>JAUBNY010000679.1:3038261-3048943 GCA_032275445.1 Crypturellus soui | reverse complement strand
AAAGAAAAACCCAACAACAACAAGAGAGGAAAAATTCCAGCTTGCACTGGCTGTTTCCCCTCCTAGAACTCATCATCGGAGCTGAGCAGGAGGGTCTTCTCGTTGTCACGAGCCCCTGAGCAGCTGTGGGAGCGCGAGATGACATGACCGCCGTTGCGCCAGGGTGGGCCATGCTCCAGTGTCGACTGCTGGGTGTACTGCTGGTAGGCCGGGGAGAAGTTGTGGATCGCGTCCTGGACGATGTCATGAGGGTTCATGGTCTCCTTGAGGCTGCTAGAGATGCTCTTCATGGGAGCACAGCGACCTGCCGGGGACAGACGAGGGAGGACAAGTGGAGTAGGCGGCCTGCACCCCGTAACGCAGGGACGAGTGGAAGAGGGCGCACGCAGAGCTCGCTGCACAGATCTCCTGCAGCACTCGCTGAGGGGACACTGCCACGAGAACAGTGCCAGGTTTGACAAGGAACATGCAGTGTTCCCAGCCACTGAGAGGTGAAGGAATCAACAGCAAAGGGGAGACACATGGTGCGAGTGAGACATGCCCAGAACAAGAGCCTCCACTGAGCCTGTGGCTGACTTCAGGTGCTGTGCAGACACACACGTGGGGTGGTTCTTCTGTAAAGGACTCCGGAGGAGAAAAACTAAGGAAGTTCTAAAAATACAGGAGAAATGGCACTTGCCATTTCCACTCAGTGGATACTAGATTGACAGGCAGTATCAAGGCGTCTACAGGGAGAGATCATAAAGTAGCATCAAAGAGGGAAAGGAAGGGAACAGGCAGCACTAGGTGGTTGCAGAGCATCACAGTGACAACGTGAAGGAAGCAGCTCGTGCAGACAGTCCCACACAGCAGTGCTGTGTGCAGAGGAAGGCTGTGTGAGGAGCTTTCCCTCGTGGCCTCTGGGGTCCCGTTCCAGCACAATCTCTGGCTCTGCTCTCAGCCTGAGCACAAGGTCCCCAGGAAGCGCTGCACGCTGCTCATTTGGGGCAGTTAGGAAAGGGGCGAGGGAGGGACAAGGCAACAGAGCAAATCGGCTACTTTGAGACCTTGTGCAATTCTCTGGAAAGAGAGGAGTTTCACACAGTCCCCATGAATAAACACTCTAATACTAGGTTATGGCACTGCCCAAGTGCATGTTTTACAGTTTACACTCCAGATGCCCTAAAGCAGCTGTGCGAGGCAGTCAAGTTACAACCTATGGGAAGAGAAACAAGGGACAGAGCAGGCAGTTGGCAGGCTGGGAACAAGGACAGAACAGCATCCCAGTTCAAACCAGCTGAGACAAACACAGAGCATGCTGCACCTACCGTATGGCCCGTATGATGGTACGGCTGCACCAGGGAGCAGCGGCCAAAGCAAGGGGAGCAAAAAGGGAGAGCAGAGAAAGAAAGAGAGAAAGAGAGAGAGGAAATAAGAACAGAACAAGACCCACCACCAAAAGCTGCCCCATTGTGTTGGCTGGCCAGCACCTCCAACACACACGTATGTCACTCCCACTAGATGCAGCCACTTTTCTGCCCTTCCACAAACTCCCAGGCTCTCTGGGATGGGGGGAGCATCCCCAAGAACACTGTCAAAGGCCACAGTCTTCTCACAACACAGCCCCCTCTCCCTCCCCAGTGGGAAGGGACCCCTGTATCTGGAGAACACCAAATGAACTGGCACAGACTGGGCACAAAAACCCCCACTTTCCCAGAAGTAACTTCCATCTCCCTCTTCCCAGTCCCTCTGTCTTCACAGTCATTGCAGGAAGATCCTTCTACCCCCGACAAAACACATTGCCAAAGAATGGCCTCATCTCCCGGACCTGGAGACAAAACAGGACCTGCTTCAGGCCCTGTCCCTCCTTCCTTCAGTCTGTTGCACAATGCAGAGCAATGGAGTTCCCCTCTGGGGAGACAGGAAGGACAAGCGCACTCTACCCAAAAGTAGCGACGTCTTGCAGCCCTGAGGTCTGAAACAAGCTCTCGTGGGCGGCATACTAAGGAACTGAAAAGGGAACAGCGCAATTCAGGCAAGGTTTGCAGAGCCCTTGCACAACATGGCTGTTTGGACACCACGGAGGAAGGGATGTGATGTTTTTCCAGGCAGGTTGAGAGTCATATCAGTTTGTTGACTGCCACAGGGAGCCATCCCACCCAGACAGGTCACCTCACCATGGCAGCGCGTCGCCTACCTTGTGCATCGAGTCTCTTGTCGGCGTACACCCTGTACGTGAAGGCATGGCGCAGGGCGATGGCTGCAAAGAACATCTCCACACAGATGATGAAGTCCTGGTACCCAGCAGCGACGGTGCCCTCGCCGACGGACACGTTGGCGGAGTGGATCTTGGGGATGGCACCACACTTTTCCAGGATGGCCAGGAGCATCCCTGAACACAGCAACAGGTTTATGGATAAGGGCAGAAGACATGCTTGCAGACCAAATCCCAGAAATGGAAATGGCCATTTCTGGGTATTCCTGGTTGTAAGGCAATTTGCAAACAGGGCTGGCTGGATAACTCCCATTTACACTAACCTGTACTATAGAGAAAGGAGAAATAAGCTGAACAAATATGTTTAAGCAAAGAGTATTCAAATATTGACTCTCTTCTATGATCTGTGGGACCAGCTGCTGCTACAGGAAGTAATCAGGTCGAGAAGGATAAAAAGCAGCCAGATATTTCTGTGAGTGATCTCAGCTCCTCCACTAGAGTTAGAGCAAAAAAAATGAGACAACAGAGCTTTTCACTTTATACATAAAGTTTATGACACATGCTGGCAAAGTATTCCTCCCTGTTCACAACCAGGTGGCTGAGAAACTCCAGAGAAGGCAGAGAGCACACGACCAGATGGCTTCCGATGATAAACTAGACAGTTTGTTAGTTTGCTTGTAAGGAGGACGGGCCATAGTCCAGCAGTCTAAATTCCACCTAAGTTCCGACTCAATTAGTCTTTGAAGTGCAACTCAGTAAGTCTAAGTAGGGCATCGAACAGGGAAATGCTCAGAGCCTACTAATAAGAAACGCTAAGCTTATATGGAATTCCAGCTTTCTGAATATGCCTCTCTATGAGCCTTGGTGTGCACATATTTGAACACGCTTTGGCTCAACAGTGGTTCTGTGGCTACACAGGGTGCTTTCAGCTAATGTGACACTTTGCAGGAATCACAGATGTGTGATTAATATTTGGTTTATAGAGCTCTAAAAAAAAAAAAAAGTCCTAAAAGACAGTCAGATGTGCCACTTCAATCAATACAGCCCTCAGATAAGCTCTTGGCAGCTTATGCTTTATGATTGCTTTAGGAATGCAAAGGACTTCTCAGACAAGCAGCTGATTTTGTCAGGCAGATGTGTACATGTACATGCATGCAGATGGACACCGAGCAGCAGAGACACAGAGATACCAGGGAGCAAAACAGAGCTTTCCCAGGGAAAAGCAATCCGAGACTATAATAGCAAACAAAGTAAAAAACAAACAAACAAAAAAAAACCCCACAAACCCAGAAAGACATAATAGCTATTAATTAGCAGCTGCTCCACCAGCTCTAATGTATGAGCCCCCTCTTTGTGCTGCAGATATCTCTTTGTGCTGCAGAGGAAAGGGGGAGGCAGCTCACCTTGCCAGAAGGACAAGAAGATGACGGACTTCACCATGAAGAACTTGAGGACTGGGCTATAGGGGCTGAGCAGCTCCCGGGTGGCAAAGTAGAAGAGGAAGAGGGCGTACAGTGCCAGGCTCACGGAGATGTTGTAGATGATCGTCACGTAGAGGTAGCCACTGGTTACACTGAAGCGAGAGGACAGAGGAATGCCTGGGAGCTCAGGGTGACTCCATCTTTCTCCTTGTCTCCACCACTGGGGACAAGACTCCCCTTCCTTTCCCTCTCCCAGTCCCACTCCATCCCCCAAATTGAGGTTAAAAATAAAAAAGAAAGCAACAGGTTCACACCCCCGCCCGCTTTTCTCATATACTTATGCAGCCTGTGAGCTCCCCACCCTTTCCCAGGGCTCCGCATGCACAGAGATGATAAGCAAAGCTGGGCACAGAAGGGGAAGCTGACCCCTGCACACCCGGCAAACAAACTTACTCAAAGTCACCATCCTGGTACTTGCCAAAGGCCTGAAGGACAACTGTGCTGATGGCCATGAGGGGCTTCACCACACAGAACTGCAGGGTGGCCTACAGAGATGAGAGGCAGCAATGAGAAGGCAGCAGGTACAAAGGCCAAAACCCCAAGCAAACACGCAGGATGCAAGGACAGCTTAACAGGACAACCCCAATCAGCCCCACCAAGGAGTCCAGTCCTACTGCTTGCTGGACACTGCCCTTGAAGGCTGCAGCTCCTAACAGCAGACAGAGATCCAGAGAAGGTACCGGTGCTGTCCAGGACAAGGAGAAAAGCCTCTGCTATGTAGGTTGCTATCAGGAGCTGCTCAGCTGCTTTCTTCCAGAGCCATTTCACACACTGTGCTGCAACACGTTTACACCTGGGAGCTGTATGAATAAGTCTCACATTGTACCATGGTACATCCCAAAATTATTGGGCCTGTACCCAATTAAAGAGGGGAGCAAACTCCAATTCACACTTTCCACAAAGCTAGCCAAGACGACCCCCTGGATAAGAGAGAACCCAGCTCTTCCAGGAGGAACTTTGACAACTGACAGCATATTAAAGCATATCATAATAAATACTGTAGTGTGTGCTGCCAGATAGAGCTCTCCTGTTGTCACCAGAGGAATCTTTACTGAATCTCCCCAAAGGCTCCGTGGAACTTGAAATCAGCTCTATCTATTCTGCTGGTAGATACTATGGGTATAAATAACTGCTCCTATCAGGTTTCCTTCTCTCTCAAGGCTATCCCAGGCTCCATCTTCCTGAGAAGAGGGAAGCCCAATTTCCAAGTTTTAAAACAGCAAAAGATGCTAAGCCCAATATGACCCTGTCTCTCTGAAGGAGGCCAGAAGAGTCCAGCCAGGTGCTGACCTGCATGCTTGTGGGGAGGAAAGAAGGCAAAGAAGAGTAATTGCTTTGGACACAATGCAATTTGTTAGTGGTCATAAGACTTCAAGGAGATTAAAAACCCCAGCACAGGCCAGTTAGTGAGTCACTGTAAAGATGTGAACTGGAAAAGGTCAAGCTAATTGGTAAACAACTCTGTCCTCTGAGCTTCCCCTCCTTCCAATCTGGGGACGCTTTAACCATTTCCCTGCAAGCCAAACCACCATGTTATTTTTAGTCTATAACCCTGAGAAGATGCTAAGGCATAAGGGAAGCACATGGATGGTGTGTGACCCATCTGTGATGATCACCAGACATGGAACCAGCAAAGAAGCTCCGAGGGTTTTTAGTCTGCACTGTCCTGAAAACTTTTGTAGACAAAGCCAAGTGCAACCAGTATGAGGATACTTGCCAGAGGCTCTGGGACATCTGAAACAAAAGGTCTAAGGCAAATTATTTGTCCAGCAGTTGTTCACCTTGATGGGATGTTATGTCTACTTATGACATTTTTAAAAGGTCAGTATTAAAATTAGGTTCTTGAAGAATAGCTAATGGAATCAAAAAACGGGGCATATGAATGAAGCCCAAAAGAAACAAAAGTGTACTTGGAGTCACTTCAGAAATAAAGTATCAGTGAAGAAAAATGGACAGCCATGAGGGCAAGATTATGGGACAGAAGACAAATAAAAGAGACAAAAAAAGACATCGTCCTTTGAAAAAAGGTCAATCATTCCATATAGTTAAACGCTGAGTATTACAAAGAGGCTGCACTGTACCCTTGACATTCCTGTGTATTCCAAAAGACAGGAGATGAGGCTTGATGTGGAAGTGAAGGCAGAGCAGACAGGTAGATCCAGTGACTGGAAACAAAATGAACGGAGCCCTTTCCAAGGGCCAAACTGGCCTCATGCTGCCTCCAGAAAAAACAGTCACTTTTTATCTCAACAGGTGAACAAAACCTCCTAACTCACCCAGATTTCATGGTAACCATGGCTGCCTGAACAACCAGGGTGAACAGACTAGGGCTGCTCTGGATCTCTCTCCTTCCCCCTCCCTCAACATACCCAAGGCAGCAGGCAGACACACACACACACACACACACACGGTGAGCAATGCTCAGTTCCTCCTACAAAACGTCGTGTCATGCTTACTCTCCATCCCCTGCTTGACTCCTAACCACAACAGCAGCACTGGGAATTCAGGAGGCTGTTGCGCAACTGGGGTGTCTGCAACAAATATAGGCAGCAATTTCTAAAAGTTGAGACCTTTGTATTCCTGAAAGAGGAGGAAACCAGAATCTCTTCCCAGAGTGCATGTCAGAGACAGGAGAGAAACTGGGCCTATTGCCAGGGCCTTCTGCTTCAGGAGCAAGCAGAGAGAAAAAAAAAAAAAAGTTATCTCTCATCAGTTCACAGGCTGCTCTCAAAGCAATCCTCTTCTCAAGAGTTCAGCAGGAAAAGACAGCACTGCCACCTCCCGCCCGCACCTTGCTTCTGGAGCAGAGCAGAGCTCTGCAGCCCGTACCTGCTTGCAGAACCTCAGGAATCCGATGGAATAGGTCTTCCCCCACAGGCAGCAGGTCCCGTACACACAGCTGGACCTGAAAGAGCCAACACTAGATGACCACATTCAGAGACAAGATGTGGGCTACAGCATAAGACTCCCACCCCAGCTCATCTACCTTTCCATAGCAAAGCTGCAGGATTCTTGCTTCCACTAGCCAGGACTACAGTTGCGGTCTTTTGGACATGTTTAAAACAACATCTGGGCTGCACGCAACAAGCTTTTATTTTTTTAACTGACTAGTATGGAAACATCAAATTTGGAGGAAGTATGCACAACCAACATTCACTGAGGACAGAAACGACTTAGAGGAGGAGGGAAAAGGAAAAGAAACAAAGGAGGAGGCAGGTGTCCAGAAAAGCTGTGAATCAGTCCAGCTTGCCTAAGAGGATGTGATCAGTCTGACCTGTCTCGGAGCAGGATGTTGGTAAATCACCACCAGCCATCTTGCCCAGTTCCAGCAGACACTTGCCACCTGACACAGATTTTGAGAGGCAGGGACAGAGGCATGGTAGGCAGGCAGGGAAGGGCAAGAGTCATGCTGTAAGAAGGATAAATACTCACTCGATTGGTTTCCCTCTGATCTCAGACATGATGGAGCTCTCCCCTCCCAGGTACTCATAGCAGAGGCTGAGAAAGTTGTATATTACAAAGGCTGCAAAGACATCAATCAGAGCAAAATGACAATCAACTTCAAAACAAGTGGAGGGATGCAGAGCGCAGGCAGCAGAGCAAATATCAGCAGGACTCGCTTATGCAGCCTTGTTCCTTCCGAAGCACTCCAGATTGTTTTCACTGCATTTGCCTTTCTACCTCAGCATTTATAAGACTATCTGAAGTGGATCTTGGCCAAGGTCCCAGGTTAATTCCGCTATTCACGCCAAAAGCATCACAGGACCATTCTCCGCTGAGGTCTGTCCCTGTTTGACTTGGCATCTGGAAGATGTCGTTCTTCATAGTGCTTCTGTACATTATTCCAGGACATTAAACTGATACTAACTCAGATGAAAAAGTCCTCCCTGATCTGTCAAGCCATATCTTAGTGCCTCCTGCACCCCTTTGAGGCAGGGAGCACTGACTCTTTCCGAAGCGACGGGCCTGCAAATTTAAGTCTTAAAGAGACAGAGGGGCTTTGCCTGTCACAGAAGCTCTGCTTTCATGTGTGATGGCGATTTTGGAAAAACAGTCCCCGAGTTTCCTTTCCTCAGCAAGGTGAAAGCTCCTGCACACTGAATCCCTGCTCTGCCTTGCACGGCCTCTTGGCATAGATGAAGAAGAGCCTCTGCAGACGGGCTGTTAATACTCTGCCCCATTGGCATTCTATTTGAGGCTCAGCTTTGCCAATATGTAGAGAGGTGCACACACTGGGAGGATGGCTCTTACCTCAACTGCAGACACATTTCCTTTTCAAGACCCCCAAACCCACTTAATAGAGCACGGAGGTAGTAGGTATGAGCCTTGTCTGCCACTCTCTTGGCTTGTTATACTTGTTGCTGGATCCTGGTACAGCTGCGAGATTTCTAGGACAAGGATCGTACTCCTAAGTTTCCACATACGGCCTTGAGGCAGAACGATGGACTAGGCATCCAAAATTATTTTCCACAATAGTTCATAGCTGAGATTCCCTGGGATCTCAATACCCCATCATCCTGGTTTTGTCCCCTGGCATTGCCATGATGATAAGGTCTGATAACTTGAGGTGGAAACATCAGTCTCAGAGAATTCTGAAATAAGTAAAGCAGCCTGAAAAGCTGGCCTCAGCAGGGAGTTGGTTATTAGACCTGAGCTCAATTTTCCCACGTGCACCAAGTGCCGCATCAGAGACACACACCAACTTTAATTTGCTGTTCAAGCATCCAAACTATGCCCTAGAAAAGAGCTACTCAACACTCCCCAAAACGCTCAGAGTCTCATAACAACCTATTAATGGCTCCTGGACGTGCCTAGCTGGCAAGAATGCTACCGTGCATAAAAGGCTGTAGTATATCTGCTTCTTTATGTAATTGGGATATTGTTATTCTGCCTGTAATCCTTGTTATTGAACAGAGTTAAGTACGTTCACACTACACGATTCTGTGAAAGCCTTAATTAGGAAATGCCAAACATGGAAAAGCTATTTAAATAACTGTGGTAACCTCTCTTGCCTGCCGTTTTCCTGAAAGCTCTTTTAACTTGGCTAGTAGCTCCCAGCACCTCAAGGCCAAAAAGCTGAGTTTTTCCTACTATCCTCCAGTGACCCCTGCCCTCTGATGTGGTCATTACAGTGCCAGTCGCCTGTTCTGATTGCACTAGGGGAGAGATGACAGCAGGGAAGGAAACAAACGAACAAACAAACAAGAAAAGAATCAGAAAGGGGGAGGACGACCACATGCATCTGCCCCTGATATCTCCAACATAAATGAGTGTCAATTTTCACACAGCAGCTCTTCTCCTCCCATTGCTGATCCCCATTCACCAGATGTGCTCATGACATCTGCGTAACAAATCTACCCACGGCAGCTACTGGCATCAGGTTTTACAGAGTCACATGAAAGAGCAGCACCAAAACAAGCACCTACTAATATACACCATGAAACACAGCCCGTAACTGGCCCAACACAACTGTCAAATTTACTAGAGTGGTGTTCTCTCTAATGGAGCTTCCCCACTTCTCATCCTAAAACCTTCCCTCTCAAAAAAGAAACAGTAGGAGGAAAGAACAAAAAAGGCTGTTTCCAAATGATCCCCAGGAAACGTAAGGGAGAGGATGTGCAAATCCAAGGCACTTTCACCTCTCCTCACAACACACTGCCAGAGCACAGTTCTTCCTGCCCACTGGCTGGAAGGCTCCTTTCTGGATGAGATTGGAAGTTTCAATAGTGTTTACTGGAGAGTAACTGTTTTTCCTCATCCAGAATGTTAGCGGTATCCTCTCTGGCAGGTGACCAAGAGCCGCAATGAGTAACTCATCCTGAACACGGCACCCTCAGTCCTCCAGAGCGCTCCGTGCATCACTGGCACTGGCGCATGGCGGTTGGGCTGTGCTGTGCCATCACGCAGCTGGCCATGACATGGGATCACAGGAATCCACCACTGATAAAGTGCACTGCAAAAACAGTAGCCAGATGCTTGCTCTGTTCCCTAAGGGCTGTTTCAAAAGCCAGGAGCGAACCAATAGCTTGCTTTCAATACCCAGGTAGAATTCAATTTTTGGCTTTATATTTTCCTGAAACCAAGGTCCCCAGAAATCCTAATTTTTTTTTTTCTAAAGGGTATAGGAGTGGAGGCTCACCAATCCTGTCATGCTCTAAGGTCATTAAAAGAGAAGAGGTCATCTCTGAGGAAACCACAGTTAACTACACAGCAACACTTCATATCAGTATACGACAGAGAGGCTTTCACCATGTTCCCACATTCAGGAGCAAAACATCTCTCTCTCTCCCACGGCAGACTGCTCCCACCTCTCACATCTTCTGCCTGCCCATCCTTACCTTCATAGCAGTCCCGTACAGTGCCAAAGTAAACATAGTACTGGTCGTTGGTGAAGAACAGGAGACTGAGCCACGAGTCGAAGGCGTAAATGGGCACTATGAAGAGTATCCGGACAATGTAGCGCTGCTCGTTTGGACAGCTGTAGCAGCGGAGATGCATGTAGATCTGGGAGGGAGGAAAAAGGAAAGACAAGATCAGTGGTTCAGTGAGCAGAGAGGACATAGCGGGACCACAGGGTCAACAGAATTAGGAAAAATAGCCTCTTCACTAAACCATAGCTTGATTTCCTCCAGAAGCCTCGAGGTGATAAGCATCAAACTTCACTGTTATCTTATGGCACCCATATAGCATTGTTTAGTTTACAGGGAGAAAGCAGAGGACAAAGAAGTGGAGGCATTTCTAACCCAGTCTCTCACAGGCAGTTAATTTACTGCTATTACCATTATCATCTTCTTTCCATCATATTCTCTTATTCATATTCATTTTTCCTAGCACCAGTCCCAAATTTCTGCTATGCTGTTTCAAGTAGCTAAGATCCCCAACACCACAGGCTCTTTTTCCTTTAATGCTGAAGGAGCACACACTTATGTGCTTATGTTCACTCTATACACTCCCCAGGCAGTTTTCAACACTTTCTAGACTTTCACCTCAAACAACCTACAGGAGAT
>JAUBNY010000679.1:2999099-3023451 GCA_032275445.1 Crypturellus soui | reverse complement strand
GCCGCCCGCGCCCCGCCCCCACGCGCCGAGGGACGGGGCGGAGGCAGCGGGTGAGGTAACCGGCGGGCTCTTAAAGGGGCCGCGCGTCGCCTCCGCTTAGCCCCCCGAGCTGGCGCCATGCAGCCTCCTGGGGAGGAGGGCGCGCGCCCTCGGGCAGCTTCTTCCAGGCGGGAAGAGCCGCGAGGGGCGGTTTCCCACTTCAGCCGCCGCTTTCATTTTCGCAGGAGGCTCGACCTCGTCCTCAGCAGCAGGGCTGCACCCTATAGAGGTGCTACCCTATAGTTCCCGGGACGTGACGGGGAGGCTGATGTGTCGCCAAGCTTGCAGACCCCAGTGGCAGCTCTTCCTTGGCAGCGAGGCCACTTGCTTTTTGGTACCTCAAAAATATTTATATATACACATATAAAAGTGTATGTACACACACACACACGCGTGTATTAATGCAGATGGGGCAGTACTGTGCTCCCAAAAGAGACTAGGGAGCAGTGTAGGTGCCTTCCCTCTTCCTGCTCTCCTCAGAGGAACTGGAAGCTCCCACAGAGCAGCTCTGTGATTAGCTCAGAGAGGAGGTGGTGGAGGGATCTGCAAAAGCACCAAGCTCATTATTTAGGTGTACAGGGTGGTTAAAAAAAATTAAATCAATTTCAGGAGTTCTGCAGCCCTTGAGAAAAATGCTTCCCTGCATAAACTGGATGAGAGGCTTAACTCTTGGAGCAGAGATTTAGGAAGACAACAGGTCAGCATTAAACTGTATGGGTGTGCTGTGAGCCAGGCTACGCACCCGAGAAAGCAAGGGAGCTGCTGCAGCCCTGTGCCCAACACCGAGGGCTGTGACATGCACAAACCTTCCTGCCGCTCTTCCTCCCCGGGACACGAGCGGCTCGGAGCCAGCAAGGGGGAGATCCTGCAGCGCGGTTCATGTTGCTCTGCCGGCTCCAGGGCTGCCACGCGGTCCGAGCACAGCTTTGCAGAACAGCTCACACCTATTTTTAGGTGCCCGACCCTCTGCTTTCCTTCTCCTCCGCAGTCATTCTGATCAAATGTGTTCCTGGAAATTGAGTGCAGGTTGAGCCACGAGGCACTTCCAGCCGCGGGATGTTGTTCCACGAGAGATGCCAGAGAAGAACAAAGTGACAGATGCCGGCATCACTTTATCATTTTCTACTTTATTACTTCAAATTAACAACCACGATAAAGCTCAAAAAAGTCCAATATTTACACAGGAAAAAAGTACAAAATCCCCCCCAAAGTTCTTCAGGTTTTTTTTTTTGTTTTTTTAAATTACAAAGTAATAAAAAGTTTTGCTCTTTAATTAAAAAAAAAAAAAAAGAGAGAAAGACAGTAAGAGGGGTAAATAAATTAGGAAAAAAAAAGAGGAAAAAACGAAGTGTTAAATAGAAAGAATAAAAACGAACGAACAAAAAGACTAACCCCACCCTCCCCGCCCTGCCAACAACCCGTTGGCTCCACACTACAGTGACAGTGTGTCTGCTACAGGCCACAGGTCGCAGTGGTGATCGGTGTGTTTCCAAGGCCCAAGTGCCACAAAGCAGCTTGAGTGTCCCTAAATTATATTTAAAAGCAACTAAAGTTGGGGGCAGGGGGGAGGGGGAAGCGGAGAAGAGGGCAGAAGGGGGCTGTGCATGTGTATGCTGGATCTTCCTGGGGGCTGCAGGAGGAAAGGAGAGGAAGAGCCATTACTCTGCAATGAGCATTCAGCTCCAGTTTCCACGTGCCCCACTCTTCTCCTCAAGCCCTGCGCTTCCTCCGCAGGCATTAAAATAAGTTGTAACGAAAAAACAAACGTAAAAACAGCTGGACAAAACCAAAATAGACCCCACTGTAGGGAGGGGAAAGGGCTTCTCATCTTCCCGTCCTTCAGCTTCAGCCTTCTCATCCTCCTCCTCGTAACCAGGTGCTTCTCCACGTGTCCTTCGGCATGCGAGGACCGCTCAGATCCTTAGTCTGGCACTTCCCCTTACAGCTCAAAAACAACACAGAGGAGCCACCCAAGGAAAGGAAGTCCAAGTCGTATGATTAGGCCATTGCTACAACCTCCCTTTCGCGGCTTAAGATTCATTTAATTCTTGAGAAAATAATTTCTGTTATAATAATAACAGACGATAAAAATCAGACTTCTACCATCAAGTATGGCTGGAATCCGATTCCCTCCTAGCCTCTAAGACTCTTGCAAAAAGAAACACCCACCACCTGCCCTCAGAGGAGGGAAAAAAAAAAAAAAAAGAGAAAAGGAGAGCAAAGCTAAAATGTAGATGTCTAGAAACCATTTGATTTGAAAACAACAATTAAAAAAAACAAAGTAGGGAGGGAAGATAAAACAAGGGGGGGGGATGAAGCAAAAAAAAAAAAAAAAAAAAAAAAAACAAGGAGCAGAGTGAGGAGCAGGAGCTGGGGAAGCCACTGGGGCCGGTGGCAGGGCCAGGATGGGGCTGGGGGGGCGGCTGCATAGGGCAGTCGAGGAACCCATCCCCGCAGGGCTCCTGCGGTGGCGGCATCGGCTTCTCGGAGGCGCTCACGCTGGGACACGCGGGCAGTGGGCTCGGAAATGGCTTGCACCAGCGCAGGGGTGCAGCTCGACTCCTCGTCGTTGGCAAAACAAAAAACAAAAATAATAATAATAATTAAAAAAAAATCTGTTTTTTTTTGTTTTTTTTTGTCTTTTTTAATTTTTTGTTTGTTTTTTGGGTTTTTGTTTTTTAAAAGAAAAATACAGTGAAGACACTAGAAAAAAGAGAAAAAGGGAAAAGGTTAGAAGAAAAAAAAGCTTTTCCCACCATATCCAATACCAACTGGAATTTAGCAAACTAAATTAGCCTTTTCTTTTACACTCCTGCCACCCCCCAGATCTGCCCTCTCCAGCTACTTGTTTCTCCTTGAAGAGACACTTGCTGGTTGTGCAAAGCCCCATAAAAATCTCACACATGACTGTGCTCAGCATCCTCCCCTCCAACACCAGTGCACTGCCAGGAAAGCATTCACTGGGAATTAACAAAATGGCTCCCCGGTCTAGCACTTTCTCCGCTCCACCCTCCCTGTGCTCTGAGAGAAAAGGAGGAAAGAGACTTTTGCACGCAAGATAATACACCCTCAAGGTTCTGCCAGTAAACCCTGTTCTTCCCTCTGAAGCCAAAAGCTATCTTGTCAAAGTTAGACAAAAGGAAGAGCAATTGCATCCCTGTCCTACAGCAGGAAAGCTTCAACCTGATGCCTAGTGCCAAGAATTCCCTCCTTGGGGGAAGCCTGGGCACAAGGATGGACTCACCTAAGCAAACACTGGTCCAGTGGCAATTGCTCCTCACTTCCCAAGGTGATCAAATGGCACGCTCGTCTAGAAAAGAGGGCAAGAACAGTCATGGAATGGAGAGCAAGCAAAGGACACGGCACACAAACCCAGAGAGGCCGTGTATTTCTTTGCCTCATTCCCTCTACGGCACAGCCTCCCTCCCAGGGGCTCCACTCCTCCAAACCATGTTGCCTGAACACAACACTGAAGGCTCACTCTGAGCAAAGCAGAGCTAAGACAACTACACTGAGCATGGCATCCAGGAAACTAGTAACCAAGTAGTGAAGGCATCATGTACCACCACTCCACTGGACACACGGGGTACTATGCTCACATCAGCACCAGCAAATCACCCAAAAACCACCCTAGGGCCTGTAAGCCTTTTTGGAGCCAGTGAGCCGAGGCTGTTTACATGGCAGCAGGGACTCACCTGTGATGCTGAAATCCGTGACACTTCTTGCCGCCCTGTGAGGTCGGATGAGGAGACGTTGGCAGGAGCTCCTCGGTGTAACCTCATGCTGACCTTCCGCTCCCTGTCCACTCGTGAGATTGCTCTGGGGGACGTGTTTCCTGTTGGAGGCATGGAAGTGTGAGGCAAGAACGTAATTCCATACCCTCTTTCGAATCAGTAAGCAGGGTGCCCCTCCCCTCTCTCACCAGACTGTTGGATTCGGGAGGTGGGGGTGGAGGCCATGGGCTCAGCGACATTACGGAGACGGTTGGCAGTGGCTCCAGCAGGCGGGCCGGGGGGCAGCGCTCGTGTGGCTGAGCCCCGGAGCTGTCCCATCCGCTCTTCCCGCTCATGCTCTCGTCGTTCCCGATCCATGTCCTCGGGGTTGCGGGCTGCTCCCTGACACAGACAGGGGAAACTCCATGTCATGCACAGCTATCAGACAGGACCGGAGAAGGAGCAGCAGCCCCAGCTATTTCATGACAAGAAAGCAGGGCACAGAACAGAGCTCTAACCCCTATCACCTTCCATTTCACCCAAAAAGGGCTTTAGTCTCCTTCAGGAATCCCAAAAAAATAATGTGGTATTATGGCTGTCACTGTCATCCACGTCTCTGACTACAGTTCTCTTCACCTGGAAAAAGCTAACTACATTTAGCTATAGATCTAAATATATACACACATATATTTATGTGTATATATACACTGACACACATGCTGCAAACACACTCACTAATCCAACAGGAGAAATAAACCCAAGCTGCGACCACAGATTCCTCTTTTCAGTAAGCTTCCCTGCGCGCCCTTGAAGCTGCTCCCTACAGGTCAGCAGAGTCAGCCAAAGGACAGAGCGTGTCTTTCCCTCCCCAAACCCATGATCTTCCCCCACCCCTCCAGCCCTTTCGCCTCCACACTCACAAATTTAAGCATGTTCCAGTCAAAGACATAGTCGTAGGAGAAGCCCTGGCGGTGGAAGAGGTTGCGGAAGAGCTGCCGCAGGTAGGAGTAGTCAGGTTTGTCATCGAACCGCAGCGAGCGGCAGAAGTTGAGGTATGTCGAGAACTCAGCTGGGGAGAACAGAGAAAACACCCGCCGGGTAAACACCCTCTATCCCCCAGCCCCTCAGGGGAGGGGCCAGCCTTCCAGGAGCAGCCTTGCAGCCCACAGATTGCAAGCACAGAACTGGGCAAGGAGGAGAAAGGAGTCTGCTGGCTGCACAGCTCTGGCAACAGAGCTGTGCCCATCCTTACTTTAACCAAAATACACGCTTGCCATATCCCTGTTCTGACCACCTTTTCCACCCCCACCTTGACTCAAGAGGTAGCAAGCAACAGAGCTCGCTGCAGGAAAGCAGAAACACATCCCTAAAGATCAGGTGGAGTTAAGATTTGGGAAGTCAGGCCCACATGGCATGAAGATGACCAGTGCAGTCTGGAGCAGCACAGGCAGGAGTGGATGTGAGTTATATAGGAAGAGTTGTGCTTACTCGGGCCAGAGGTCTTTCTGCTCCAGTACCCCGTGGCCACCATAGCCAGAATGGGGCAGCTCTAGAAGAGTAAGAAAGACCAGGGCAAAGCAGGCCTGAAACTTCCATTTGTATGTGTCCAGTTTCCAGCTATTTTCAGCTCCTCTCAAGCTGGATGTGGTTCCTTAAGTATTTAATAAACCTCAGTGGATCTGTTTCATGTCCAATACCACCTTGAACTCCTGTAATACCTTTTAGGGAGGAGTGCCACATGTCTACCAACAGCTGTGTCAAGATACATCCATTTTTGTTCTTGTATTGGAATAGAAAACAGGAAAAGTCCCATCCAAAGTTCTGGAGGCACAGGGAGAGTGCAGACTTCTATCATCTCACCTCTACTTCTCTCTTCCCCAGTCTGAAGAGCCCCAGGCCACTTAGTTGCTTTCTACACAGAAATCATCTCACCTCTGATCATCTTTTGGTGTTTTAGGGACCTTTTCCAGCTCCACTGTCCCCTTTCTGAAATGGAGTGAAGGACATGCAGGGAAGGAATGCTCTGCATCTAAGGTGTGGGCGGGCAAAAGATTTATGCATACACTTCATGCCTTTTTCTTTTCCCCTTAGTAATTTCTAATATTGGATTTGTATTTTTCTGTAACCACTAAACATGAAGGTGATGTTTCATACAAACATGCATTGCAACTCAGGATCTCATTCTTGAGCAGTAATAGCCAGCTCGGTGTCTATTACCCTACATGTGACACAAGGACTGATCCTCCTACTCTCCCTTCACACACGTCATTCCATGCTTAGCTGCACAGAGCTGCATTTGATACTGCACTGCCCAGTCACTTCTGGCATTCTTCAGTCAGCCTTCATCCTTACTCTCCTGAGCACCTCAGCACTATCAGCACACTCTTCCACTTTGCAGCCTACCTCTTTTCTAGACTGTTTCTGAGGTCCTACATACCCTCAACAGCATGTTCATATCCTTAAGTGACACAAGGCTCAACCCTCCACCTCAAACATCTACATCCTCCACTTCTACACCAGAACAGTAGTATCTCTCATCTCTTCTCCTTTCTCCTCATTGGAACCACCTGCACATGCGGGTCCTTGCGAAGAATTTGGGGTACTGAGCCCATTGTGTCTCAGGATTCATGGTGTTGCAGCAGAAAGCCATGCACCAGACAAGACAGCCATTAAGACAAGAGCACTTACAAGGGTACCCTTTGCAGAGCACCTCAATGGGCGTTGACATCTTTTTCTCGCTGATCCTCTCATACTTTTGGCGCTTGGTGGCAGCCTTGAGGCCCTGCCAGGGCAACGAGCCCAAGTTGAAATACATGAGCACGTAGCCCAAGCTCTCCAGGTCATCACGGCGACTTTGTTCTGCGGAGAAAGTTACACAGGGGCAGAGAGTGAGAGGCAACCAAAACTTCTTTGGCAACTGCACGGCTCTAGAAGTGGACACAAAACCAAAGGATAGGTAAACTTGTAGAAATTCCAATACCAATTCCTACGGGATTTTCCTCCTGCAGAGTTAAAGCACTTCTCTCCTCCAACAGCCCAAACCACTTCAAAAATGAATAATAATTCCTCTGACTACCTACCCGCTTGGACAAGCCTTAGCTCCCACAAATATTCAATGGCTCAAATAACCGATGCAGTGACACTGCTCACCTTTTTTTCCCCGTTACGGCACAAGTGCACCTACACTTCCCCACCCAGAACAACACTTAACCCTGGAGCTTAGTCATGGCACACGTGGTCACAGAAAGACAGAGGTGAGTCCCATACAACCTCTGCAAACACTCGTCTTTCAGTCAACTCGCTGATATTCATCATGCACCGCAGAAATGAGGAAATGGGGATTCCTTCTTGAGTTAAACAAATTTATTTATGGTTCAGAAAAGCGTAACAGGTAACACTGTGCAAAGCTGCTTCCTGCTTTGGTTGGGTTTTTAAAGCTGTGGAATAAAAAGGCACAAAGGCAGAGCTACAGCCTGGAGAAAGGAGTTTCCATTCTAAATGAGAGAAGGCTGTGCAAGTTGCATTATGATCCCCTCTGCTCAGGCAAAGGTTGTCCTTAATATTCAATTTTAAGAGTGCACCTTCAGATGTTTATTACAGGTTTTCCAAGTAAAAACACTTCACACACACCAAAATTGTGACCTAAAATGGCTTGCCTGTTTCAGAGAATAAGCTCCCCCTCAAAAGGAGTTGATGGCAGATGCTCAGCAATGGAAAATCTTGACTGAATAATTAATGTATGGCATTTGCCCCACCTCCCCCAGCATGCATACAAATTCATCCACAAATTTTGCCAAAAAGCTCTTGCTCCTGTTCCCCCTCCCACAACAAACTGAAAAATACAAATACACATATATAAACCAAGGAGTGTAGCGGCCAAAAGCCAGGTGCCACCTTACCCTAGGGTGGATGGGGAAAGAAGGCAAACCATCAAAATCAGTCAAATTATCGACTTTTTTTTTTTTTTTTTTTAAAGCTGCAGGTTTCCCCACCTGTTGGTAAGGGCTGCTTGGAGTCTGAGCTTACACAGCACTGCCTGCTGTCAGCACACTAGGGCTCTACAGGGCCAGGCTTAACAGGATCGCCCCTCTTCTGGACTTAAGATAATGACATTCGGCCAAGGGAGGAAGGGAACACCACCCTAGCCAGCTAACACAAAAGCAAAATGAGGTCTGAGGGGGAGCCCAGAGAAGAAAGCTCAAGATCTATTACAGCAGCATGTTTTGCTGGACTCGGTACCATGTCCTAGAAGATGTTACACATTATGTATTAATTCTTTGCATCAGTTTGGCGCTACAACCTTCCCCATCCAAGGGGAAAGGAGTGTTACAGATACTCCTAACTCTGCCAGCTGAAGCGAACCACTGCAGAACCGCCATAGCAGGTCACAGACCTAGATGTCCAAACAAGCCAAGGCAAGTTGTAGGTCACTGAGGGCACTTTTTCTTCTTGTATTCCTCTCAACTTCCTAGGGTCTTTGCAAGTTAGCAAATTAAATATAAATTAGAGGAAGAAATAGGCACTATGGCTGCAGAAGAAAAGAGGGTCTCATCATTTCAGAACAGAGCCAAGTACACTGCTGGCTCGGAGCAAGTGAAATGCCATAAAATGCAGAGTTCTCTAAGAAAGAGCAGAGGAAAACTTAATCAAAATTAACAGTTTTTTGACTTCGCTGACTTAAACTTGTCTCAAGTTCCCCCCTTTAAAGACACTAATACTTCCTAACCTACATACACATACACACGTAAGTGTCTGGAAGATGCTTAGATACTATGCAGAGAACACAGAGAAACCCACATTTGCATCTGGCTTAAGGCTGGGATGCATGAGCCCACTTTGGGCTGCAATTACACACCAAGCACAGCAAATAAACAGAGCTAAATAAGATTTGGTAATATCCCACTTTTGGAGACAGGAGGTCTGTGAAAATGGAGTCAAAATACACGTGCAGAAAGGTCTGAAGCAGAGGTAGGAAGGGCAACCTCACTTTTGCACTTTGCCAGACTTCAGCTTGTCCATATCGCAGCTTTAACTGCCTTCAATTCTAGGGGTCCCTGGGATGCAGGGAGGGAGCACCTCTCACAGGAGTAGAGAGTGCAGGAACTAGAGAAACCCACCTGATAGACCAATTTGCTTTTAGGAATTAATCAGGATGCTGCCTCTAAAAATCTTGCTTGAACTCTACAGTGTTTAGGGCTAGGCTGGACCACAGCACAGCAGCTTGGACCACAGCTGCTGAACTTATCTAGAGCAGGGGACATAATAGGAACTCTGGGACACAAGCACAGTGATCTGGAAAAGATTAGAATTAGGGAGTTGAGGTTAAGACTAAAGGCCGTGGAAGATGCTAGAAGCTCTTAGTAGAAGCAAGGAGACAGGTTACAAAACCAAACTGGAAGGCTCACTAGGACACATTATATATATGTGTGTGTATATATATATATATATATATACAAAGACAACTTTACTAACGCTGTCCTAATGCAGGAACATGAAAAACAAGGTTAAACAGGATACACAGTTATTAAGCAGTAAACACTAAGTTTCTCATTCTGTTGCATCCCGTAAGTATCACTGCTCAGGTAGATATGGTCATTGTAGCCCACTTCAAAAATTTCAGTGAGATTCATGTCTGAAGAGCCTGAAGCACAAGCAGGACAAGTCACAGTTACAAAGCTACCTTAATTATATTTGTGCAAAACAAAACAGAGATTTCTTTCACTTGTAACCCTAACTGCAAGTTTCTGGGTTAAATCTCAGGTGAGCAACACAACAGTTCCTACATCCCACTGCTCTGCTTCATCCTTCATTATTGTCACACATTCTCACGCTTATCTCCAAATCTCCTTTTTTCTTTTTGCCCTCATCTCATGTGCCAGCAGCCACAGAGCCCTAGATAACATTAATTACTCCAATTTTCCTCTCTAGGGTCTGGAGGAAAAAAAAAAAAAAAAAAAAAAGTTTTTCACCTCTGTGCTCTGGAGGAACGTTACCTAATGCCATGGCTTTTCACTTCCAGAGGCTGGACAAGCGCTGGCTCGCTCTCAAACATCTCTGTCAGAGGCAGGGCAGCTCACTCCGCTGACAGCCACAGCAAAGCAGAGGCACCAGCGATGCCAGCACACGCACAGTGCAAGCCCCTCCAGAGGCAGCACCACAGCTGGGACCTGTTTTCTGCGTGCAGTACTGCATCGCGCCTCCTCTCGCTCTCTGCAGCTTCCTGGCTCCTCACACAGGAAGGCAGAATGCCTCTTTTCCAAGACACAGATCCTTTCCTCCCTCTCTGCCTCACAAAAACCTATTCCGCTACAAGTCCCGAGGCTGCCTGCCCACACACCCAGCCGAGCATCTCCATCCAATGCGTCCTCGAGCAGTTCCCCCAGCACAATGATGAGCGCACAGGGACGCAGCGCCAGCTCCCTCCTGTGCAGGAAGGCTCCCACCAGCCCACACTGGAGCTCCCTTCCCAAAGTGGGTCCCCAGCAGGAGCCGAGTCGGGGCGAGTAGCAGGAAGGGGAGTTACCTGCTGACAACATGCTCAGGCAAGAGGAGAACCTTGAGCACTGGCTGCTTCACGTAAGGTTCCAAACTTAGCAGCCCAAAAGCCCTGCTACTCCCCCAGAAAGGTGCTTCCCCTCCACTCTTCCCAAAATAGCATTGCACCCATGCAGGACACCCTAGAAACCAGATCTCTCCACCAGAGCCAGCTCAGACACAGCCTTAGCCAAGCAATGCTGTCCAGGTCCATATGCAGCACTGGGACTGCACACAGTGGGACCACATTTCAGCTTGCTCTGCCCATGACAGGAAGCAGAACCGCTGCAAGACCTTTGCACTCTGCACGGCCTTAAGGGACACCACTTAGGACACACAGTCAGGGAGGACCTGCCCCCCTCTCCCAGCCTCCTCTTATCCAGACAGAACCTACCACTTTTCTTCCAAGACTGTCTCCTGGGCACCCCGGGCATCTATTTCGGACTTTACAAGCCCTAGAGGGTGCAAGGAATTCTCATCCCTGGAGTATGTGAAAATTGACTGGAATGCATGAACCAAAGCCTGCGCAATCCAGCGACTCCCCAGCCGCAAGTCTCCAGCTGTGAACTGCTCTCCACCCCACCACCTCCAAATCTCGCCTCTAACTTTTTCCCTGGTCACTGGAAAAAGAATGCATTTCCTCCAGACATCGGAATGCCCAACCCTTAGCTTGCACATTCAAATAAAGGCATTTATCTGCTTGCTATTCTTGTCACATGAGCACCCTAGCACCTGGTTCCTTCCCTCTCCCCAAATTGCATTAATGTAACATTACGGCAGAGAATTTAGTAACTGAAAAGTCAAAAAATTCAGAGCGACAGTTCCCACAGCAATGCAGCTAACTCTTAAACACGCCTGTCGTCTTCCCTGTGGCAAGGTCTGGAGAAATGGGAACTCCAGCTGCAACTCTACCACCCCCTTTCCTCCAGGCAAGGCAGGTAACCTTGTTCCAATCAGAGGAACTGCAGCATGGAGAGAATAGCTCTGAAATCTGTTGCGTGGAGTAATTCACACACAGAACTTTGGGAGCAAAAGGGGTGAGGAGAGCGACTGCTGTGCTCACACCAATGGCATCTGCAGTTTGCTCCTGGATTAGCCTTCAGACGTTGTTTGTTTGATACACCAGTCAAGTGCCACTGCTGAAGGTCTAAGTTAGGGGTAGTATGAGTAATAAAGGCCTTAAAAAACAACCCTAGATACAAAAAGGCCCATGAGCAGACAGTTAGCCTCTCAGGCTTGGTTCAGACAGAACAGCCACACACAAAAGGATCGACAAACATAGTAGTGGGAATTATTTTGTGCTTGTCTCCTTGTGGTAGTTACTATGGCTGTGGAAATCTTGACTAAGAATTCAATGGAGAGTCAGTTATATATAAGCAGGTCAGGCCAAAATACAGGAGGCCAACTCAGAGAGCTCTACATGAACTATTTTTACCATGTAGAAGTGGTCAGGGGATCACAACCCCCTCTCAACATGAAGTGCTCCCCATTTCAATGCAACGAAATGTTGTTAGTCTACAGCTATACCATACTACGAAAAAACAACATCAGGAAACAGCTGTATATTCTGTAGGTAAAGTCACAGCTTCTGATTTCTGAGAAGCTATCTGCAACAGAGGAGAAATTGGAAGCTTTCCCCAGAAAAAAAAGAAGACGTGTAATCCTGTGGAAGTTTTCCACTCCAGTTTTCAAACTCCCAGATTACACTTTTCAGAAATAACTCTTCCAAATGCAAACAGAGCTGCAAGTACAAGGAGCTGCTTCCCTGAGTCTGAAGACAAAGCATCTTCAATTTCTGCTGCTCAGATTTGCCAGCCAGCAGCAGAACAAAGTCAGTTTGTTCAGAGGTTATTTACACTGCTTCTAATCAGGACCCTGTACACAACTATGAAACTCTCACACCGCAGCTGACAGGCTAAGCCCAGTCTAAGAGGGGAAAAAAGGGTCAGCACAGGAAAGAGGCACTCAGGGTATAGAAAACTGCACAGAGGCCTTCACTTCTGCTCCTCATAGCAACAGCAATTTTGGGGAAGAGCCTCTGACTCAAGGACTAGCTCCCAGCACAAGAGCTGTGAGGATTTAAGGGAGGTACCAGGTACTGACCTGTGCAAGTATCTACAGAAGAAGCACAATGTCCGTGGCCATCATCAGCAGAGACCTGGTCGAACTGTCTGTATTCTTTTCCTGCCTAATTTATTGCCACAGTATTAGCTCTACTTAAGAGTCCTAATTCCCTCAGGCTGATACACAGTCTTTCTCCATGGCAAATAAGCCAGTTTGGTTCCCAAGCACCTATGCACTTTGAAGGCCCATGAAAGTCAGTAATCAATGCCACAAAACCTGAATGTATGGGAGGTAGAAAACTCTCTCTCACATCTCCCATCTTCATCTTCTTATGCATTTCTAATAGACATCTGTCCTCAATGGTGGACAACAGGGCTATCGCCCTATTGTGATGGGCCTCTATCCTCCAACTCTTATAGTTATAAAAATACCCACAAACAAGAAGGAAATACCACTGACAAAGGCATTCAAGAGCTAACAAAAGAGAGGTTTCAATTACATGTATGCCTAAAGACTTAGTACCTGTGAATGTCTCCATTACACACCTATCAGCCTGCAAAATGATACAAGGCAGAGTTGGTAGCAGTAAAATTGGGGAAGTCACATCCTTGTTGCTGACACAGGGCCCCACTGCTCTAAGCAGCATGGAAACGCATGCCAGGAGACAATTCAGAAGCTCCACGTGACACAAAAGGCAGAAAGGACAACAGGGTGACATTAAGTTGTTTGTCCATGATCTCAGCACAAATCAGCAGCATAGCCAGGCTTGGAACCGGAGAGCCTTATGGTGGCATAGGCCAATGCCCCACTTTGTTGGGCCATGTCACCTCCCACGTGCTAGAAGCAGCTCAAACACGAGACACAAGAACTTTGTGCCCTCCAACAGAAGAGCCACTGTCTGTCCCACTGGGCACCACCTTCCGAGAGAGCAGCCCCGAGATGTGACACGAGGCTCACCGATTCCCAGGTGGGTGTTGATAGAGGCGTAGCGGGCCGTGCCGGTCAGATTTTTGTTTTCCCGGTAAGGGATGTGCTGGTGGGTCCGTGCATCTCGGTATTTCTTGGCCAAGCCAAAATCAATGATGTATACTAGGTTGCCTTTTTTGCCGAGCCCCATAAGGAAGTTGTCCGGCTTCACATCCCGGTGGATGAAGTTCTTGGAATGAATATACTCAATACGGCTGATCTGGAAGCAAAAACATAGCAGGAAAGTGAGAAAGAGGCTCCTGAAAGCTGCACCTTTATAAACCTACCATGGCCTGTCAGAGCAAGGAAGGGGGCACATTGCAGAGAGCATGAGAGATGGTAAACGAACTAAAATGCCCTTTTGCACCCTTCAGAAGCAGAATTTGTATACAGGCAAGATACAAGCAGCATACAAGCCTGCACATCAGCACACTCCTCAGGCTGCATAGATCACTTAACACCACAAAAAAGTACAGGAAGCAAATCTGTACAGCCTAATAAAACCTGAGCTACAGAATTTACAGTGGACATCTTTCAAACTTTGGAAGCCTGGGTAAGGAGAAAGACCAGAACAACTAAGGGATGTGAACTCAAGGCATGACCAGCTGAGTCAACAGAAGTAGTAGTATCAGTCATTCACCTCATGGCAAAAACCATCTCCGCATGCTGTGCTAGCACAGGATGAGAGGCAGTGAAAGGCAGGAGGGATGAGGACAGGAAGAGCCAGAGATGCTTCTGGGCTTCCAGCTTCATCAAGAAGGAAAAACCCAGAAGCTACTTGCTGCTAAATGAGAAAGCCTGAGATGTAACAGCTCTCGAGCAGAGGGAATGGGGAAGAAAAGGCACAGGAAAGGAGAGGAAGCACAAATGCTTTCAGAGGAAACTCACCATCTGGTCTGCCAGGAGCAGGACTGTCTTGAGACTAAATTTGCGGGAACAGAAGTTGAAGAGATCTTCCAGACTGGGTCCCAAGAGCTCCATCACCATCACGTTATAGTCCCCCTCTGCTCCACACCACTTAATGGAGGGGATACCCACTGGGGAAAGAGAAAAAAAAATAAGCCCTGGAAACAGAAGAAAACTGCTGCATCGCCTGCCGAGACGATCATATGCCATACCAAGCCATTTCCTTTCCAAGGCCCTCCAGAACAATTTCTTTCTTCAAGCATTCCCACGGGCACATCCTTTACTCCCCCTCTTACCTCCTCCCTGCATCATCTTGTAGAACTTGCTTTCGATGTGGAGCTGGGGATGCTTGGTTTTGACACATTCCAATTTGATGGCCACCTCTTCACCAGTCGCAATATTGGCTCCTGCACAGAAATGAGGGTGAAGTTACGATTATACAAGCTCCTAGTGAAGCTACACACATTTAATAAGGCCCATGCAGATGTCAAACTCTTAAGAAATGGCCTGAAAATTATCCTCCATGACAGAAATGAGAATCAGCCACTTTGCAGTTTGTAGCACTGCCACTTGCAAAGACAAGCCTACAATGAGGCACACGAACAGGAAAACAGCTCTCATCCTGCAGGCAAGCTAGAACAACAGCTCTGCAATCTGTAAACCACCTCGTTATCTCAACAGGTTTAGTGACAAACCTTGGGAGGACAATCAGTATCAGCAGCAACTAAAAATGACGGGATTTTTTAAGCTATCCTCGATCATATACTTAGCCCCTGAACCTAAGCCAGTCTCCCAGGAAGGGATATCGAGTACATCTTCTCTGAGTAAAATTACTAGTTACCTCAGGTCCCAGAAGCCACACAGTTTCAACAGAGCCAATTAGTTCAGGAAAAGACATTGTTACATTCCCAGTTACCTCTGATTTCTCTACAGCCCTGACCTGCTCAATACATCCAATTCCCAAATCTCCAGTTTCCCCCTCTCCCCAGAGCTTTAATAATACCTTTATCTTTTGCCAACACAAGAACATTTGCTATACCCAAAATTAGAAGCGTGAAGAAACAAACCGAATTCAGTGCTGAATTAAGCTACTCGGACGCCTCTGTCGAAGGTATTGTTAGATAGTTGGTGATGACAAAACGCCACCTCCCCACGTGCTTCTTTCTGAAAAGTAAGTGAGCTACCAGACAGGGAAGCCAGTGCTCTGGTCCCAGAGCACAGTGTCAAAGGAGGGACATTATTATGTCCTCGTATTAGCTGAGAGGATTCCAGATGTTTCACATCATCCTAAAATGGAAAGAACTGAAAGATCTGTACACTGGTCATGAGACTGACACTCAGGGGTTGTTTTTTCCCTCACCAAATGCCACATACACACAAACCCTTCCTCATATTAGGAACTATTAGAAGCTGCACTCAAACCTCAAATCAGAAGCAACACCTTATGAAGCAGCAGAAGTAACAGCTTAAGAAAGCAATCATAAAATGAACTACTGTAGAATTGGCAGGCTGAACAAAAGCTGGAGTTGAAGATGGTGCTTTGTGGATAAAAAAAAAGCTGCTTTTCATAGGTCAGGTTAATCATGCCTCTGAATCTCTCCGAATTTCTCATCCTTGAATTTCAGAGTCCCCAGAAATGGGTGCAGATAGATCCATTTTCATTCACACACCACTTCCAGAACCAGGGACCAATGGGACAAAAGAAAATTCCACACTACTGGATTCTTTCTCCACTGGAACCCAGGAACCTTTCTTGCTGAAGAGGCCTGGCACTGAGCGTACAGATAGTTAAGGGCTCCCTGCTAGCAAAAAGACATCAGCTCAATGCTGCAGCGTCAGGTTGAGACAGACAAGCTGGAAGGAATTTGTAAGAGAGGAACAACAACTATCGGGGCCTAGAGGGATTGATTTACTAAGAAAGATTAAAAGAGCTAAATATGTAACATAGACAAGAGATGCAACTAAGAAGGGTGGGAAGGAAGAATGGGACATGACAACAGCCTGCAAGTATTCGAAGGCTGTAAACACTAAGGAGGGAGAAGAATTATTTAGAGTGCTCTGAGGGAGGGGAAGGAGGAGCAACAGGATGAACTTAATAAATGTTTTCTTTCAAGATCCAGGAGAGGGAAGAGGGAAAGTCCTCTCGAGAACTAGTCATTTGTCTAAGGGTCACTTTTGGAAAGACATTGACATTTTCCACTTACAAACTACTGTCCAGCAATATATTTATTCCTTTCACTCCACCACAAGGCCTTCTCAAACAGCTGAGGAGTGCAAGGAGGAAAAGAAGCTCAGATCACGTTAGGATCATGAGCCAGGACTAATCTTTACTTTCTACATTTCTGTTGAATCACTGTATGTCATTCAGCATGGAAGCACCCAAGCTATTCAAGAAGGTAGGAGTGTTTCCCTCCCTTCTCTTTCCCCTCTCCATTTTCCCTTCCCTATGCTGCCTTTTCTACAAATGGAGACTTTTCTGGGAGTGGAGATTTTTCTACAAATCCTCTGCTGCAGCTCCCATGTCCCGTTCCCTGGGGAGTTGTCCCTATTCTATCCCATCTGCTGACACACCAGCAGTGATGAGTCCTCCTGACTTTTGCAGCAACCTTTTGAGTGACACCCCAAGATGTTTAACAGATGAAAGATGAAGGTGTTCTCATCTCCATGTCACCCTGCACATGATGACAAGGAACCCCTAGGTTGTTTGCATGTAGGGCATATTATCTGTGAGGATATACAACAGGAAAAGTGAGGGGGCAGAGGGGGACACATCATAAAAACTCAGGACTCTGCAAAATGTAGATATGCCCTTCGAATGGTCAAGATGGCCTTCAGATCCACATCCTCCAGAGCCCAAGTACTGGCATCAGTCCCTCAAGGAAAGCAGAAACAGCCAGGCAGTCTGGAATACTGAAGCCCAGACCAAACACACATAACGAGGAGCAGTTCTTTGCCGAGGGGGCACTGACGGAGCACTGTGAGCTCAGCCCCCTCTACCTAAGCCTTGAGGCAGCCGAGGGCAGGAGTCTGTGATCCTTTGTTCTGTGCTTTCACCACTTTTTTTTAAGATATGAACACAAAAGCAACTGTTCCCTGCTCTTTCTTGGGAGGCTGCTCTCCAGCAGGAAAACACTGCATTTCAGAGACTACTGCAGACACTGCCTCACTCCAGCCAGCTGAGAGACGCATGTAGGACTGGGGATAATTCCTAACATCCACCCCCAGTCTCTCTCAGCTGTGGGGGCTGCACAAATTCAAGTCATTCATCACGAGCTGCTCAAAATGAGGCCCTGGAGACAGACAATATCACCTGCTAAACAGGCTCCTTTTAGAGCAGAGGCCTCACTGCTTCTCTGATACAATAAACACCACCCTCCTTTTGCATCGGGCAAGACAACAGACAGGGTCTCCGCTCTCCCCACAGCTCTTTCCACCCCCCACTCCTCTCCTGCCAGCTTAGCAACGGGAGAAAGGATGGCTGCTGAACAGATGGAAGAAGTCAGATAGGGCGAGAGAGAGTTAACAGGCCAGGAAACAAAGGAAATGCGCTCCCCTCCCCACAAGGGAGGAGCCTGCAACCAGGAACTGTCCAAAGGCAACAGTGTCCCGGCATGCTTTGTCTGCAGCACACCCATCCTCGTGATCCCTAGTTCCTCTCCACCATCACACTGAAGCAGCCCAACCCCACAAACGGCTCCTTCCGTGGGTCCCAGCCCTGATAGCCGGCATAAGCCCAGATATTCCTGTCCTGACTCTTTGAAAGCCCAAAGATCCCAGCAGCTCCTCTACTCACTCAGAAGAGTGAAACACAGTTTGTGTTTTACAGGCAAACAGAGTAGCCAAGGCCCATGGACAGTCTGTTCCTGCTTCCCATCCTCCTCAGCCAGCACAGCGGGAATCTGCCCCTCAGTGCATATATCCTTCAAGGTGGAACATGAAGCAAGACACTGCTATTTGAAACTCAGCCTAGGGTTCACAGTAGTCTGTCCTTTGTCTATGTCCACACAGAAATTCAAATTTCCTTCCGACAGGAAATCCAAAAATGAATCCCAAGGAACACGGCACACAGTACCCATTGGTTATGGAGAGGATGTAAACATTAGTATCCTGAAAGAGAGAAGTTAAGAATAAACCATACAGCCCACACTCACCATCCCATACAAAGCCTGTCTGTCCCTGTTCTATCTCCACACCATTATTAAATGAGAACTGAGACAAATTTGGTGCAGGAGGGAAACTCTAGTGAATGAGTCTCTGTTTGAGAAGTAGACAGAGAGAGGGTAACATGAGCACAAGCGTCCTCCAGACACACCACAGACTACAAGCCCCATCCCTCCAGGCTGGGGAGGCACCCAGGCTCCACCAAGTCTCGCTATCACTGCTTCAAAACACACTGCCCTGCACCTCAATGAGCATCACAAGAGCTTTGATACTGTATTCACGTAACTTGATTGAACTCTGCAATTTGAACTCAGGAATCCTGCTGTGCCTACTGCAGCACTGGGGCTTTCTCTGCTTCTCAAGTTTTCTAATCACAGGCAAGACGGGCCCAGTCTCACACCACAGCAAGCATTTTTTAATGCCCCTTTTATAGGGGCATATAAGGGCATGAGCTGTCAGGATGCAGAGAAACACAGGGGCTGTTTTTTTCCACTCAGTACCTCCCTTCTTCACATTTTTAAGATCCTGACATTTATACCTCCTTGCAGTAGGTCTGGGAGGCTTCAAGCCCATCAGCATAGGTGGAAAATGCTGCGACCCCCCAATCCGTTATCACCCTTTGTTCCCCAACACCTGGGTGTTAAAAGCGCTGTTGCCCAAGACACTAGCTGGCTGAAGAACCAAAAAGGAGTGATACAGAGGAGCAGACTGCAGTGAAGGCAGCATACAGTGGGTAGGGATCCCAGGTCTGCTATTTATCATCTTTGTTCGTGATCTGGATAAAGGTGGCAACAAAGCCTGTTAGTGATGATTCCCACAGGATACTTAATCAAGAGGAGCTGCCAACACCAATCAGGAGAGACTAATAAAGCAAGAAAGAACTGGAGATAAAAGCCAGAGGTAGAAAACAGAAATTGATTTACAAATATGGAGAAGACTAATCTGAACCAGAAGTATTCACTGAAAGGACCTCGGGAAGGGATTGAGAGATGTTGCAGAGCCCAGAAGAGTTCTCATACAATACAGCTGTCAGCACATGAGGGCCAGTTCTGCAACCTGACACTGTGTTGGTGATGGGAAAGCCAAGGAGACCCAAAGCACTCTGTGCAATGGCATCACGTTACAGATCACTCCAAGGGTAGCTCTTTGCTGCCAAGTGCTGGAAATGCCACACCTAAAATGATGCATAGGCTCCACTCTGCTCAGCAGATGGACAAACTGTGAGAAAAAATATATATAGATATCAAAGAGCAGCAAAAAAAGAGTAATGGTGGATATACTGGGAAAAAAAAAAGAACAAAAACAAAAACAAAATGCAACTCAACCAAGCAAAGAAACTGTCAAGGAACATGTGATAAACACGGTAAGTAAAAGCAGAAGGGCCTGAGGAGCTATAGCTGAAAAGGCAACGGTGGTGACTGGACAGTAAGCAAAGGCTCTCCCACTCTCAGGGAGGGATTTCTTGGGCTGCAGGATTGTCTCACCCATCCAGCCCCACATGGTTTGAGCCAGTAAAAACTTCAGTAGGCAAACCATCAGGAAGTCCTCTACACATCAGGATGCTGGCTTGGGAGAGCTTTCCTCAAGTCTCATGGTAAGAAGAAAGCCAAGGTTTCATGAATGGCCATCTACCGACTCCATCTACCATACAACTCCAAGCAGTAATTCTTAATCTCATCCTACCCATTATAGACCGGGGCCTCTACACTTTTGCCAGGCCAGCCTCTCTGACTTCTTTTATACCTCTTTGTCTCAGACCTCTCTCTCGCTCTCTCTCTCAGATCTGCTGTGCCACTTTGGTGGACCCATTATGAATCATCTCACCAGTTCACTGCTTTCACTTCGAAGCCTCTCCACCAACAACTCTCTGAAGAGTATATATTCCCACGCAACCAAGCTCAGAAAAAGGAAGCAAGAGTGTTGCGTAGGGTATACAACAAATACGCCATATGCAGTCCAACTCTAAATCAGTTTGACCAAACACCAGTGTGATTCCACTATCCATAAGGGGAAGCTGAGCTAATTCCACTCCCTTTGCCATCAAAGATCAACAGCAATTGGTAGTATTCCTTGTCACTCGTTTTATCTTTACCATTTCGACCTTATGTGGGGGTCTACAAATACCACTAAGCAGGAGAAAAACATATCCTCACAGGCAAAGGGCTAGGGACACACACACTCACCCAGGTATATGTCTCCAAAGGAACCGCTGCCAATCTTTCTGCCCAGACGGTATTTGTTCCCCACTCGAAGCTCCATGGTTCAGTCGTCCTGAAAGAAAATAAATAAATAAATAAGCAAAGGGCAGAGTCAGAAGCAGCAACAGGAACTGAATCAATACAAACACCATGGAAGAGCCCTGGTCACTTAAGTCAGTCATTTCATCAAGTACTCCAGAGTCTGGGTGCAGTTATCTTGAAATACCCTGTTTTCTATATGGCCTCTATTACCTGTCCATATCTCACAGGTGTCTAGAGCTGGTATAAGCTTAGAAATACTGTGGGAAAAGGACACTTTCAGGAATATCATGTTCCCTTTAGGAGAATGCAGAAAGATTGAACTTTTTTCCTGCCATTTCTTTTTTCTCCAGGGACTGGGGCAGTGGGAGAACCTCTTCCTAAAAAGATTTCAGTGAGGAATTGTTTCAAACTATGAGGAGCAGTACCACCTCTCTCCAGAGTAACCTAAAATAACCAGCAACAGGACAGCTCTAACCTCAGGAGAGACCACAAAGGATGGGCATAAGTCCCATGAGAAGGAGCTTGCTCTGTCCCGGGCCTGGACCTGCACCTTGGGGTACTAGAATCAAGGCCTTTGAAAGACAGACTCTCTGTGACCCCCTGAATCAGGACTGGCAGAGTTGAAGAGGAATAAACACCACAGCAGACCGAGCTTGGTGAAGCCCAAACAGAGTAGGAACATCATTTTCTTATCTCCACACACTTCTGTTGATGAGATCACAGCCTCCATTGCTCTAGCACAGCCTCTCCGTGTTATCTAGCCTGGTCTGCTGACACCTTGTTTTTAGCAGCTCAGGTCTTTCCCCTTGCTTTTACCTGAGGTGATTAGCTAACCCTTTGACCTGCTATACCTGATCAACATGCCTAGACTTAGCCCTACTCGCCTTCCCCCAAGAACTGACTAGGTAAAAGGCCCACAGACACCAAGTCTGTTCCATCATCCAACCCCAACCATGCCCTGCTGCTGCAGGGGCCTCTGCCACATGTAGCTCCAGAGAGTCCCCTGCGAACAGCCCCTTATCCCTGCTTCCCTCCACAGCCACCAACACAGAGAATGCGGCTCCTTTTAGGATAATCTGCCGCACTCTTAATTTATGCAATGCCACATTATTAGCGTACAAAATGCAGACACAGAGTCTGTTGGGGACAGGAAAGGTGAGGAATGATTCATGTTTTCACAAGTAGGTGAGAAGAACTTTCTCTTGCTGGAACAGGGCGAGAAAGAAGCACCACTGAAGGAAAGATGGACGCAAGGAAAGGCTCTGAGATACACATGTGTGCACATACATACAAAATAATCACAGCTACAGGATTCTGGGCACACTATAAACCGAGAGCCGCTGCCTGTGCCCTGGGAGATGGGATTACAGAAAGAGGAATGGACGAGCTGCAGAGACGTGCAGGGAAATAATCCTATCAAGGCATTCAGGAACATTTGTGAACCCTGAAAGCAGAGCTCCTGTCACCAGAAACCACATACAAAACACTCCGAGGTGGAGTCCCCTAACCTACTATTTACTTATGCATGTGGGTTTCTGTACGTCTAAAGACGACAAAACCCCGTGGCTATTTGTGACTTCCTCACTACAAGGAACGTAGGCAGTGCCTTGGGAAGTGAAGCGGGGAGGCAGCCGTACCTGTGTGAGGGCGCAGCGACAGACATGATTTTCATCTGCTGCCCGTTGTTCCCTATAGCCACATTAGCACACATGAGACTCGCATACGCTCCTACTCCAATAAGTGATCAAAGGTCTGTGTCCCCAGGAACCTGCAACCACCAGGACAGCTCTCTAACCTTCTTCCTTTAGGTCTGCCTTTGCGATTGCGCTCGGGTCTGAGTCCCCATCAGGCCAGCAGGGCCTAGGAGGCTGCAGATGCCTTGGTGGGCCCCGCACAGAGGTGCCTGGTGCTCTGCATTGCCAAAGTCCCAAGCCCAAACGTGGTCCCAGCCCCGTGGGACTGGCACAAGCAGGTCACGAAGGGCTCCCTGCACACCCAGGCAGCAGCCCTTCTAGCTGATTAAGCAACAGGCTGCAAAAGGGAATCTCAAAAATGCCCCAGGGTGAAGTGGGGAACAGCAGAATAATGGAGTGAAAAATCATGGCCACGCACAGCTGTCATTTGGCCTTATCTTCCCCCCCGCCCAACCACACACACATACATACATACACACTCAGAAAACCTGGGAGGAAGATAGCTAGATAGCAACAGTATAGATTCATAGTAAGGGGGCACGAGACACACAGACACCCCTCAAATAACACCCCAGGAGCTCAAACATGCACCAGATGTGTACTTCACACATACACCCCCTACCCTCCACAGTTTCTGCCTTATACAATCTTCAGGTCTGCTATTACAGAAAGAACAAGGGAAAAATGTATGTATATATATGTTTATATATATTCTATATATGTATGTGTATATATATACACAGTACATATATAGTTAAAAGAATATTACCCCAACACCAGACTTTACTCCCCCCCGGTCTTGCCATCTTTCTTGTACTCTCCAGCCAAGGCAATGTTCCCAGGGGCTGCAGGGCAATCGTTTAGTTAAACCATTTAGTTTTCCGTAAGGGATTAACACACATACAACCTTAAAGGAAGTGTGTTCTCTGCATGAGTGTTTGCATACATTAATATCCACATTACACAGACACCTACAACATACTACACAGCCTCAAAAATACTACGCAGCCACCCATGTTGGTTCCACACATGCAATTTTGCACCAGTCCCATTTTATATAATATAAAAAATACCCACATACAAGCACAAAGGCCATTACATAAACAGACAATATAGTTGATCTCACCCTGGTGTGTCAGCACAGTTTCTGACAGAGGACACGCAAACCATTTCAAATAATAATAATAAAAAAGAGTTTATCTGAGCCCCACCTGGAGAGGTATGAAGTGAGAAGATACCTAGGCTACCAAAGGGCAGAGAAAACCAAATACACAGTGAGTTCAGCAGCTACATAATGGAGGCTGCCGAGCCCAACACGGCTCCAGCTTTAAGGGGAAGTGTGTAGAGCGGGGGCTGCTTTGCCCATAGATCATAAATGCTCTACATGGGCTTTTTGTGTGTGTGTGTGTGTGTGTGTGTGTGTGTGAGAGAGAGAGAGAGAAGGGATGGGAATAAAGGAAGAGGCAGGAAAAAAAATCAGCTGATTAAAGAAAAAAAAAAAGGAGAAAAATAACATTTTGATTTGCAAAAACATCAAACAGAAGCCCTCCCCCCCAACCTATTCCACAGTTACAAAAGGAGAGGATCCAGCAGCAGATACTGGAGGGGGGTAGGAGGGGGTGAATAAAAAGCCCCACATTACTCACAGAGCAAATACATGCATTTAAACTACATTTTAGGAAGAAAGAGCCACAACAGGAAAACAAAACAATAGCAAGAACAAATACATACATACATATATATATATATACACACACACACACACACACACACACTATATATATATATATATATATACACACTCCCTCTCTCTATATATATATTTCTGATTCCCCCTCCCCAGCCTTCACAGGCGAAGCACTACCCCGGGCAGCCTTACTCCGGCTTTTATTTTCCCCGATCGGTAACAAAAACGAGGCGGGGGGAGGCGCCGCCAGAGCGGACAGCACGGGACTTGTGCTCGCCTGTCCCCTCCTCGCCACCATCACCTCGGGTACGGGGACAAAAACCGCTCGCCATAAACCCCCTACCCGCC
>JAUBNY010000679.1:2958494-2989840 GCA_032275445.1 Crypturellus soui | reverse complement strand
CTGGCATCTGGGCCCCTGAGCACCCAGTCACAGACTCCACTGCGACACCCTGAGCTCAGTATCATGGGCAGGGGATGGAGAGTGGCCATGACCTGCTGGGTGTCACGGAGGCATTCAGTGACAGGGCTGGGAATAGGGCTCATGTTTTCTCTCTCGTGTTCTAGCTGTGGGACTTCCCTTTTTGCAACCCCGCTGCTTTTCCTTCCTGTGAAGCTCAGTCCTCCTTTGGCAATCTAGAGGAGGCACCACCTCTGCCTCGTCAAGGCTTCTGCATTCCTCCCCACCAGTGGGTTTTGGAAGCAGCGTATCTCCCTGTAAGAAATTCAATCTTTCTTATTTTAAGGGAAAAGGGACTGAGTTGGGCCCTCACTCTGTCTTGTTTTTTTGCCCTGTTTCTATCAGTTGGGGCAGAGCTATTAGCTGGGGCAGAGCTATTAGCTGGGGCAGCACTATCCCTTCTCCCAGGAGGGATGGAAGCAGAAGGGACATGGCAGATTGACGCAGCTTTTGGCATAGGTGTGAATGTCCCTAAACCTCTAGTGAGAGGATTCACAGTCCCAAACCTGGCCCTGGGGCTCAAAAATCCAGCCCTCCCCCCTTAGAAACAATGGCAGCAAAGCAACAGAGATGTGAGAAGCTGCATTTTTCCCTTCAGGAAGATTTGCAGGTCGGACAAAAGTATAGGACTGGTTGGATAGGAGACAATTCAACTGTGAAATCACTTGTGTTTGGGAGGCTAACTGGAGACAAGGCTGAATACATAAGCACAGATCGTGAAGATCAGAGGAGGCCCCTGACAACAGGAGAAAGACAAAGATTGCATCCGCCTTCAAAACAGGCCAAAAGGTTGATTCTGAGAACTATAGGCTGGTCAGACACCATTTGGTCACAGGGAAAACCATGCAGCAAGTCCTCTTGGAACACAGTTCTGCGTGTACGGAGGAAAAGATGGCGACTGGCAACTGTCACGATGGATTTGGCAGGGATAAGTCATGCCTGACCAACCTGATTGCCTTCTGTGATAGGATGACTTGAGTCTGTGGGTGAGGGGAGAGCAGTGCAAGTTGTTTACCTCAAATTCAGCGGGGCTGTCAACACCGTCTCCCATAAAATTGCTTTATCTAGGTAAGGGCTTTGTGGTCTGGATGGCTGGGTAACCAGATGGGTAAAAAGTAGGTTGGAAGGTCAGGCTCAGGGTGTAGTGGTTAATGGGCTGCACTCTACCTACAGACTGGTTCAAAGCAGGCTATCATGGGAAAATGTGCTGGGAACATCCTGTTTAACAGCTTTATCAAAAACGTGCAGGAGGTGATAGAGTGCACTGTGGTCAGGTTTGCAGATGACATCAAACTGGGGAAGGGGACTGATCAATGTGCTTGAGGGCAGGGCTGCCATGCAGCAGGACCTAGACAGGCTGGAGGAATGGACTTACAGGACCCTTAGGAAATTCAACCAGGACCAATGCAAAGCCCTATCCCTGGGAATGAAGAGCATCTGGCAACAAGTTTGTCTGGGGACTGATTGGCTGGAGAGCAGCTCTGTGGAAAAGCTGCTTCTTGGTAGAAGACAGAGACAGGCCTTTCATAGTGGTATGAGGTGGGAGGATGAGAGACAAATGGCTTAAGTGGAAACAAAAGAGATCCAGACTGGATATAAGAAAATCTTTTTACGTATGAGGACATCAAGCATGGGGAAAGGTGTCCCAGAGAGGCTGTGTGGTCTCCCTCTTAGAAGATTTTCGAGACCAAACTGGACAAAGCCCTGAGCAAGCTGGTCCGTCTTCCCAGCTGACCTTGCTTTGAACAGGAGGCTGGACTAGAGATGTCCCAAGACCTCTTCCAACCTGAATTATCCTATCATCTCTGTGTAAAAACTGTATGATGCCCATGTGTTCTTGGTGCACATTTGGCATGTGTGATAAGAACACATCAGGTACATATGTGCTGTGCATTTACCTGTGCCAAGTGTGAACAGCAAGGGCTGTGTGAAGTGCAGCTGGAGGAGGATGTGGTGTCACACGTGCATTCTGACTGCGGGTGATGAGCATGCCGTAACAGGGGAGCCCCTGTGCGGTCTGTGGGGGCAGTAGCTCTGACTGCACATCACACATATATTGTTTTTTTCTGCGCAGTGTGTGCTAGTGAGATCGAAGAGCATCACATGCATGTGCAGTGCACTTGCGAGGAGTTGGCGATGTCTGCGTGCATCGCAGCGAGCGCGCCTGTGCCACGGGAGTGAACATGTGGCTATAGTAGCAAAATGCGTGTGCGGTGTGCGGATTCTGGCGAGGGGGGAGCAGCATTTGTGTGGGCTTGTTATTCACAACAGCACAAACTGGTGGTAACTAAAAAGCCTCCCATTTACAAGCAACTCCCATACGGGCTCAGGGACTAGGGGGAGGCAGCTCAGGCAGTTATGAAACCAGCTTGCCCAGTCAGGATAATTCACGTACTGCTGTGGGAGGGACAGAGAGATAAACAACATACAAGGAGACGGCAGGGCAGGGAGAGTGGCTTAAAATGCAGCTTCCCAGCATGCCCTGGTGGATTAGTTCAGCATCTCAGCCTGGCTCCTCTTTAATTCTTATGCAAGGGGTTTCTCTGGAAGGGACAGCCTGTCCTTGCCAGCTGAACACCAGGCACACAGGGTGCGATTAAAAGAGGGCCATCTCACCACAAGCCCCACACAGCGCAGGGCAAGAGGCAGCTGGGGACTTGTTCCCTGCAAGCACTAAGGGTGCGTAGCGGGGTTGTTTCTGCTTTTGGTCCAGCATAATTCACTCTAGAGGACCGATTCTCGCAGGAGGATCACTCCAAAGGCAGAGCAGCCTGGGCAGCCCGTGACAGCACCAGGACCAGTTTAGAGCACTCACCGTTCTCTCTGCAGAGGACTGTGCTTAGGGGCTGCCCAAGAGCTGGCAGAGCCAGCACCTGCCTCAGGCATCAGGAACCTCAGGACATGCTCATCCAGGCCTGCCATAGTCTCCTGTTGACTTCTGGGTGTGATTTCAAAGTGCTAATTTGTATCTGTAAGGCCGCATGCAAGTAAACTTTGTGGAAGCAATGTGAAACTATGGTTCCTTGCTCCTGCAGCCGGATGCCTGCAGGGAGCAAGACTGGAACATACGCTGCACTTGGTCCATCAGAGCTGCCATTTGGTGTCCCAAGCAGTGGTACGGAAGTGATGAGATCTTACCCGGGGAGACACCCAGAGAGAGCCTCACAACACAGCATCTTGAACATAGTTTCACTGCAGCTGTGGGTGCAGGGAAGGCAGAGCGCTATTCTAGGAACTAGTACAAATTTGTTTATCCCTTGTGACATCTTCAGCTGTGCAGAGAGGTGGCAGGTTAAACTCAAAAAACAGGTTAAATTCCTCCTCACACCACTGTCTGCTCCATGATCTTGGGCAAGTCATTTTGCCTTGTTGTCAGCCTGCTCCCTTCCCCTTTCTCTTTCTTTCTGACTGAGACTGGAAGCTCCGTGGCACAGGAACTGCCTCTTCTCCTTTGATGGTGTGGCAGCAAGCACAGCGGGACCACGAAAAATCTCAGGGCTCAGGAGGCTTCTTCATGGGACAAATCATCAAATAGCTACAAGAACTCAGAAAATACAGTGTTTGCATCTCGTGTCATGTGCTTGGACCCACTTTCAAACTCATTCCTCATTTTATTCATATGAGGTGCACATGCAGACTGCAGGTCATGTTATATGTATCTACAAGGTGCTCTGTGGAGTTCTGCATCAGCTCATCCTCGTCTTCTGTTCAACACACCAAGAAGGATATGCAGACCTTTGTTAGGTTCCTGATGGACCCAGGGAGTCTCGCTGGGTGCGTACCTAATCACCTGTCAGTCACAGTTTCAAGCGCCTTATTTTCTCAGTTGCACAGCTTCTGTAATTAGACTTCATATCTTATAGGCCTTTGTGTCATCAGCTGACAACTTTAGTGACTGTAGTGCTGGGACATTCAAACAACTCTATCAATGCACTCTAGTCAGAGACTCAAATTTTATCAGCTTGTGGGTTCCAAGATGTGCTATTTCAAAACCAGGGCCAGCACTAAAATAATCCTGCTAATTTCAGAGGTCAAAAACTTTTAAAGTTCAAATACGCAGTGTCTGACAGACTATTTCAGGATGGTGTTTGTGTCCATTCTGAAATTCTTCACGGGCATCAGAGCACTGAAATCACATCATTCCACTTAGCAACACACATTTCCTCTTTCCATTCTGACCTAATTTTAGTAGTCTCTTGGGATGTGTATGCCTAGAACTAAGGCTGCTTAGAGAGCAGAAGGATTACCTCCAAAATATTTCCTCCCAGGAGGGCAGGTGTTCAAAGGTAAGTATATATATACTATTGGACTGTTGGCTGCTCTGCTGCTGTTGCTTTCCTGGGAACTGGAAACAGCCCAGGATGGAGGAACACATGTTCACTAGAAAGTGCAGAGACTCTAAGCAGTTTGCAAGCCAGGATGTTATTTCCTAATGACTTGAAGTGTTAGGAAAAGACTGGTTACATGAAAACCTCCCAAGGTAATGAGAACCTTCTACCTTTGAGTTGTGCACTTTTAGTGTGGACAGATCAACAGAATCATAGAATCATTGGAAAAGACCTTCAAGATCATCAAGTCCAACCATAAATCTATCACCATCATGCCACCATCTATGTTTCGAAGTGCCTTATCTACACATTTCTTGAATGCTGCCAGGAATGGTGACTCCACCACTTCCCTGAGCAGTCTATTCCAATGCTTCATCACTCTGTGTAGAAATGTTTCCTAATATCTAACCTGAAACTCCCCTGGCACAATTGGAGGCCATTTCCTCTTGTCCTATCAGTAGTTGTTTTGGAGAAGAGATTGACCCCTGCTTCATATAATTCTGCAATTCCATGCAGTTTTGTTGCCTCTCTCCTACTGTAGGGTTGTCCTGACCGTCTGTCCTGACCAACAACATGACAACAGCATCCTACTACAGCCATAAGTTGTCAGTGCCATTTCAGGGGATTGAATAATGGGGACAGAGGAGCAAATCTCATGCGGAGCATGTGCAACCTGGGCTCTTTTTCTTTTTTATCTACGTCCTGCTCAGGACGGGAATAGCATTATAGCCCTTGCCTGGAGAAGAAATCAAAGTGGCAGCATACCTAACCACTGCTCAAGTCAGAGGCTGCTCTGCGAAAGCTGCTGAGGTTTTACAGAGCTGATAGCTGATAGTGTGGAGCAGAAAGCTGTGGCCTATTTGTCAGGCGCACTGACCTTTAGCACAGGTTAAAGGTCTAACTCAGAGTTGCGTGGCTGTGAAAACGTCAGTAGATCAGCGCCTGTCCTTTTTCGAGCCTGCCTTGTCTCCAGGATCAGAAAGGAAACATTTTGATCCCTGACCTCCAGCTCTGACACCCAATACTTCCTGCTGAGCACGTCCTAAGCCCGAGCACAGCTTTGCCAGTGTGGCTTCAGCCTGGCCTGCAGCACCCCCTGCCATCTCAGTGCCAAGGGCTGCTCTAGGGGAAGGCTCAGCCCTGGGTGTAGCCTTCCAACACTGCACGGATTTGGGACCTGCAGGGATGCAAGCCTTGCTTTCCTCTCTAGATGGAGCTCTTAGGACAGGCAATGGCCATGATCTCCCAGTTTAAGCCTTGCTACTAAACCTATCTGTGCCGCGTTCTGCAGACGGTTATGTACAGGCACTGGGGAAGGCTGAAGGGGAAACAACCAGTGTATAGCCCCTCCGGGAACTTTCTACCATCTGAACTCCTCCTGGCTGACAGCTGCCAGTCTACCACTGCCTGGCTATGCGACAACACAGCATAGTTCGCTCCATCTATGGATTTCATACCCTATCATCTCCCCTTACTTATGCCATAGTCATTACCTACCTCAAGGCCTGTTGCAATTGCCCTCCAAGCCTGGCCCTATGCCACCCAATGCCTGAGTGCTGAATTCAGTTCTGTGCAGGCCCAGCATACTGGATTTTTTCCTCTCCCCCTTCTCCACAGCCTGGAATAGTTTGTCCCGACTTTGCAGATTTAGCACACGGCTGATGCCTCTGGGGTTTTCCAATAGCAGTGCTCCATTAGGGCCCAATTCTGCTCTTACCACAGTCAATGACAAAAGTCTCATTGACTTAGCAGGAGCAAGAGCAAGCCCTTAATGGCTTCTGAAGGCAAAGCTTTTTTTCATTATTTCTTTTTCTTTTTTTTTCTCTCTCTCTCTCTTTTTTTTTTTTTTTTTTAATTCTGTGACAGTTAAAACCATGGCTACTTTGTATTTCCCATATAAAGCTGAGAGAAATCTCAGGCACTTGTGCGAAGAAATAGATGGCCTGCTGAAGCTTGAAATAAGCAGAAGAGAGATTTTATCACACTGGGATCCTCAGTCTGGATGCAAGAGACAAGGCGGTATGCTATATTGCACTCCTAGGCACGACCAAAACAGCAGAGCTGGCTGAAAAAAAACTTTTTTTTTTCCCCCCCTGAAGCAAGGACATTTTCATAATCATTTCCTGATCACGGAAATCCAAACCCATTTTCTCCTTGTTTGAGATTATTATGTTTCTTTAAAATATTTTTAGCCATAGTGTGTATTAAAATATTTTGCTGATCAAGGTTTGGGTGACTTTAAAGGTGCCAATGATGGTTTCTTTTCAAAAGGGTTGACTAAAAATAAGGGTCACTAAAAATAATATATGGACAAAGTTTTCAAATGTCATTTAAAACAGCAACAACATGCATTTGAAAACTGGCGAGAGTGAGAGCAGTATAGTTGCTATGGCGTGAGAGATCTGAACCAGTGCCTGCCTGGATCTTATTCACAGGGAAAAAGTCCTTCCTCTCCTGGCATAGCTTTCAACAATAAATCAAAGGAATAAATTGTTCATTAGTAAGACAAGGAAAGAAATAAAGCTTGTGAGTGAATAAGTTGGATCTCCCTCCATAAAAACAAACTGCAGCTCCTCAGGATTAGGGGGAAAGTCCTGAGGCAGTGTTCCCTCCAGCAGATACTGTAGGAGGGAGTCGCTGAGATCCAGTGCCCTGGCGTAAAATAGGGCTGTCTTTCCTGGAGAGCACAGGACAAGGAAGTGATCTGCTTGAAAGATGATGCTCCATGTATCACATGCACTGGTGCCATGGCCAAACTATCGAGTGTTTCTGTGCGTCACGGGGTGTATTTATAGTTGTGAATGGCTGTGAGATTTAATTTGCAGACTCCCTCAAAATTTCCACACTTCTTTACAGCAATTAACATCTTCCAGTATAGATTGTCCTGACAGTCTTTCACAGGGTGTGCAAAAGGAGTCCCCAAGACACAGCTGGAGTGATGCTAGTTGAGGTGTTGTATATTGTGTGTATGTTCTTGGGAAGCTATAGGATGAAGTTGTGGCATTGGGTAGTTTATACTGGCATGTATGGCATATGCATATGGCCATGCAGGTACAGAGGTACCTGTATAAGAAGTATATATTGTGTAAGTACCTCTATCTACCAGCAAAGCACTTGGGCCATGAATGCTGCTTACAAAGGCAAAAGGGGGCTTATTACCAGCAGTGATTGCACCACATCACCATGTGGGCCTGCCTGAGGAACGCGCCATTTGGGCAGCGTAGTTCTTGGAGAGGCCGTGGCAAGCAGGTGCCCCTGGTTAAACCACCACTGACACTTTGGCTTTTCCCCCTCCATCTTTGTGCCATGGATTCCTTGTGCCCCAGTAGGAAAGGGAGGGGAATTAAGAGACCTGATCCTTTCTGCTTAAAAGAAGCCAGGGAAAAGGATGTGAAGACCCCAAGCATCAAAGCAACTGGCCTGGCTTTTCCTGTAGCTAGGGAGTTGCATTTTTGATTTTTTTCTACAGCACCAGATGTCAGAAGTGGATTTATCCTTAAAAGGCCCTGCAACTCTGAGTTTCGAGGGAAGCGGCCATGTTGTGACCGGGGAGGACGCAACAGAGTGGTCGGGCTGCATTTCCGCTGCGACATGGCGGGTCGCCCCCTCAGGTTACGCTTCCTCCCCAGCCCCCAGAGGGCCCCCGGCCCGTTGCACAGGCTGTGCGGTGCTGGGGCCAGGGCAGCCTGCCGTGGGGCAGGGGCTTCCCGTTGACAGGGTGGCACTTGCTCCTTCTCCAATGCATGTGATTTCCTGGGGCCACAGGGGATGATGCCAACAGCACCATCCACCTGAACCACAAAATTGCTGCCTGAACCTCCACGGGCCTCCCCACACCGAGGCCCCACGTCCCTTCCCAGTTGTCCATCTCTTTCCGTGCCTGGCACCATGGCTGCAGGCACTCACGTTTCCAAGAGCGTGAGCCTCCCTGAGGCGCCGCGCAGCCGTGGGATTCATTCGGATTGGACCAACAGTTTAAAACGTGACGCAGCGAGGCCTGGCAGACTGGCAGATGGAAGGGCAGACACTGTGAGCGCAATAGTCTTGTTTCTTCAGGAAACAAAGCTAAAAATAGGGAGTTTCTCTCTTCCTCTTTTCATCCCTCTCTTCTCTTCTTCTTTTTTTTTTTTTTTTTCCTCCCCGCTGCATTTCCCTTGGGTCCTCCTTGGCTCTCTCTCTCTGGTCCTTTCTAATGGCATAATGGTATTGCCAGCTTTCTCTTATTTTTGTTGAGCATGGCAGGGTGTTAGCCAGGTTTTCCTTAAAGTTGCAGCTTCTGCTCTCAGCGTCTGCTTCGCCTTGATGTCAAACATGGCTGAAAAGGGCCAGCAGGCTCACCAGTTGCTGCACAGGGGGTCTGGCAAGCAAAGCTGGCGATACGTATTCCCTTGATGTGATGGTGACATTTTCCTTTTTCTTTTTTTTTCCCAAAGAGCCTTGCCGCCTGAACGCAGAGGGTGGCAGCACTGGCTTGCGTGCTATCACTTCCACCTCATGTTTGCGGGCACACTTTGGCTGCCCCATCTCTGCCTACCTCTCTTGGGAGGTTTCTGCCCAAAGATCAGCCATGTCTCTGCACACATCCTTGGTGAGTGTGAACTTTGTGCTCAGCCCCTAGCTCTACCTGGGTGCATGCCTGTGTGCCTGAACTGAGGCATTCACCCAAGCTGAGCCCTGTGTATTGTGCCAGTAGTACTTAATCACTTCAAACCACTGCCTGCTTGCCAGAGACACATTGGTACAGGGGCTGAACTGTCAGTGATCGTGGGATGCGTGCATAGTCTTCAGATTCCCTGAGCCTGATGCCCACCAGGCTCATTCAACCTCCAAAAGACACTGTTGTTCCATCTGTGCCCACCCAGCTGTGTGGGCTCCCCTTATTCTTGGGGTCGCAGCCCCGGGCTGTGCCCTGAATTCCCATGTCCTGGCACACACAGTCCTTCTTTCTCGGTCCATTAGTTTGTTTCCACTGCCATATCCAGTAACAGGCTCCAGACTCTAAAAGCTATATTAAAAGGCAGGTCAATACCAGCCTCTGTTTATTCCCTCCAGGGAAAGTAAATGAATAATAAAAAGATGGAAGGAGGGGCTTCATTAATTAGCAATGAGGAGGAGAGGTGGGACAGAGATTCCCATGGGAAAATAGTAGAAAATGAGGCTGTGTTTCAAGTCATACATTGAAAAAGCCAGGATTCATGAGCTCCTGTCCCCACTCTCTGCAGAACAGGAGGAGAAGGATGAATGAATCATTGCTGTCACACTCAGAGAGGCATCAGAAACTATTTCCTTTCCATCCTCTCCCCCTCTCCTGATGCTCTTCTCTTCAGCTGTCACCTGTCTGCTCTTCTTCCATCCTACTGCTTATTCCTCTTTCCTTCTTTCTCCTTGAAAGGTTTGCCAAAGACCTGAATTTGGAGAGCTTGGTTCCAGATCATTGTTTAGAATGCAAATTAAACCGACACATTCAGAGTCATGGTGTACATGCAGGGCAGCTTTCCACAGCAGAAGCTACATGGCAGAAAAGAAATGCCAAGTCTGGGCCCAGGCCCATCCTGTTAGTCTATCCCTGATCTCTCTCAAACATTCTCCCATATTTCCTGATTTTCCCTTCTGTTCCTTCCTCCTCCTTGGCCTGCCTGCTGTGTCTGCTTCTCCCTCTCCTTCTATTTCCTTCCTTTCTTTTCTGCTTCCTCTCCTCTTCTCTTGCTTCTTCTTCTAATTCCAAAATAATACCAAGATGCTGATTTCATGTTTTGTAGATTAGGGATTAAAGTGGCAGCTCATTCCTTCAGCCAGTTCTCCTATAACATAACTGTTGGTTGTCAGAGCCACTCTTTAACTACCTGTTTATCTTTCTGTCCTCATCCCCTTTGCAGTTTTGAAGGAATGTTTATGCTGCTCCCAAAGGAAAGGAATCTTCATGTTTTCAGGTCTTTTGTGAAACAAGAGCAAAGTAATATTACATTTCTAGCTCTGGCTGATGCCCTCCCTCCATTTCCCCCAGTTCTCATATGCCTTCTGGCAGAAGAGAACTTCTAGAACTGTGTCTTGTATGTCTCCACCTCTTCACCAAGCATATCTATAACCCAGCTGGTCCTTCCTCAGGCAAAACTTCTGTCATTTCCAGGCTGAGCAGGAAGGAAATGTTTGACCCGTCACTGCTGATAATTTTAACACGAATGTTTCCCTCCATACATACATTTTGTATCCAGTATGTCTTCTCCTGGGGCAAATTCTTTGAACCTCTTTGTGTAGGTCTTTAACATAAAGGTTTACAACAAGGGAACCCTCATACTGGAGCTTCCAGGTATTAATGCCATGCAAACAGCAGATGCTAGCACTGAAACCACTCATCAGTCACTAAACTGGCCTGCAGCCTCGGGGTTGCTCTTTTGCTGTTAAACCTCCCCCTGGGATATTAGACTTTATTAAAAATAAATAGTTACAAATCCGGTTTTACAGCTGATGGCAGCAGGGAAAAGAACAGAGGAGGTGAAAGGAACAAGTAGAGTGTCTGCTGTCCAGTCAGGTCCGTTGTCTGTTGTCTTGGCGGTGCTGTGCCAGTGAACAGTTTGAGTGTGCAAACATAGGGCCCTGCCTCCTTTGCCAGGCATCTTGGGAGAGAAGCAGAAAGTGTTTTGCAGGACTGGGAGAACTGTGTGTGATTGTGTAGAATCAAGCTGCTTCTAGAAATGACAGATGCCAAAAACCAAAGAGAGTGCAGTGTAGGCTACATACAGTGTCCTTGTCCCCTAGCTTGGCATTTACAGTGGAAGAATATGGATTTCAGTTCTTGATCTGTTGTATATACAAAAAAAAAGAGTCATGTGCAACAAGCAATAAACATGCAAGTAAACCCCTCCCGCAAGATCCTTCCCCATTCACTCCAGGATACTTAAACTCTCCTGTCCATCCTCAACTGGTTGTTGCTTAAATATCACTCTTCTAGTGACAGTCATGACTCTTGATAGCCATGGGGCCTACCCATGTTTAAAGGGGATTGAAAGTCTGTCATTGATTAAGCAGCAGAAACGATTAATGTGGTTCCCAGTCTGTCTGTAGAAGCATGGACTCTGTCACCTCTCCAGAGATTAGAAACCAGATGCGCTGCTCTCCTGTCTCTGGTCAGGAAATGAGTCCTAGCACAAACACTGGAAGGAGGGTAGTGTATCTTCCCTTCCAGGTAGTATGTCTTTATGGGAAATGGAGTATGTCAGAGCAACTCCAAGACTTGATGTACTCAGGGGCTGAGAGGTGGTCACAGGAGGCATTTTTGGTAGGAAAGGGACTTTTCCATCTTTGTAAGGGTGCAGAACAGAGGAGGAGATGGAGGACGACAGTTGAGGATTGAGGAAGCAGGAGGAGTTAGATGGCTGACTCCCTGCGGTATGAGATTGTATCTAGGGGCAGAGTTGCCTGGAGCCGCTCCAAATCCAGATGGCTTCCAAAATCCATCATCTGGATGACACCTCCCTCTTCTTTTGTGCTGCCTCCTAGTGCCACACCCACTTCATCGTCATCCTCATCTTCATCTTGACTAACAAGAGCCAGCTCATTTTCATAGCAGAAGGCACTGGGAGGTGGGGGAGAAGGTAGGATAGTCATCTTGCTTTCTTGCAGCTCTCGGGCTGAGCAACAAGGTGTTCCAGCCACCTCATAGGTTTTGTGAAAGCGTGAGTAATCCACCTTGTAGTGGTTCTTCTCCTCAAACACAACTGGCTCAAAACGGTGGCCCCAGAGGATTTCACTAGCAAGATAAGAGCTTCGTGCCTGCGTGGTCATGGCTGTGGCTTCTACCATTCCCTCTAGGATAACAACAATCTCAAAGTTTTCTGTCTCCAGCTCCTCCTTCCCAATCCCATAGAGTGGGCTCTCCTCATCAATCTCATGAACAATGATAATGGGTGAAACCAAAAATATACGGTCAAGGCCCACATCGTAGCCCACATTGAGATCCCGTTGGTCCAAGGGAAGGTATTCCCCTTCCTCTGTCATGTAGGGTTTGATGAGCTGGGCCCGGACATGGGCCTCCACAATGTGACTCCTCCTCAGGTTGCCTACTCGCCACATGAGGCACAGTTTGCCATCCCGCACAGAAATGACCGCATGGTGACTAAAAAGGAGGGTCTGGGCCCGTTTCTTGGGCCTTGCCATCTTGGCCATGATGGTGCCAATCATGAAGGAGTCAATCACGCAGCCTACGATGGACTGGACCACGACTGCCATGATGGCCAGTGGGCACTCCTCAGTTACACAGCGGAAGCCATATCCAATCGTTGTCTGGGTCTCCACTGAGAAAAGAAAAGCCCCTAGGAAACTGTTCACGTGCATGATGCAGGGCTTGAGGAGAGAGGGTCCCCCCGCCACTGCTGGTGTATTGAGGTCACCATGGAAGAAAGCAATGCACCAGAAGAGGAAGCCAAAAAAGAGCCAGGAGACCAGGAAGGCGGCGGAGAAAATCATGAGCATGTACCGCCAGCGTGTGTCCACACAGGTGGTGAAGATGTCAGCCATGTAGCGCTGAGATTTGTTGCTCAGATTGGCAAAATAGACGTTGCACTGACCGTTCTTTTTCACAAAGCGGTTGCGGTGCTTCCGCCGGGGGGCATGGCCCTTCCCGTTCCGGCTGTGCCCATTCATGCTGCCCAGTGCAGAGACTTTATGTCCATCCTCTTCAGTTGAGACAATGCTGTATCTGGAAGAGAAGAAACAGACGTTTCACACAGAAGTATCTAAAGAACAACAAAAACCAAGACAGAGAGGGCAGGAGGAACATGGCTGGCTGGCAGAACAGGGTACACGCTTATGGCACGGTAGTGAGGAAGTTCATGGCAGCACATATCCTTGGTTGTTGCATGAGGATACTGCATTGACCAAATTGTTGGAGCTCAGCTGCAATATTTGCTGTGTTGCTACTAGGAGGTTGAATCTAATCTTAACAGGGCAGCAAAGTAAGAGAAACTTGCAGCACTGTGCTACTTGCTGGTGTTTGATCTAAGGAAGGACACCAGGGTTTTGAATCATGACTGCAACTGGAATGGCTAAGAAACTTAGGAGCAAGTGCCTGGGGTCTAGTAACATGTTGGCCTTGAGATTATATAAGGCTGGGAGTTTCTATTTTCTCCTCTTCTCTCCCCACTGATTTCATTGTGCATCTGTAACAATGTTTATATACTTTCTGCATTCAGGACAGTTCTGTTGCTACAGCAACAAGCGTGGCTCCAACATCCCGCATCCACAGCTAAAGGTGTAATTTGGAGATCAACAGCCAAAGTGCTGAGAGCAACTCCCCCCTTTCTGGGAGCTGCTTGCTCCTGCTGCTCCCCTCCCTTGCAGATGGCATCATCCCTTCTCTTTTCCTCCAACAGGAGAAAGCAGCTCCTGAGCACTCGCAGAGACACAGCTTGGTCTAAAGTCACAGATATTCCTACAGAACATAGGCACAGAAGATACTCTGACCACTGAGGAAATGAAGCAGCTCTCTTCCAAGTGCAGGGACCCACCAAAATGACTGTCCCCTTGTGACCACCAAGCTTTGGCCACCCAGGAATCCTGAAGTGGCAGCACCTCCTCTACCCCCAGCCCTCCCCCAATGCTGGCATGTCAGCTGAAGTCATCCAACATTGACTCCTCACCCTGGTGCCAGCTACTCCTTGCTTAAAAGTGATAGTTTCTTCAGGACAACCCAACATCTCCAAAATCATCCACCTTTCACTTTTGCTTGGAAAAGGAACTGAGGGAAACATACACAGCTGGAATGGTGATTGTGCCATGGCTCAGAAGCCAGGAAGCTTTTACCGTCCTGCTGAAATCCATGGTTTCTGGACCAAGGTTAATGTCTGGCACCATGTCCATATTCTTCTTTTCCTCCCCCATATCAGCTGACCTTGCTGAGACCTGAGAATCCCCCCACACACAGTCATCTGTCAGACTGGAGCAGGAGAAAGAAGACATAACTTGGAAATAACCTGGCAAGTAATTTGAGAGGAATAAAATGTGAGGCAGTCCACAGATAGGGTCAGAAGGACCAGACAAGAAGGCCCGGGGCAAGAGGGAGGGCAACAGTCCTTGAGAAGCAGATTACTCACCGGTTGACTCGAACGCTGCCCATGGCTTGCTTTATCATCAGGTGTCAGGGGCAGTAGGAGCTGGGTGAGCGTGGGATCTCATGCAGCAGCAATCATATGGGACAAGGCGAATCTAGGTTTCACCTCTGGTGAGCTGAGGTCTGTGCTGTCATTGCGACCGCTCCTGGGCATGTGCCTTACAAAGAAGTACAGAGGAAAACCCTGTCAAACCTTCCCCAGAAGGATCTGTCCCAGGCCAGTATTGGAGAGCGCACAGCTCCCAGCCTTTTTATTTCCAGTGGGGAGGGACGTAGTGGTTTCTGTGAGACAGCACACCACGCCCTACCTGCAGCAAGGGAAGAGCTGGCACACACAGACCTGGTTCATGCACACACTGTGGCAGCCCTCAATCCCTGCACTCTCTCACCTGCTGGAACCCAATCTCCAGATCAAGGACGCAAGAGTTGAGCAGCTGGCAAGGCCCCTTCCCTGAGCCATATGATATTAATATCATAGCTTACACTAGGACAAGAGCTCAGCCAGTCTAAATACCTACACACACATAAGGACTATTGAAGCACAGACAAACACAGCAGCCCAGTCAGATCCAGAAGACACTTATTTCCAAGGAGTAGAGAACATCCCCCCCATTCTAAAGAAGGAAAGAAAAGCAATTTGTAGAGTCAAAAAGAAGGACTAATGCAAAGGAAGAGCTTAGAAGTAGCCAAGCAGAAGCTAGCTAGAGCAAACAGACCTTGCAACGTGTTGTGTATACAGCAGTCAAGGAGAGTCTGTGTGGTAGAGCCCTGGGAGAATGTCCAGCAGGTGCTATGTCCTCACCCAGTCCATCCTGAACTAAGAACTAAGAAACTGAAGACGCAAGAGACGACATATCCCACATGCCCAGGGCTGTTGGGAAAGGAAATGCAGTGAAGGGGTGATGACTCACAGATTAGGAAGGGCTTTGTATACCCATGCTAATCCCACATTGTATCCTTTGGATTACAGTAGCCAATATAGAGCACAGAATGCAGACACAGCCGGCTCATTTGCTCACTTCCAACCTCACCAACAAGCAAGCAGTGGCTGCCAAAACCAGTGGTTTTGGTCAAATCCAAGGATTTCTAGGTCAAATGCAAGGTCTGGAACTCCTTGCAAGTGCTTCTGCCTGGACAGGAGAAAGGAACAGCAGGTGACATTGTCAAGGCTGAAGAAGTCGAAAAGAGAACCATTGTTATCCCATAATCACTGTTGCAGAAAAGAGCTTCATGTGGCTACAGGTGATCACCACTTTCCCCAAATTAGAAATACAGACTAGAAGGCCTCCAACATACAAGCACTGCTGTTGCCATGTCTAGGATGAAGTTTGACTAGCAGTCTCTCCTCCAGACTCTTGCTCCAGAGAACAAGATAACTGGGACAATTTAAGACCTGTGGCAATTCAGCTGTGGTTGTTCAGACCAGGGACTCTATGGGATCATAAGCAGGCAGCAACATTGTGGTTTACCACTCACTAGATTCAAGTAAAAGTGAGCCCAAAAATTCCCATCAGAAAAAAAAAAAAACACATCCAAGTGAAAACAGCCGCACAGAGCTCTCTCAGCACCATCTCCCTCACCACACAACAGCATCCAAATCTTTAAGAAGAGTCAGTGCAGGCAGATGTGAGAAATACTGTTATGCAGCTGGACAACCTACAGCAGAATTGAGATTGGTAAGCATAAAACCATCAGCAGAGTCGAGGGATGTCTTTGTAATGAAGAAAACTCACTTTGTACACAGAGATGGCCCTACTGGGATTAAGCTAATACATACCTTTAATGATACCATGGGGAGTTTAGACTGCAAGGTCCTGCCCTTGTTTCACTTCTTTAGAAAGTGACAAGAGGCAGGTAAGTCAAGTGCACTTCTTTATGTCAGCTTCAGGCAGGAGAGGAAGGACACTCTCTCCAACCAGTGTCATCCATCCTTAGCCAGCCCTGATAAGTCTGATGCACCTTTAGCCATCTTAGGCACTGATATCAGAGGAAAGAAATCATCACAACTCACATCTGAATTAGACACAGTTTCCTAAAAGTTCCTGAACAAACTTGCCCCCTCCCTGGCTGTGCGAATGGAAGCAGAAGTTCCAAAGAGCCTTCACACTTAAGGGCTGGACAGTTTCTGGCTCCAAAAGAAGTGGAAAGAGGATTTAAAGAACTTCTTACTGTAATTGTGTGCAGGAGCAACCAGATCTCTGCTCCTTACCTTGCCCAGAAAGGGGCAAAGCAAACAGATGGAATGCACGTACAACATGAGCTTTGATCATCTCTTATACCAGCTAGTACAACTAAAATAAAGGATGTGCACACTGTTAAAGAATAATACCCCTTGTATTGGATATAATAAATCTCCTGTTTCTCAAAAAAGAACTCAAGTCAATTCAGCCAAAACATTTTCATGGACTCATGCACAGAACCGACTGTAGACTGAGTCTTGTAACCCAAATTTAAGACACATCTAGGCAGCAGGAAAGGGAGAAATTTCTAGTGCTGCAATGCCAGAATAGAGCATCAGCAGCTAAAACTATATCAGTACCTGAAATTCATATTTAATCGCAAAAAGAGTACTTCTATGAAGGACAAACACTACCTATTCACACACACACTCCAGCATATGAAAGCAAGTTTTTAGTACAGGCTGTTGTGGGAGACTTGTTGTCTCAGTCCGTACACTCATCCATAGGAGTAGCAGAGAGTTTAGTTCATAGACCATCTTCTGCTTCTGCTTCAACTTCAGAAATCTTTCCTGTAGATTTGAGGAGTTCAGCAACAAAATGCAGCAATTCTGCTCCAGAGACCAGCTGTCTGATGGACCAGTTTGCACCACTTACTATCCTGTGGAGATTCTGCAGGGCAATGTCTATGTTTTGCTTCATTGCCCCCAGATCAGTAGTTTGGCCAGCTCTCAGGTTTTCATTCTCTGCCTTGAAATTCTCCAGCTCTCCCTGGAGAAGAAATATCTCCCGCTTCAGCTTTTCCACATTATTTTCTGCCTCCAGAGCCCTCTGGGTCATCAACTGGAGACTACGTTCAGTCTGCTGGACAAGGGACTCTAACCCTTGGGCTTCTCTCTCCTCTTTGATCATATTGGCTTTCAAACGTCTCTCTAGGCTCCTCACTGTGCGTGCTTGGCTTTCTGAGAAACTCTGCATGCTCCTGATCTTCCATCTGAGCATACAGTTCTCCTCCCTGAGCTCGTCATAGGTCAGCTGCAGGGAAGGGAACTCCCTGTCCCCGATGGACTCTTCATGGAGAGCATGGGGCTCTGCTCCCCTGGTGTGATCTGGGTATGCAAGATAAGGGTCACTGGCATGGACCCATGGGGTATAGGCTTCCATCTCTAAGTGTTTTCCTAGGTTATGTTGGAAAGAGTCATAGGAGCTGGATGGTGCCATATTGGTGACTCTGGTCCCATGTGATCTTTCATAAACAGGAAGGTGATAACTTCTGGTCCAGCTATTGTCCTCATCTTCGGACAGACTGCCAGACATTCCTGTGTCTTTGTAGTAAGGTTCCTGAAACTCCTGACCGTCCTCTTCAAGTTCCAGTGCATGCTGGGCCAACCTCTTGGCATACATTCTGTTTTTCAATCCTTCATCTTTCACTGTGCAGGAGTGCCTGGGTTTTAAAAGGCCTCTTAATGAAAATGGAATAGGTTCACCTGGGTCCTCCAGCTGACTGTCACCTGAGCTGTCATGGCCCTTGAACTGGGATGCAGGAGATGTGGAGTGACAAGGGTAGCTAGGATCTTCATTGTCATCATCGTCATCATTATCCAGGCCTTGAGATTCTGGGCAGGCCCTCTCCAGTGTCCCAGGGATGACAAGTGGTCGTGGCATTTTCAGGATGCTGTGGGCTGTGGCAAACAACAGGATCCAAATTACCCTCAGCCCAGGTCACACAGGCAGATGACACCGGCAACTGCGATGCCGACCTCTGCAGCAGCTCCTTTAGCCTCAGCAATGCTCATGGGGGAACAGGCAGGGACAGAAATCCCTCCATTTAGATCATCAGTGTGTTCAGGTGTGTGGGGGCAGAGGGGAGGTTGCAGGGAGGGGAGGACCAGACATCTCCACGGTCCTCCAAGATCTATGATGTCATGCAACTCCGTGGCATGTTGTGATGTCATGGCCAGGGGAGAGAGAAAATGGTCCATTAAGTCAGTACTTTCTAACACTGGGATGAGCCAAATGCCTGTGGCTGCATAGCTGGCACTTGTTCACTTGTACTGTCAGTGAGTAGAGAGGAATTTGCAAAGCACCCTGAAACCTAGTGCACGCACAGAATAAAGGAACAGGGCCAGAGCCAGGCAGCGTGAGGCAGGAGGGTGACTGTGTCCAGCAGGCTACTGAGAAGACTGCAGGTTGGCTGGGGGAGGACAAGGGGTAATGGGTATAAATTAAAACACAGAGAGTTCCATCTCCATGTGAGGAAGAACTTCTTTCCTGTGATTGTGACAGAGCCCTGGAACAGGCTGCCCAAAGAGGTTGTGGAGTCTCCGTCTCTGGAGATCTTCAGAACCCACCTGGATGCCACCCTGTGCCACGTGCTCTGGGTGTCCCTGCTGGAGCAGGGGAGTTGGACTAGATGATCTCTAGAGGCACCTTCCAACTCCAGCCATTCTGTGACTCTGCGATTCTGTGACTGGGGGAGAATGAGGGGACAGAATGGTCTTCAACAGGAAGAGAAGACTGCTGACATTTTCATGCCAAAGCTAGTACTGGTCAGGCACAGAAGAAGGGGACAAGGTTAGTGAAGAAGGGATGTGCTTAATAAAGCAGAATTGGAGAAGTGGAGCCTGATGCTGTGAGAGGATCAAGGGCAGTGAGAGAGCATGAGTCTGATTTTCACACAGACAGATGTCTTTTTATTCTTTTAATAAATCTAGCAAAGCAAACCTTTAACCCAGTAAAATCCGCCCCGGAGGCACTGTCCATGGCTTGCTGTCACTGTGCAAGCATGCTGCAGTCCTCCTAGAGCACCCTGTGCTGGGCACGTTCTCAGAGCCACATGATTTCTGGGGTACACCTCATCTCAAGGCACTGCCCGTGCTGCCTGCCCTGAGAGGGGCCAGGGAGGATTTCCCACTAGACGCGAACCACAGGAGATGCCTCGGATAGAGGCATCACCCCAGAGCAGGCCGGCTGCGGACGGGGCTGCGCTGCGGTGCAGCTGATCTGATTCATCCCATGCTGCCAGCTGGCACGGGGAAGCATTACTAATACTGGGCACCGCAAACTAGGAACAACACAAGCCAGGAGACAAACTAAAATAAACCCATTTACCACTTCCACCCCAACACACCCCCACAATGCTCAGTGCCACCTTGGGAAAGAGAAACAAGCAAAGAGCCCTGGGCCTCGGGGCTGCCCCTGGCAGGCGCAACCCCCGTGGAGAAGCTATGCCAGGCAGTGATGTAGCCACATTCCCTCCTCAAGGGTGGGTTTCTTGGGACAGTCACTATTTCAGTGCTGGGACTACAGCTCTCCAAGACCAGGAGCCATGTCAGGGGCCAGGGACTATCCCAGGAGCTGAGAGCCTGTCCACCAGCCTGAATCTTTCACGTACAAACTGGGTTTGCACACTCTGGCATTTTCCTCACTGCTCGTGGCAAATAGTAAAGGGGTAAAAAGCAAGTAACCTTCCTCCACTGAAATTTGAACACAAATAGGCTGAGTAGGAAAGGCCCAAAGAGGTCTGTGACAAAAGAGGGCTGATCGTGTTGTCCTTAACCAGCAGCTGTGCTCAGCGTCTCCTGGCGTGGGGCACTGGTGACTGCCTGCCGCTCAGCCTGCTGCACGGGCCGGTAGGACGAGAGGCTGGCTGAGGACAGGGGTGAAACTCCCCGTCTCACGAGATCATGCCAGAGGTTCCTTCTTGGAGCTAGCTCTGCCCTACACACAGAGGGGAGAGGCTGAGGGTTTGTCGGCAATTCTGCTCATGGGACAAAACCCTGCTGGTGGATGCAGTGCGGGACAGGTACCCTGGCAGATGCTGAAGAGGAGACTGCAGTCCTGGCAGATGCCTCTCCATCCTTCTACCCCTCTTTTCCCCCTGCACCCTCAGGCTACCTGAGCACCTACATGTTACTTTGCCTGCGGAAGCCCCCCAGCACTTTGGGAAGCAGCTGGGCGCAGCCACAGTTTGGGCATCACATTCTCTATCTTGCAGTGTCTGAGCCGTCAACCAGGTGTAAACTCTGGGTCTCCAGGGCCCTACAAGCACATACTTCTACCCCCAAGCTATTTAGTGTCCTGCTGTGCTTGACACCCGCTCTGCCCCAGCCATCTCCAGCAGAGCACAGCTATCCTACCCCCATACCACAAAACTGCAGGTCCAGCAGAGCAGTCATGTCCAACTCTGCAGCCTGGACTGCCCTTCCCTCCTTCCCAACTGATTTTCTCCCCAGAGGCTTTATATTTAGCAAAGCCAGTAACAGCATAGCCACACTGCAGTCATTCCTATCTCCCCTGTTGACACTTTGTGCCACGCTTTAACTGCACAAGCAAACTCGCCAGCCCACGCCAGCAGCCCGGGCGCTGTTCTGACCCCGAGTGCAATCAGGACGCCCTCAGCTCCGCTCTGTCAGCAATGCCTCTCACTATGGCTTTCCAAAGGATCTGTGGGGTCATAACAAAGGCAGTGTGCATGGTGCAGATGCAACGTCCCCATCACTGGATCCCTGTACCCCCCACTCTATTGGTACGGAGCTTTACACGTCCCAGGTTTTCTCTGGTTCCTGCCAGAATGGATCATATTTGTCAATCTTTTCTTAAATCTGCAATGGAGCGTTCTCATCAAACACAGAACAGAAATGTCCACGCCGAAGCACTCCCCCACTTCTCTTTTTATAACAACCGTATCTGATATTCTAGGATATATATCATGAACAACAATGATGGAAAAATCCCATGATATTTTTACACTTTTATTCTCTGCTTTATCTGGCCTCGTCTGGCAAATGCTTCTCCTTTGCCTGCGTCAATACGGCTCCCGCAGTGGTCACTGTGCCGCACCACCAAGCCGGCCGTGCCACACTTGGTACCATTATTCCTCTCGGCCGCTCTCTGTTAGAGTCACATGGAGAGTGTCACTTTGTTCTGTGATCTGGATGCACAGACCTGTACGCAGAGCACAGGCATGGTTGCAGCACAGTGGATACCTGCCCCCATCTTGGGGAGTCTGGATGCAAAGAGGGGACACTTCAGATCTTGGGGCAGGACCTTGCAGACCCACCTATGTGCATCCTGTGGTTGCTTTTGCTCTCCACCTTCTCTATTTCCAGCCTTTTGGTCTGACATTCAGAGAGCTTCTCCTTTCTTCCAGATATTCCTGGGGTCGGTGCCAGAGATTATGGGGCAGTGTACACAGGATGCAATGGGGTAGCTGCTGCTGCAGTGCCTTTCGTCTATCTAGTTGCAAGAGGCAGTGCCCAAATTGTCATCGCCACTGGGGTGCTGTTAAACCATGCGAGGGTCACAGCTCCCGGGGGCTTGGTGCTGGGTGCTGTACAGACACACGCGGCGACGCAGTCACTGTGCAGGAGAGCTTCACCATATAAAAAGGAAAGTGACATATGGAAGGTGAGGGGAGGAAGCTGTAATCAACTCTATACCATTTTTATATACACACTTCTGCCTTTTCGTTCAATACTTATAAATAGATCAAGTAAGTGCCAACAGTCCCCATCTGCCCTGCAAGGCATGATTAGCTGACCAATTTCTTTAGGTGATGTGTTCTCTAAACAGGGATTTTATTAATGTGCCTCGGCCCAGTTTATATTTTGGGATGGAGTGAGAGGGGGGATTTTTAGATTTTTTTTTTTCCTGCGAAGCCGTGGAGCCTGGGGATGGGTAATATGAAAACAAAACAAAATGATTTGAAGTTAAACCATCTCAGTGTGTGACTCAGAGCTATTCATAGCTCCCTGAAGCCAGCTGCAGCAACAGAGCCAGAAGGATTCTGCCCGTATTATTATTCCAATTACCATCTGAATTAAAAGTTTGAGCAGTGATCAGCCCACATACTGACGGGAGGGGGAGAGAAGAAAGAGAGAGAACCAGAGAAAGAAAGAAAGGGGGAAAACACAGATAAAAATGGGACGTACACAAAGATCCCCGGGATGACAAAGTCACTAAGAGAGACACAGAAAGGTTACAGCAGCTCCCCCTCGGCTCCCACGCCTCCCTGCGTGACACAGAGCCCACCCCGACGGCCGCTCCGTTTGCACAGGCCCCGCCACGGTCGCTCCGAGTGGGACTGCAGCACTGCAGCAAGGCCCTGGGCACCCACAGCAGCGCTGGCGCTGGCCACATGCGCATCCGGGGCTTGGGGGTGCCCAGTAGTGGTGGGACATGGGGGAAGGAGAGGATGCTGCTGGGGTACCCACAGGAGAAGTCCCTGCTCCATCCCCTGGAGTGAGATAGATGGGTGTTATCGTAGTTGCCGGCATTCAGGAAAGTTAAAGAATTCAAAGGCCTTTCTGGATATTGTTCTTAGCCAAAAGGGAGCAGAGGTTTTCCAGCAGGACCCAGAGCATGTCCCATTCCCTCCCAAAGAAAGCTCTGAGATACACAGCTTCACCCATCCTGCCAAAATAACGAACTGGACCCTATAGGAAGCGTGGGAAAATCACAAGCGCTTAAAAGCTGAGCAAATGCAGCAGCCCCTAGGTTTCCACTTCCCAGATGACTGGAGTGCTCTCAGATCACATCCTCCAGCTTTCCAGCACAGCTATCATAGCAAAAATGGCACCTTACCTAATCACATCAGCCCAAGAGCTGGGACTATGAAAAATGCTCCAAATAATAGCACAAAACTCATCATACAGTCACAACCACACCATTACCATACGTTCCTGGCTCAGATAAAAGGTGCCAGTCACAGACACTAAATCTTTTCAAATAAGATCTGCATTTCCCCCTATATATAGTTCTCTGCACTTGCTCTCCTCATAACTGCAGAAGAGACTGCACAACATGGACGAGGCGTCTAAAAGTTGGCGAAGCTCCTCCTTCCACTTAGCATCCTGCCTGCCAGGAGCCTCACTGAAAGGGGAGCAGGGGAGGACCCTCTCGGCCACCAAGGTGCTGGACGGTAGCTGGCTATTCCTGCATGTCTGTGTCTCTGGGCAGCTCGAAACACCGCAGCGCTCTGGCCAAGGGACTTGGTGCAGCCCCTTGTTGCGCTCAGGTGCAGCCAGCAGAGCTGCCGGGCCCTGGTGCCCCACCGCTCCTCCCTGGCACCGAGCCTGTCCCAAGCCCATGCTGGCCTGGCCACGAGGGCAATCCACACGGGGACTCTCTGTAGCTTTCAGCTAGAGCAGGATGGGGATCGTTATTTGTGTACGGGAAAAAGGGAGGGCTGACGGGGGGCTAACGTCATCCGTCTGTCCACTTTGATTGCAACCCTGGCAGGGCAGGGGTTTTCTCCCTGTGCCTGTGCAAAGTGCTTGGCAAAGCAGAGTCCTAAAAATAGGTTATGAAAGATATTGGTGAAAATAATAATAACAACAGCACCAGCCACGAAGGCGCTGACTGAGCAGTCCCCACAGCGACACCCTCTCTCTGCCCAGCCACTGCCTAGGAGAGGAGGCCATCATGGCTCAGCACTGAGGCCCTGCAAAGGGAGTTGAACTCAAAGCTGGGTCTGGCTGCTCAGTGGTGACAGATCAGTGAAAACGTAATTAAAAAAAAAAAAAAAAAAAGAGTCTCTTGAAGTTCCATGAGGCAGGGAGGCTGCTCTAGTGCAGATGCCAGCAGGACCACTGGTCTCCTGCTGTGATCCAAACTCCTGCTTCTGCAAGGAAGGGGAAAGTTTCTTCCACTTGCTTTCATCAAGCATCCAGAAAGAGCTTAAGTAGCGCCCAGGTGAGCCGCAGAACTGCGCCCCATTGAAAAGGGGTTGTTGAAACAAGCGAACGCCTCATGGATGTGGTTTGCTCAGCCCCGTGAAACGCTCCTGCGTAATCCAAAGCCTTTCGAGGGCAGTGCTGGGGCACCCCAGGCTAAGCCCCAGCTGCCCCTTAGCACATCCGCCCCCTTCCCGCTCTGCTCTGTGAGGTGGCACCGCAGAGGCAGCCGTGCCTGGGGCAGGACGTGGTCGGTGTGCGGCTGCCGTTGCCTTCCACGAGCTCTGGTATTGACGCGGCAGGGGAAGGGCTGCGAGACGGCACGCGGCAGCAGTGTTTACACACAGCCTCCTTCCACACCTGCAGTTTCTCCACGTTGTTGCAGGTTATTATGATCATGCCGCTACTCTGGATGGCATTCCTGTTTTCCATGGGCTTGCTGCCTGCCTACCTGCTTTTGCTGAATGTATCGCTGTTGCTCTGTGCTACCTGTAACTTTGGCAGCACTGGACTGCGAGTTGTGTGCTGGGTCACCTCAACCCGGATACAAGGCTGTTTTTTGGTCCTGGAACAATGAAGACAGTCGGGAGAGGACGTCTGGGACCACTGTGTCTAGTCCTGTAGGAGGCAAGGCCTCTTTGTAGCACTGCTGAGATTCTCCAGGGGTCTGAGCACTTGCTTGTCCCAAATGCTTCTGTCCACTTTCCAGCCCCCATACCTGCACTGTGGCTATGTGGAAAATTGGAGAAAGGGAGTGAATTGGGGAAAGGAAGAAGTAAAGACTCTTGTTGTGGGAACAGGGAAAGATACAGAGAACTTGTCTTTGACGACATGGTGAGCCTCACACTCGTGACATAACCGATCTTCAACAACCCCTTGTCACCAGTTCTCATGTCAAAAACGGGCACTTGTGGTGTTCTGGAAGAGGCCAGAACCAGACAAATCCTGAGTGTCCCCACTGCAGCCCCTCTCTGTGCATGTAGAAGCCGTGACCATCCAGATCATGAGGGCAGCAGAAGAGAGAGAGGGCAAAACTAAGACAAAGTCAGGGTAAAGAGCAAATAAAAAGGTAGCAGAGGCAAGGGGGAAGATTGCGCTCACGTTGCGTGTGTGACGGAGCAGAGGAAGCTCCCCAAGACGCCCGGCTGACCACAGCTCTTCTCTGAGCCCCGCACAGCCCTCCCAGAGGAGGTCAGGGACATCATACAGGCTCCCTTACAGGAGCTAGGGAGGGAGCGAGAAGAGGCAGCAGGGTCTTCGCTTCACTCCTTTTGCGGGAGATGGAGTGGGGAGGACGCTGCTTCCTTCATTTTCACGCCGCGCCAGGCTCTCTCTGAGATGTTTCAGTAGAAATGTTGCCATAGAAATAAAACAGGAGTCCAGACTGTGAGGGGCAGGCCCTTCGTGACGGCAGAGGGGGCTGGCTTCTCCTCAGGCAGCAGAGTTTCCCAGGTCAGAGGTGAGCGACTGGAAATCCATAGGATAACTTGCCCCTTTGCCCTGCTCTCCCTTTTCCCGTCAACAGCAATTATGGCATAAGACTGTTTGGACATTCTGAATTGGGATCTTCAAGGCTAAGGCCCTGGTGACAAAGTAGACTGGTGCCAGCCCAAGAAGGTTCCCATCCTGGGTGGCAGCTTCTCCCCCAAATTCCTGAATAGGTCCCTGCCAAAGCCATTGCTAGAGACAAACTGACTATGACCAAGTTCCCAAGAGGACAGCCTCTGAGGTACACATGTCTCTTGTCACTTGCTGACATTTACAAATCTGGCTCCTCTCTCCTTACCCAGGACCAAACTTGGTGCATTTCTGCAGAACGATGCCCTGGCTGCTCTCCAGCTCTGTGGTCCAACATTCTGGGCACAGATGAGTTGTGAGTCTCTTGCTGCGGCCTCACACCACAGCCTTTCCTTGCCACATTACCTGTTCCACCTGAAATCTTTCCCAATCACTTGACAGGCCACAAGGCTGTCTTGTCTGTTGGACAAAGTGTCTGAGATGTCCAAGGGAGAGAACCAACTCAAAACCAAAAACCTGAGTGATTCCAACTGAAACCAGTCATTTCAGCACGGTTTCATTCATACAGACATTCCTAAGGTCTTGTTGCCTCCCTGTGTGGATGAAACAGAACTTGGAACCTCAACATTTGTCATGAAAACTAAATTATCCTGCCCCGACCCATTCCAAGCAAGCACAGGATTCGCGGAGTATAATTGCATCTTACTGCAGCCAGCTTGAGACCTTTACTGATGGCATTTCCCACGCAGACTGGAAGGCCCTGAGAAACCGTCACGCTCAAGAGTGCCCTGTTGAGCTGCATCCCTGGCGTGAGCCCTGCTGCTAACCCACGGCAGCTTGGTGGTTTCAAAAGCAGCTCCTGCCCATACAGAACCACAGCCTGACAGAGGAATCACCATCTCTCTTCAAAAGAGACTTCATGCCTGACCATTCCTGGTAAAGCTCCCATGATTTGGGCAGGGAAATCAGTGCCTGGGCCTCTGTGCTCTGAGGCCCCTCCAGCTCTTTAAAGTGTGCACAAGCAGCACTTTTGGAGAAAGTTAATTTAGACATAAGGGATTTTGCAGTGCTGCAAGGAACGCTAAGGCAGCTTCAGTCGATTTTTACCATTCACAGAAAAAAAAAAAAAAAAAAAGGAGTGCTGGTAGGAGGCTGGGAAGCTGCACATTTATGAATAAGGATCGATCACTAAGACACAAGCATCCATCTATCGATCCCTGGCTGCTCTGCTGGATTGAACTACCCAGTGGCCTGACGGAACGACACAGGAAAGTTGGAACTTGCTGAAGGCAGATTGCTATTAACCGCCCCGCTGTGCATCGGCATTGATGTCAGCGAGCGGCGGGCACCCAACCAGGTGTCCATTACTGTGTCCTTCGCCCTGTCGACAGCCCTGTCCCAAGGGCGATGCCATCCCAGCAAGGCTGCTGCTGCCCCGTGGGTGGAGGCCCGCGGACGAGCTGAGCTGACAGCTCAGTGCAGTGCAGGGGGGTTAATGGGCAGCAGCACCGGGCAATTCCTCCAGGAGGAGCTGTGGGGGAAGGACTCCTTGGGTCACCCAAGATGGCCTTGCGGCGCTGAGCTGAGTGAATCTGGTCTGTAAAGCGGGTGTCAACAAGAGCAGGCTGGCATGGAGTATCTTACACTGGGCACGGCTGAGATGCTTCACCCCACAAAGATGTCCACGGTGGAGCTCGGAATGGGAAAATGGGTGGAGAGGCCAGTAGGGACAAGTCCCACCGAGCAATCTCCTCACTGCCCTAACCACCACCTCACCGTGTGGGACTGGTGGGGGCTCCTCAGCTTTCCTCACCAGCCACACGGGGAGGCCACAAGGGCAGGGGCTCTGCCAGGCCCTCAACCAACGCAGCAGATTTGGGTATCTGAGGGGAAGGCAGGAGAGCTCTGCATGTTCTCTCCACAGCAAGCCTCTCTGGCTCAATTTTGCACTGTTGTCCCCTCTGTCTCTGGCCTTCCTCATCATCCACTGCCTCTATGGGACTCATGTTTCTCTTAAAAAGTAAATATTCCTCCTATATTTATTATTATTGTTAGCAAAAGCAAAGAAGAATGGGCCACATGCTCAGGTGACTCAAGCTCTTGTGGACACCATTTCTGATAGCTGATGAGGATGGGGCAGATCCCAATGTCTTTGATGAGACACTCTGCCCCATGCACCTCCCTGCTCCCTCTTTGGCTCCAGATCATTATCATGCCTGTCCTGACAGGCCCGGCACCTCCTGAAGATGCCACTGCAAAACACAGGGAGGATGGGCGCTGCGCACCAGCCCTAAGATTGGAGGGCTGTCCTCATGCCCTGTCCACCCCGGCACATGCTGCCAGCAGCTGCCCTTTGCAGGCAGCTCAGAGCACATCCAGGCAACTTGCAGTGTATTCCTGGCCCCATCACTGCCCTTGGGTAGCCGGCAGCACTGGGTGTCCCTATACCCGTAACCCCACAGTCCCCGATATATCCCTGTCCTGCTTCCTTCCTCCTGGGAAGAGTGCCCGTTCCTGGAGGGGGACAAGGAGAAGGAAGAGGCCCTGGAGCCTCCATTCACTTTGCCTGGATCAAGTCAGGACTGAGTGCGGGGGATGAGAGACTCCAGGCCTTTGGCAGAGGGGCTTCTGTCATTCCATGCTCTTTGCCTACGGCAGAGGGCATCAGAGCTGATGCCAGTGCTAGGGACTGCCGGGGGGACCTGCCTGGTCATGCAAACCTGCCTGAATAGCCCCATTCCAACGAGGATGCCAGTGAGGATCAAGGGCACTGTTTCTCCCTCATTTTGCTTACAATGTCCAAAAAGCAGTATCTGGGAGAAATGGGGGATGACAGACCACCATCAGCAAGCCCAGACAAGCAGAGACACGAAGAGCATGAATGCAAAGGAGCCGGGGATGGGTTTGGGAGCCCACACAGCTTCCTGGACAAAGAGAGAGCCCATGCATCTGCGCCAACCCCCATCACAGCTGACATCGCTGAGGATGGACACAGGGTTTCCAGGTTTACTCTTCTCCAGGCTGTCTTTGGGAAATAGCCTGGACCATCACACGTTAGGAGTGGATGGTGGCAGCTAGGAGAGATGACAGGCAAACAAGACTCAGCCCTGGGAGAGAAGGAACTAAGAAAATATGGTAAGATGAAAAAAATGCAAAAGTTACCTTCAAAGTAACCAAAGACCATGTGAGGAGGTGGAAGGAGGAAAGTTAGGGAGGTTACAAACAGGTGTGAGTTTCTGCCCTTGCACACACATACACTTCGCTTTCTAGATTTACATATGCAATGCACACAGTCAACTTTGTTATTCACTAGCACACTCACATGAAGCCACGCATATCTCACTAAGTTATATTTATAGCTGCTCCTCAGAGCTAGCGCGGATGAAACAGTACATTGTTTTCAGAGGAAAAACCTTCCCATTATCATGCCACGAACAGCAGTAATGCTAACCAGCATCATCTCTTACCCAGCTCCTGCCGGTAGCTGCTCCCTGCTTGAGCCGTGGAGAGCCAACATCAGAGGAAGGGAAAAGCGGGTGATTTCTCCATCTCACCATGAAAAGCCTCAGCTCGCCTGGGCTGAAGGAATCTGGGAGGACTCTCCTCAGCCCTCTCTTGCCTCTTTTCTTTCAAGTAGCTACTTCCTCCCCGTGACTTGCTCTTCTCCTAACTCTTCCCTGTTCATGCCAGTGCTCTTCTCCTTCCTTTTCCTTTGCCTCTGCCTCTCTTCAGCATTTTTTGCTCTCAGGAGTTTCCATCTCACGGAGCTCTGATTTCTGGCTGCAGCTTGGTGATGAGTTCTGGTCTCTCCCTTCTGCCTGTCTCTCTCCTTCTGTTTTTTTATTTATTCTTGCCTGCTCTATTCACCTTCTCTATTTCAAAAATTTCTGTGCCATCCCTACTGTTCTGCCCTCCACTCTTCCTCTCTTTTCCTCCCGCTCTCTTCCTCTGGCTCTCTCTCCCCCTCTCTGATTGCTATGCAGTCTGTAGCTAAGAAGTCAGTAACTCTGTGGTAGGATCCAACAGCTTTCCGCTACTTTAGCCCATCCTCGCGTGTGATCTCAGAGCCATGGATACACGCTGCAGAGCTGCAATGGGGGAGAGGAGAGTGCAACCAAAAGCAGGGGGAAGCGGCAAACTCTCAGAGAGCCCCCAGGGAGGCAGGAACTGGCCACCAGCCTATTGCCAAAGGCTTAAATAGCCATGGGCAGGATTTTTTTCCACATGGCTCTAGAGTGCTGAACTCAGACCTCACTCTAAGAGAGGACCATATTCTCCATGTAATTCCCTGGCTCTTGCAGAGTTTCTGCTGGAGGCTGTGGGATGTCACCATGGGTTTCCTGGCTCCGAGGCACGAGTGGCTCCCACCTCCCAGCACCTATGGCCAGATCCTCTGCTCGGCAATGCCCCTGGCTGACCTGCCCAGCTCAAGCAATGCTTGGCATGGAAACAAGGACATGGAGGGACCAGTCAGAGCTGGGCTCAGTCCCTGCCCCCTGCCCCCGCAATGTATTTTATGTTGCAGCTCAGTGGAGAACTGCTGCAAGGTCCCTGTTGCAGAGACGCCATAGCCCCAGAGACACGCCAGACGCACAACCTGGTGTCTTCTCCACACCAGCTGCTCTTGTGCATTGGGTGGTGTTAGGTGCGCGAGGCCTGTCGTGTACGTCCAAGCCACTTGTTTCACCCAGCGTCGGCTGTGGATGCTGTGGCATCACTGTGGAGCTCACTCAGGGCCTTCAGGGATGACACACTGGCCCCACTGCATTTTTTTTTTCCTGGAAACTTCCCCTTGGGGCTCCTCCACTCCCTGCAACATCTCTAGGGCATTTATCTCTTCTTTGAGGTAAAAGAGAGATGGAAAGGGAGACGTAATGGGCTTCCTTATGCCAGTGCCAAGGACTGAAGATGTCCCTTTCATTTTGGAGGGAAAACAGATACTTTAAGGGGGTTGTGACATTGCAGCCACCAGCAATACACATGGCCTTCCTGGGGACAGCCACGTGTCAGGTCAACAATGGTGGCTGGACGTGTTCTCCATCTTGGTGTCTCGTCTACCATTCCCAGCATTAAGACTTTGGCATAAGCCGAATTCTGGCCCCACTGAAATCAAGTTCTTATTGATCCAACCTGGAGAGCCACGGGGAAGCTGCTGGCCCCTCAGCTGAGTCTCCACAGCCTGTGGAGAGCCAAGCTGTTGTTGGGGGCCTCAGCTTGCTGAAAACCTAGATGGATCAAAAAAGCTTTGAAAATCATGGATTGTCACCTGGATCCTGTCTTGCAGGCATCATGCCCTCCTCCTCAGACCATCCTGCGACCTTCCAGCACGTGGGATACATGTTCACCCAGCGCAGCGACGCCGTCCCCCACAGCAACCCCCACGTGCCCTGCCAAGCAGGGTAGGAGCGCAGCCCGCACCTACCTGGAAAAGTAACATCAGGAGAACAGGGTATTTTTAGCCTTCCTCAGCGTGGATTAGCAGCTG
>JAUBNY010000679.1:2935870-2958394 GCA_032275445.1 Crypturellus soui | reverse complement strand
GACTTTATCAGAGAGATCTGCCTGCTCTTGCCTCATGCTGAAGGCAACAGCGAAAGCAAGAAAGGGAGCCCTGGCTCCTTTCTTGGCAATGCCAGAGCTCCCTTGTGACCTTGGGCTCCCTCTCCGCCAGTGTCACCAAGAGGCTCCGGCCCCATCTTGGCAAGGGGACTTGGGCATCCAAGCAGCTGCTCACCCTTCACTTTTGCTTTTCACTGCTGATCCCTTTCTCTTCTTATCCCTCAGTGCTCCTGATCACCCCAAAAAACCTCTCTGCAGCCAGTGCACCTGGGAAGGACACTTAAAGACACCTAGCACCCACATTTCCTTTGTCTTTCCAACCTTAGTCTCGCCGGCTGAGCCTCTGGCAACACAGATGAGCCTTGGCATGGCGGGTGCCGCCACACAGGACCTGGGGGACATCACCTCCGAGAAGCCACTGGCGCTGGCCACCCCGTCCCCATGCGTGCTCCAGCTGGCCGTGCCCCCAGCCCCGGCAGTGGGGTGGCTCACACTCCCCACCCCCGCCCGTCTCCACCAGCACCCGCTTTAATAAGCAGCGTGGAATATTTTAGCACCTATGGAAAAGCCACCACAGACGGTGGTGGCAGCCGTTGCCAGGGAGACGCTCCCAAAAATAGTCCCACTCCGCCAACCTTTCCCGATGCTGCTGTGGGGATGCGGGAGGCGGAGGGATGGAGCGTGGACGCAGGAGCTCCTGGCAAGGCGAGCGAGCTCCAAGCCCTGTCCTGCCTGGGATGAAGCCCAGTGCCACCACGGGGCCTGCAGCCGCTTCTGGGGCATCTATGCTGGGACCCTGGCCATGTGCCCGAGCGCTCTCTGCCCTGGGCACCACCAGCTGCAAGCGCTCACGCTGCCAAAGCAGCTCTGGCCCCTCAGCATGCGTCAAGGTCCCCTCTGCCGCCCCTCCATGACGTCCCGTTTTTGCCCCAGGTGCCAGGTGCAGCCTCCGTCCGCCAGTGCCCAGCGGGATGCGGGCAGTGCCCAAGGCCACGCAGCCCAGCCCGGCCAAGCCCAGGCAGCGGTGCCGAATCGCTTCCCTCTCCACAGTATTTCCAGCATCAGGAGGCAGCACCTGGGATGAGGCTGCTCGTGGGGCCCACGTGGGCTGGAGGTGTTCCCAGCCACAACCCTGAGCAGGAATGGAGAGGGTCTCCCCGCCGAGCAGCTCCTCAGAGCAAGAGCCTTGCTGGTGGCGGAAGGCCTGTGCTTGGGCAGGTGGGACAGCTGCCCTTTGCTCCTCCTTCTGGCCAAGCAGCTGGGATAAGGGAAGGGCCTGGGAAGGAAAGCAGCCCTGGAAGAAGTTGCTGCTCCCTTGGGAGAATGAGTTTCCCCAAACTAGCAATTGGAGAGGGGAAAAAACGGAAATAGAATTAAAAAAAAACCTCCAAATTCCCATTTTTAATGCCAAATCCCAGCTCCCTCTCTTCCTAGTCACCCTGGTGACATTCCTTGCAGTCACCATGGAAACGGGAGGCATGGAGGGAGCATCACAGAGCACGGCAGTGGCAGCGCCCGGGCATTATTTTGGGAGGCAGGGAGACACCCAGCGCGAGGCGCTTGATGTTGTGGCAGGGAAGGAGGTGGGGAGGAGGGAAGGTTATTTTTACTTGTTCCCACTGCGTGTGCCAGTTTTTCTTCTTTAAAGCGCCCAGTGGCCCGGTGCCAAGCACCCTCCAGGCGGCCCACGTGGCGTCAGGGGCTCACGCGGCCCACGGGGACGTCCTGCAGGGAGACCCCGACCCCACTGCCGTATCGCAGCCAGGGCTGGGGCGCTGCCATCCCACTTCGCTGCATTTTCCCTTTGCTTGCTCCGGCCCCGAGTCCTCGGGACACTCGCCTGAGCTGCTTGCACAAACCCCTCTGACTGTCACCTCGGCTGGTGGTACCGGGGGCCACAGCTGGAAGTAAAAGCAGGGCTGGCAGGCTGGGCTGCTCCACTTAGGTCCTGTGGAAGGCCTAAGGTGAAGAGAATAAACTCCTGCCACCGGCAAGAGTCTTACCTCTTCGCTGAAGACTGGGTGAAGATGTGAAGAGCACCAGGGCGACCAAGGGGCTCCTAAAACCCGTGAGAAGAGTTTGCAGAGGGAGACCCAGCAAGAAGGGGCTCGCGGTAAGTTTGGAGAGGGCACCCAGGGAAACAGAGTCCCACGGAGCAATTCCCACTCCGTTGCCAGTACCCACCGCTGGTTTATTCACAGCCACCAGCTGCAGTCCTCAACGCAGAGGCCCCAAGGCTACGGCTGCGCTGCCACCTTAGGCCAGGTGTCCCCCAGGGACCCTGCAGCAGATCACTGCTGTGCAGGGTCACCACTAAGGCCTCTCCTGCACCTCACTTTTCCTAACCAACTCCCTCCAAAAGCAGCAAATTCCTGCTAAGGTCCAGGATGTCTCTGCACCGGGAGCTGGAAACCTGGTTTCAGACGGAGATACCGCAACTTCATACCCAGTTGTTCCTTTCCGACATTGTCCTTTAGTCTAAACTCTTCTCCCACTTGCTCACTAGGCTGAGCAACTGTTTTCTAGCCAAACCGGAAAACCCCGTCTGGAAAAGCCCAGTATGCCAGGTGTTGTAGAGGCAAAGAGGGAAAACACGGCAGCCAGCCTAATGGGCAAGGAGGAAATGTATGCAAATGTATTCAGCAAGGAGCCTGGAAACATGAATAAACTTGTTAGCACCAGGAATAATATTTTTACACTTTAATCATTAAGGATGTTACTCCAGACTGAGCCCATAAGGACATGCCAAAGAAAGAAAAATCAGAAGAAACCACTGCAGGGGAAGCCTCGGGACAGAGCAATCAGCCTCCAAATCTGGCCCCCGGACAAGAGCAACAGGGGTCACGCAGCCACAGAGGGACAAAATTAGCTCAAAGGCCAGATACAATTTTCTTGGGGATAAGGTAACAAATTAAACCATCGATTTGTCATGGTTTTATTAAAGGGACTTTATAGTAGCAATTAGGTAATAAAAAGGCCCCGTAGTGCTCCCTTACTGCTGAACCCATCTGGATGCTGAGGTCTTCATCCCCGAGCTGGTCCAGTGAGATCCTTTGCTCTTCACAGCTTAACCTCTGATGCAAGAACAAGTCTTATCTCAAGTAGATTTGTCGCCCATGACTGCTTCTGAATGTATGAAAACCCCATAACAAAGTCAGTACTAATATCCTTTCCTTTTCGTTAAATTGATTTAAATAATACATATATATTTCTTTCACACAACTTGTGCATTACATGTTTTTTAAGCCACTTGCAGGAATCTATGATCAATATTTTCAGTGAAGTATATTTAAAAATAGCCTTCTGGAGAACTTTTTTTCCTCTGAGGCTGAGCTCTTGGATGCTCCTGGTTTCCAGCTCATATCCGGGAGCCAACACACAAGCCACGTTCCCTCCTCCCTCCCTCCCTCCAGAGCTTCCCTGTCCATGGCTGAGGCAATCCCCAGGCTCTTTTCCAGCTGCTTCACCATGAATCCACACTTCTTTCGGAGGAACAACCACAAGTTGGTGCCCTGCTCTGCACGAGGGTGCCCAAGCAGCGTGCAGCGCCAAGTGTCCTCAGCTTAGTTCAGCATCCAGTCCCCAAGGGAAATGGCTGCGGTCCAGAGCAGCGTAATCAGCATTTGGTGTCAGGCACCCCCAGCAAGACGAGCAAAGCCAGGAAGTGCCCCAAAATATTGGGGAAGATGAAGGTCCCCGGTGCAGCCGAGAGGGCTGTGCAGAGCAGGAGAGGGCACTAGAGCAGGGAGAGGAGCCCTCTGCTGAGCGCAGACAGACCCAAGGAGCCACGGTCGCATTGTAAACTCATGCAAGCCAAAAAACCTTAAAATCTGATCTCTTCCCACCCCCTTCCCTTGATCTACTAGCGTAGGGGAGCTCTGGGCGAGTGCCAGGAAGTTTTTCCTTAATAGCAGTTTCTGTTAGGTTGGAGAATCACTGCCCAGAAAGTGCTGGAGTCAACACAGGGCTGCCCGGCTCAGCACAGAGCAGAGATTAATGCGTCCGAAGAGACTGTCACGGTCCCTCAAAAGCCTCAGAGGACTGTCTCTTCCTCCCCCTCTGCCCCCAGCCCCAGATTAGGGATAATCATTTCCGTCTGCCTTATCCCCTTTAAGAACGCTTCCATGTGTAATTTGAGACAAGTAAGGGGAAAAAAAGAGGAAGAGGAAAAAAAAAAGAAAAAGGAAAAATAGCGCGGTTATTCCCGCCTCCTCCTCCTTTCTCTCCTCCCCGGACAGCCGGGAGCCACGTCACCCAGTGCTGGCTTTGGGATTGCTGAGCAGACTTAGCTTGAGTCCTTCTTGGGGACAAACCCAACTTTGCCTGGGAGATCAGCCTGGAGGGGAGAGAGCTGGGGCTGGCAAACTGGTGCTGGTGAAGATAAAATCTTCCAGGAGGTAAATTGAAGCAAGGGGGCAGTTCACCCTGGAAGGGAAAACTGTGCAGGGGGAACAGGTCTTTTTTCATAAAAGGAGCCTGAATTTTCCTCCACCAGAAGAATCCATACACAGATAAAAAGAAAGCTTGGTTGGAAGAGAGCATCTATTTGATCAAGGCTAGAGCAAAAAAAAAAAAAAAAAAACTGCTAAATTTTTGAATTTTACCAAGCGACAACCTTTGGGGAAGCCCTAGAGCCAGCCCTAGCCCTGTGCAAACGCTCTGCTCGCTTTGCCTCCGAGGAGCCTGCATAGCAATGAACGTCTTCCGGATCCTGGGAGACATCTCCCACTTGCTGGCTATTATCATCCTGCTGCTTAAGATCCAGAGGTCTAAGTCCTGCGCCGGTGAGTTTTCTCCACCCGTTCCCATGTCCTTTTCATACCTGGGAAGGAGCGGGTCCCTTCTTGGAGGGCAACTTGGTGAGAGGTCCAAGCGAGAAGGTCATGGAGAGGAGGGGTACGGGCAGGGGAGGTGAAATCGGGGCTGCCCAGGCTAGCGACAGTCACCCCTCCTGTCCTTCTTGCAGAGAATTAAGTTTCCCTCTCCTTGCAGCTCTCCAAGATCCCATTCTGCTTCTTGTCCATGTTTCTCCTGTTCTTTGCTAATCCTTCTTATTATTTTGACAAGTCTGAGGGCCTTTGTAGCAGATGCTAGCAAATCCATCCCAGCCCAGGGTGATTTCTCCCGCCAAGAGGGAGATGGATGTGGTGGAAAGATGTGATGTGTCAAGGCGCAGAGCCTCAGCGCAGGTGTTTGTTTTGGGGTCATGAAGTGAAGGGGTGGGCATTGTGGCTGCAGAGAGGTGGAACACAAACACAACAAGTCGTGGCTTCAGCAAAACCAGCAAAAATAATGCAGAGGGAAACAATGAAGGCACCTTTGCTGCGGGCAGCGGAACTCCCTGAGGAGAGCTCCGAGGCCGCCAGCCCGCGCGCCCCGCGCTGCCAGCTGGCCGTGGGGAGCAGCAGACACGTCCCAGTGCTCCGTAAGTCCTGCTCCGACACCCGGGGCGCTGTGCAGCGCCCAGAGCAGCAGCTGAGGTGGAGGCTGTTTGTCTTCAGGGCTCACAGAGCCTTGGCGGATCCGCCCGGGCTGAAGCCACGTGTGCTGCTCAGGGAGGTGGGAGACGAGCCGGACAAGATGTCCTGGCTCCTGTGGGCGCTGCTTTGGGCAGAAGGCCCTGGAAACCAGCAGGCAGGTACCAGAGCCTCCCGGATTGCTGCTGAGAGAGGCTGTGCAAGGAAATTCAAGCATTTGCTTCCCGAAGGAGCATTTTACTCGGAGTTCACAAGCTCCTCTCCTAAGGGATTTCAGGGCTAGGTTGCTGTGCCACAGCAGTTGTCACAGGTAGAAAAACTCTATGATTTTACTGTATTTGCCACCCTCTCCATGCTGCTTCTTGTGCTGGAGGCCCAACCTGTGGTGACTAAGCACCGACAGCATCCGTGGGCTGCTCCCTGATCCCTCAGCTTTTCCCTAATGTGGCAGATGCCACATCACATAAACCCACGACAAGGTAGGCAGGCATGCAAAGGGGGCAAGGAAGGGAAAAGAAATGCATTTGCATGACAGTAAGGACTGAATTGGCCAAAGAAGTGAATCTGCCAACCAAGAGCTGTTCCCAACTGTCCAAAGCAGGGCCCAAGGGTGTCAGGAGGAGTTTGTCCTACCATGTAGGGAGGCTCTGGCCTGGTCCAGATGTGGGTCTGGAGTTAGCAGGGCTCCTGCTTGGGCTATGCTTTGTATTCCCTCATTAAAGGCCCAATTGGAGATGATAACTCCGTTACAGCAACATCCCCAGTTAATCTGGCTTGTGCACTCTGGCACCTGCTTGGTTTCCATCCAGCCTTGACAGGTGAATACTCAACGCCATTACCTGCCCTGGCCCAGACGACCCGTCACCAGGACAGGTCTGGCTCAGGTGAGCATTGGCCGTGAGTGTTGGCGGGGCACAACTTCAGGTAGGCCCAATACTGGTGTGATAGGCACTTACTGTCCACATCCAAAGACTTCCTCAGCATAGTGTAATTTATCAACCACCAGCACTAGAAAGGGATCCCTACCCTGATAACCACCCCTACAAATATAATTTCTCCCATAAAAAGAAGATACCTGAAAGAGTCCATCTTGCACAGTAAGTTAGGCATGTTCCCTTTTACACAAATAAAAATGCATGTATACTGCAGTTCTTGAAGGAGATGCCAGGGAAAACCTGCCGTCCTAAATACTATTCCCCTCATCAATCTTCCCTTACTTTCTTCTCCCTGCACTGCAGGTATCTCTGGGAAAAGTCAGATTCTTTTTGCTCTTGTCTTCACAACCCGCTACCTGGACCTGTTCACAAACTTCATATCCGTGTATAACACTGTGATGAAGGTAAGGAGAGGGAGAAGTTCTAGCACAAGCAGCCACAGCAGCTCATAATGCTTCCTCAGGGAATGTGAGGGAAAATGTCCACTATGGAAAACGAAAGAGCAATTGCATCTCCCTCACCTATCTCCCACACTTCTCATGAGGCCACTGAAGTCACAGCGGGCTGCATATGGGCAGGTCAGAGAAAGACTCTTCCTTTGGGGTCACCATACCTCCATTGACAAGAAGCCCAGAGAGCAGAAGATCTCATCTCTGTGTTTAATGAGCAAGTGGACCCCACCACATGTTAGTACCACCAAGACCAGGCAAGATACTGAATTAAGCTTGGGTCTCCTTCCACAGCAGAGGCACAAACAGCTCTGTCTGCTACAAAGCAAAGCTCTTCACATAGTGTCTTTATTAAAGAGCTCAAACAAGTGTGATCCTCATGGAGGGACAGAACGGATCTTTAGTTAACTTGACCCCTGGCGTATCTCCAGCAGTAGTAAGGAGGGAAAGCAAACCTGTGTGGTGAAAGTCAGCACAGAGCAAGAGTCCACTCCTGTCTCACCCCAGCACAGGCCTATCAGGACTAGGGTAACAGATGGTGACTTTGGCAAAGCTAGTCTCAGTTAAGCCTCTCTTTTAAGCACAGAATATATGATCGAAGGTAAGATCTTGTCATCTCCCTTCCCTCTCGCAGGTTATTTTCTTGCTATGTGCCTACATCACCGTGTACATGATTTATGGGAAATTCCGAAAAACTTTTGACAGCGAGAATGACTCCTTTCGCCTTGAATTCCTCTTGGTCCCTGTCACAGGCTTGTCATTTCTGGAGAATCACAGCTTTACACCCTTGGAGGTAAGGAAAACACGAAAGGGGAAAGTAAATGGCCATCCATGTAAGGGGAAGGGGAAGGTAAATGACTATCTGATATTACACAGCAAAGCTAGAAGGATATTGTATAGTTAAGATTTTTAATAGTAAAACTACACAGAAAAGGGTAGCAGTCCTTGAAGAACATACTATGCAGAGGTTCTACATAGTAGAGTGGCTCAGCACGCTCGGTCCCAACAACGCAGGTCCATCTTCTGCAGCTCCTAGAGCTCTGCTTGTCTTGCTTTGCTATCAGTGCTCCGGTTGTTAATTCAGACCTTGGGGCCCCAGTGCAAATTAACCAGTATCAAGCTTCTCCACTGTCTCCTTTTTCATCTCACAGATACTCTGGACCTTCTCCATCTACCTGGAGTCAGTGGCTATCCTTCCCCAGCTCTTCATGATCAGTAAGACGGGGGAAGCTGAGACCATCACAACTCACTATCTTTTCTTCTTGGGCCTCTACCGTGCTCTCTACATTGCCAACTGGATCTGGCGCTACCACACAGAGAAATTCTATGACCAGATTGCGGTAGTTTCCGGGGTGGTACAAACCATCTTCTACTGTGATTTCTTTTATCTCTACGTCACCAAAGGTAGGTGAAGGGGTTGGTTCAAAGTCTACCACATGCATATTTGCAGTGTGTGGTGCAGTGCAGCTCACTGTTGGTCAATCCTTAAATGATTTTCTCATCCTGTACTATATTTGTGGTGTAGAAATAAGTCTGGTTTAAATCCACCCCAGGAAGTTAGTGATTTAAGATATTCATTTCCAACTACATTTGAAAGATTAGAAATCACGTAAAAACAAAACAAAAGGGAAGAAGAAAACAGCAGGAGGCAGATGGCACCTGAGTAAGCAACCAGACATGTAGGGATTTTAAGACTACCTTTTCTTTTGGTGAGAAAGATTTAAGATTCTCAAGAACTGAGGCTGTAAGAAGACAGAAAGGCACTTATGTGCACAAGAGAGCTTCCCATTTTCCAAAGCAAGATGTTCCTTGCTCTTCAGTGCTGTGCTTTGGTAAATGGCTACATACTGGAACTCACAGACTTAGCAAGATCAAGGACATGAAATCATGTAGAATATGTTATGGTTTGTTTAGGCTAAGGTATGCTTAAATGTGCTGTTATGTTTGGCAGGGTGGAACTTGATGAAGCCTAGCTGTGTGAACACTTCCCTCCTCCCTCACGCTCCTGAACGAGTCTGCCAAAACCAGTAGTCAGAGTGTTAGACAGAAAGATGACAGGAGCCCTGAGCAGGTGGCTGGCCTTTATAGATTAAGTCTTCCTTTTGTCACAAAAACACATCTGTAGCCAGGAAATTACTTTGTAAAACTGCCATCATGGTGCTCCACATCAACTCCTTTATTTACTTAACTCCTATTTCAGCTTCACTCAATTAATGTGTCCTGTGCCCTTCTACATTTTGTTAAATTTCCACACCCCTTGCAGCTGTGGGGAATGGAAAAAAAAAAGGGGGGGGGTGAGGGGTAATGAAGATATGGAAATGCTTTATAGACATTTATGAAAACTAGCACTATTTTAACAAGTCAAATCTATTTCCACTCTTGGGGGTAAAAAAAAATACCTTTTCAATAACGCTGTTCAAATAGAAATGCTCAGACAAAATGCCAGTCATTCTCATAAAAAGGCAAAGACACCTGACATAAGCAAATCTGCTTGATCAGACATAGAACCTGAAGCAAAGCATTTTAAAGGAATGTTTATATAATGCAGCTTCTTCTTAAACTTGTTTTCAAATCTAGCTGAGTTGCCTTCAGTTTAAAACAAGAAAGGTCCAAAAGATACTATTTCCAGACTGCAGCATTTTGTTTTTCACAGCCTTGTTGAGGTTGGAAGGCACCTCTGGAGACTGCCCAGTCCAACTCTCCTGCTTAGGGCTGTATCTTCAGGCTTCAAACATTTCTAAGGATAGAGACCGGACACCTGCTCCAGTGTTTGACCACCCTCCCAGTATGAGTTTTGTGTTTAAATTGTATTTTCTATATTTCGATCTTCACCCACTGCTGCCTCTTGTCCCTGGGTGCCACCAAAAGGAACCTTGTTCCATCTCCTGTACTCTCCCCCTCAGGTATTGATACTATCCCTGAAGCCTTCTTATTTCCAGGCTCAGTCATCCCATCGTTCTTATCTGGGATTACTTGGAGCTGCTCCAAGCCTTTATTGGCTTTACAGCCCTTCCCTGGACTCATACCAGTACATCCACGTCGCCAAGGCCAGAGCCGGACACCCAACTCCTGCTGCAGCCTCACTGCAAGGGGCCCAAGGGGAAGGATCATCTCCCCAGACCTGCTGCAAACTCTCCTCCTCCTAAAGTAGCCTGGGAGGCTACTGGTCTCCTCTGCTGCAAAGTCACTTTTTTGGCTCCCCATTAACTTCCTATGAGGCTACTCAGGTGCTCCCCTGCCAAGCTCCTCTCCAGGCAGTCGGCCGCAGCATGTGCTGGGGTCATTCCTCCCCAGGCACAGGGCTTGGCATTCCCTCTCTCTAAAGCTCACGGGGCTCCTCTCTGCACCTCCTTCCAGCCTGCCAAGGGTCCTCTGAACAGCAGCACAAACTATCAGGTGTTACCAACCACTCCGCCCTGGCTTGTACAGGTTGTAACGTTACAGAGGGTGCAGGGTCCCAGCATCCACATCATTAAGAAAGGTGTCAAACACCTCTGGCTCCATATGTGTATATATATATATGTATATTCTGAAGCACTGAAACAATTTAATTTCTCAAAGTTCCTTCATTTATGTCTTTTTTTTTTTCATTGTAGTCCTAAAAGGAAAAAAGCTAAGCCTTCCAATGCCTATTTGAAGACATTTCCACAAATGCAAGTGCCTGAAGATGAAGCTCTGGGCTCCTAGTTTTCCTCTCCTGCCCCTTGTTGACCAAGCAAAGGGCGAGTTTCAGCTCCATGCTAGAAGATACTGAGGCCTGGAAAGCCGGAACATTTTTTGACCCATATGGGACTTTGCCTCAGTTTCCCCCATTCTCTCTTCTCTTTTACTTGAATCTAGTGCTAGAACACAGTGCTGGCCAATATCACAGTCACCTCAGCTGTTCTCTCCTGCCTTGATCCACAAAATATGCCTCTACCCTAGCCCCGAGGCACCATAAGGAACAAAAGCAAGTTGTCACTACCCATTTAGCCCTTCAGCCTTAGTAACAGCCTATGCTGAAGAGAACTTGGTGTTGTCAAAACTAGTAACATACAAGACACAGACCTGCTTCACGTGTGACCACCTTTCACGCAACAGGCACTGCCATTCCAGAACTTGTCTATGAACTAGGATCCACCTGCAACTCCACTCTGCCTTATTCCCATTTTAGACAGGTCCTGCAACCTTCAAGAAAAATGCATTTCTTCCAAATTACAAGAAACTTTCAATTCCACAGATACTCAGACATCTCATCACTTTTTTTCTCCTAATGTTCTACCAAGGGGGAACATTTTTATTAAAATCCAGTATGGTGCCAATAGATGTCTCCAACTCCTTCAATTTGTTTTTTGTAAGAATTGGGGGGAGGGGGAAGAAATGGGGGTACAGACTGCTATGTGCTCCAAAAATAAAGACAAAGTTCACAGTTTATTGACAACAGTGTTTTTATTTATACCTACAAAAGAAAACAAGATGGTATCAAAAGGACAATTTACAAACTAACAGTAACATAGCTCTTAGTATCCTGTGTCTGAACACCACAGATCTATCAATTGCTCAATTCAAGTCTTCATTAATACAACAGGAATGTGTTCAGAGACCAGCAAGCGTGTGAAACGAGACGCTGGACCCCCACAAAGCCACTAACCTTTCCCCTATTCAGAGAAGTCCAAACAATAAATTGCTTCAGGAAGCGGGAGGGGAGGAGACACCCAACTCAGGGACACTCCCAGAGACTCGTACAGATGGAGAACAACGCCAACAGCACTAGACGCTAACGCTTCATCCACAGGGGCCCTTGGGCTGGTGCACAAAGCGGAGATGCGCACGCCACATGCACGGGGCCTTTCGAGGTGGTGCCACAACAGTCTGCGCCTCGGCTGGCCTCACATCCCCGCCATGTGCTGCCCGACTTGGCATCTGCATTTACACATCCCTCCTGAAGGAGGCTGCAAGACCGCTCTGCTGGTCCAGAGACCCTTTCTCAAGCCAGTCATCAAGACGTCCCTGTCCTATGTCCCACAAACGTATTTCTACATTAAACTCGTGAATAAAACAAAATAAAAAGGTAGCTCCACGATTGCTTGTGAGGGAGGCCAAAGACACATCAATCAGTGCCTGGATAAAAGAAGTGTTTCTGGCTTTCATTACACACAAGCACAGAAACTTCCTGCCCTAGAATTTGAAGGTGGGATGAGGGACGCAAGGTTCTTGAAGATCTCTCCCTTTTTCCTCTGATGCTGTCCATAACCTACCTGTGTGTCATACAAACAATGCATTCATTCCCCAAAATTATATATTCTGGTAGGAAATTAAAAACAAAACACCCTCTGCACAAGCAAGCTCTTTTCCCGGGCTAGAAGTTGTTCCACTCTGCTACAAGAGGAGTGGGCTGCCTTGTTCATCCATAGGCACGAAAAAAACAATGAAAAAAAAAATCTGCCCTCCCAAAGCAGGAGATGTCCCCATTCTTTTCCACATCATTAGATCAAGAACAGCCGACTCCTATTCCCATCCAATGTCTCTGAACCATCTGCTATTAAGAAATCCAAGTTGACAACGTGCTTTACTAAAAGGAAAAACCCTTCACACCCACCTTAGCCTGTAAAATAAACAAAATTTTATGTGTTTACTAAAATTTCACTCTTTTCTAACATTTTCTAAAATGCTACCTACCTGCAAGAGCTGAGCTCAAAGGGACCAATGGAATGGGGAAATGCATTCAAAAGCCAGGAAAAGCAGTAGTCAGAGCAAGGTACAAAAGAAAGAAAGCTTCAGAATCAAGATGTGCTAACCAGCTCACTCCTTACCTCTTGAAGAGGGGATTCCAGGCAAATCTCCTCCTCTTCCATTCCTCCCCTTGCCCTCCCCCTAGCCACCCTATTCCAACCTCTTAAAATTAAGTGTGGAAAACTCTGACACATTTTTTTCAGCATAGCAGCATTCAGAACATTCCCCAGGGCAAAGTTGCTACGTTCGTGAAGGAGAGACAAGCGATATGCTGATCAACATTTCAGTTCTGGGTAGTTTCTGGGATCTTGAATAAGAATCACCTCAATAAACCCAACAATATGAATCTGAGAGCAGAAACTAATTTATGTGTAAACAGACTCCATGCACTTGCGTTGCTGCAATTTAACAATCACAGGGGAGAAAAAAAAAATCTGGATAAAGATTACAGAAGCAGTTCCTACAGCGACTTTATTCTGATTTTCAAATGTCAAATCCAAGTCAGGTTTGGTCTCCGACACTGGGATTTTAATCCCATCCTTGCTACTGCGGGCTGCTACAGGTGTCTTTAAGGTTGTTTCAGAAGATGGGCTGCTGCTTCCAGAGCTGCAGAAAATGTCAACCAGAACGTACGTGGGGCTTTACTCAGAACGCTGCCAAGCTGAGACAAACGAGCAGACTTTTCCTGTAGAAAGTCACCTATGGTAGATTACAAGCAACAATAGTGAGCTATTAAAAAAAAGAAAAAAAAAGAAAAAAAAAGAAAAAAAGAAAAAAAGAGCATTGCTCCCTTGCATTTATCATGTTAAATGAAGTGCTTTTTGGCTCCCCAAAGTTTCCCACCTCTCTTGATACTTCCTGAAATTAAGTTAACATATTACAGAATAGAAACTTCCTCCCCTCAAAAGTAAGTTTTCACACAAACCTTAGACACCAAGATGATCAAGCTGGGACCCATCTGCCTGATACTCATTTCTTTTAGAGAAAATAAAATTTCCAATTTCTTCAACATGCAAGACAAAAAATAATAAATTTTCCAGTCAACTATATATATCTCTTAAAAAAACAAAAGAAAAGAAAAGGAGAAGAAAGAAAAAGAAAGAAAGGGTCAGTAATGTGGACTGGGGGCCATTTTTAATGGGCTTTGGGCAGGGGAGGGGGCTGAATGGTGAATTCTAAATCTAACCTGCATGAGACATCACAAGGGGCAAGAGGAGAAAGAAAAGGTTCCTCTAAATGCAGGAGCTCTCCCTGGTGGCCCTCACTTGCGCGTGGGGGGAGGGGGCGGGGGCGGGGGTGGGTACTGGTAGGTGGCAGTCTGTCCCATGTAGCCCATGACATTAGTGGCGGGAGGCTGAGGAAACTGTTGTGACATGAGCGGCTGTGGCTGCTGGCCCGAGCGCCCCACCATCCCCGCATACTGCTGCTGGGTAGTGCTCTGTGAGGTTCTCCCCGCCGTGGCAGCTGTGCTGCTGGCACCGTAGCCACTGGCACTGTACTCTGCAGTGCCATAGCCACTCGTGCCATAGGCAGCTGCTCCATAGCTCCCTTGGGTGTAGCCATACTGGCTCTGTGCTGCCCCAAAAGCAGAATTTGGGCTCCCATAGGCACTGCCATAGGTCTTGTTGGCTCCGTTGGCAAAACTGTCACCACGCTCACGGTCTCTGAAGCCACCTGAGTCTCTCCGGCCTTCCTTCACTCCCCGGAGCCTCCTGTCACACTCCTCCTGGTACATCAGGTTAGGGTTGTTTACTGAACTGCTTGTACGGTAACGAGAACGACCTCCTGGCGATGGATACATCAACATTTACTACTATGAAACAAGTCTCAAACAATGAACTCCCATAACTGTGCTAACCTCTTTCACCCATCTATTCACTGCATCTACAGTTTTGCCCACGAGAGGAAAGTTCTTCTGCCTGGCTCTAACTTCCCTGCACAGCTGAGCATATACATCTCTTCCTTTTATTCAAGGTGTAGATAGTGAGTTCAGGGAATATTCTTAATGCAAACACTCAGCAACAAAGGAACAGGGAAAAAAAAGCCAGTACTAATTTGAAAGCATATCAAAGCTTATTGTCCCATGAGGAAAGTAGGAGGAAAAATAGTCTCAGCCTCCTAATTCTGGTATCACCTCATGGACTTCAATTTTGCTTGTGCATGCACACACGTGCTTTTGCCTGTGTTCAGGCAGGAGCTGCAAGCAGTAACTCGAGCAAAATCAGCTTCATGAAGAGCTGATCAGAGGAAAAAAAAAATCTGAAATTAAACAGTTATCTACCTCTCAGGTGGACACAAATACTACATTTACATAAGGTTTTGAGATCTCAGGAACAAAAAGTTTTTCTACTCATCTACTGTTACCTTAGACTTGGGTATATTGAGACCATTTCCTTATCCTCTTTCAATCCTCCCTCCCTCAAAATAGGAAGCCTATTCCCTGTGCCCATGTGCCTTTACCTCCACCACCACCTCCACCTCCTCTGTGGTCCACAAGCTGCATCAGCTTCGGATTGATGGCTTGATTGGCTTCTTCCAACACTTTGATAAGCTCCCTGGCCTGTTTCAGGTTGCCTGGTGTGAAGAAGGTGTAGGCAGTACCCTTGTTGGTACTACGTGCAGTACGGCCAATACGGTGCACGTAATCTTCAGAGCTGTTCGGATAGTCGTAGTTTATCACAAATTTTACATCTTCCACATCTTGGGAGGTGCCCAGGTGCGAAGCACAGTGAAGGGATGGGGTTCAGGAAAAGGGAGAAGAAGAGAGGACGTGCCAACGAAAGGTGGGGAGCACGAATGCAGGTGACAGTAATAAGAAAAAAACACAAAGTTAGTAATTGCATGGAATAAACACAAGACAGACTCATCCCAAAAGAGTAGAAGACTGAAATTTAAGATCACTCCTGAAAACTAATGGCATTTTTAAAGCAGGTTTTTTTCCCGCATTGAGATTCATCCTCCCCGGAATGCATTTCTCTGTCTTCATTTGTAAAAGAATGCTTATGAATTAGCTAATTGAATTTTGTTCTCTTTTTCGAAACACAATTTCAGAAGTGAAAATGCCACCATCAGACACAGCAAACTGGGGTGGAAGAAGGTAGAACTGCCATAGTAAAAGCTTTTACTCTGTTGGGAGAAGTCTAGCAAATAACAACAGTGATGACATCACTTACCTTTTACTTCATAACATAAAATAAATGTAAGCTTTTAGAAATTCTACTTTTATTTTATAATCCTATAGAATTCCACTACCTTCCTAGCCTGAAGTTTACAGCATTTCAATGACAGTAGTATTATTCAGCCAGCTTATTAAAAATTCTTCAGATTAGAGCTAAAGATCTCTAACTTTGCTGCCTAGTTATCACAAGAATGCATTGCACTAACACCTCACCACACTGTTCAGTCCAGTGCTGGGAAACTTTCATACATTGGACAATCCTGGATTTTATCAACAATTCCCTACTTCCACTATCAGACAGAAGTAGGAAATTAAAATTGCTCAGTGTGCAAAATATTAAAATTTAGAAGAGATCAGAATGTGTCTCAAAAGTGAGACTTCATAAACTTACGGGACCGAAACAAAGTAAATGTTAGTGCAACACACCAGTGAAAGCACCTAGAGTATCAAAAGCACCTATTTACTACATGTCTTATTTTTAAAAAAAAGCATGGTATTACAGTAAGTGCCCTAACAAAAAAAAAATCTGCATTTTAAGAAGAATATTCTGAAAATATCCAAGATAAAACACAGATTTTTGTGATTTTTTTTTTTAAAGAGAGAAACATTCTCTGTTTGTTACCAGACCGATGCACACTCCCTCCTCCTGTGGGAAACCGCTGCAGCCGATCCCGTCTCTTTGCCTTTTATTTTTGGCGGCCTCCTTTCGAAAACTCCGCCCTCTGACACGGGACCACTGGAGCGCGGGGAGCATGCATCAAGGGTCCGTGGCAGCGAGAAGTCCCCACACACGCTCGCTCTGTGAACTGGCTTAGATGCTTCTCTGTAGCCCCATTTGGTTGGGAAGCGCCGGAGAACCTGGGTTCAGGTAAAAGTTTCAGGTCCTCCAACGCTTTTTGCCCCGCTATGCGGGGTTCTTTGGGGCGATTGTCAAAAAAATGAAAATACAAAAATTACATCCAAAGGGTCAGCTGCATCTATTGCCCAGACTGCATCAATTTCAAAGGGGATGTAGAAAAATAAAAACAAGAGGGTTGCAGTGGCAAGAGGGGGGCTTTATGTCTGTTTCTTATTACAGCAAAGGGGGGGCTCCTCAGTCTTTGCTGACTCCAAAGTCCTGAATCACACCAAAAACAGGGAGTGAGAAGGCAGGTTTCACAGGGGGCTGCGCGAGTCTCCAGCTAGGGTCCTGGATACGACAGGTTGTTTTAAAAAGGGGAAGTGAAATAAAGAGAGGGGGTACGTATGACAGATTGCATCTTCGCAGCCAGGGTGTACGCAGCCTGACAAGCAGCAGGCTACAGGATCCTTAGGCAGTTTGCACATCCATGAGCAGCAAAGCAAGTTGAATTACCACAGAGGACACAAAGACGTGCTTTCCTGACAGAAAGCACGAGGAACTGCAGCTACCAATGTAGACAGCACTGACTTCACTGGGGAGGAGGGGGGAGAAGGCACAGGCAGGAAAAGGAAAAATGGAAGGGTGTTCTCCAACTAGAAAGTGGTCCTGGTAGAGCACACAGCTGGCTGAAGAGAAACCAGCGCAAGGACAAGATCTGGCTTCTCCAGTCTAGCATGCTCCGAGGTGCTTGCGCACAGTCCCAATCTTCCTGCGCTTTTAGAAGATAACAAAGCAGGATCAATTGAAACTGTAGATCACTTTTGACAGCTACCTGGGAAACATGCCCCTTGGTAGACCACCAGAACACCCTGCAGCACACAGTCTCTGATTTTTAATCAGGAGGGAAATAAACTAGCAAACATGCTAGTCTAAAGAGCTGCTTCAACCACCACTGTAGATGTGCCCCCGCCCCTGCACTGAGAATGATCTGCAGCTGATATCAAAGCTTCTGTTAAAGAAAACAAAACAAAGGAAATTCAATGCTTTTAGTTTAATAGAGTGAACAAAAAATAAATAATAAGTAAAAAGAAAAAAAAATCAGTGCAGAGACAGGACCTCACTTCTGGGAATTATCACAAAGAAGTCATTATGGGACTCAGAACTTACCTGGAAGAAGCTTTTTTGAAACCAATGTTCCATTAGGAAGAGGGAAAGCCCTGGTGACTCAGCCAAAAGGCGCGCGCCCCTGTTTTATGTTATTTAGGTAGAAGCCTTCACTTTCCAGGATCTTGGAGGAAGTCGTCCAGAAGTTTGCCAGTTAAGTGACTTATTTTAAGAAGCAGCAAACTCAGGGCCCCAAAACAAGCAGAGATGTTGTTCAGTAACAAGAAACAGACTCTGGTACCTTTCCCCCACAGCTGAGGTGATGTGGAGAATGGGAAGTGGGAGACTGTTTTCTGGAGTGTTATCCAATTGAGTAGTTTTGGGGGAGTGTTTTTGGAGGTGGGGAAACTGTTTTAAATGTCTAGGCAAGATGCACAAAGAAGCTACCAGCACATAGCAAGCCTGTTTAAAAAATGCTGCTACAGCAGCAGCTCTCTTTCATATAAACTGGTTTCAGGCCTCAGTCCCTTCTCCCAACAGGCCCAAGTTCTAACTGCACAGGTCCAGACATGACCCTAGAGGGCAGAGACTGAAGTCCATGAAATCACCTCTCTTGAGGTGGTGTTGGACAGTTTTGGAGGGGGGAGGGGAAGGAGGGGTGATAGTTGTGTGAACAAAGGCTGCTAGGTCTAGTAATGGTCTGCCTGTATTTAAGTGATCGCACGATGCACAGTGCAGCCACCCTTTCAAGCATATGTAAAAACAAAGCTCATGTAACAGAATTTTAGCAACCAGAGGTTTTCCTGAGCTTACTTGCAATGACTTGCAAAAGGTTTTGTCTAAAATTTACTGTCAAGCCCCAAGTAGTAGCTCCTACCACACTCGCGTAGCATGGCATATTCAATGCTCATTATTTAACTCGGAGCACTTCATAAGTTATCTTTCTTTTCTACAGTGGGCAGACATATAAGCACTGTGCTTAGCACAGGCTTTCACAATACAAATATGCTCATTTAAAGAAGGGGGCACAACTGACGCATCCAGACAGATCATTTTCATCCACCAAAATAAAACTGTGTAATTTTGATTCAATTGCACATTTGGGTAGCACTATGTTGAAGGCCTTATATAAGTCTCAGTGGTCCTGCCTAAAGGAACACAGAGGAGGGAAGGCTACACATCAAGACCAAAGATCTGGAGCAGTGCTTTCTCAGATGTGAATATATCCGCTGGGATAATGTATGTACACTGGGGTTTGTATCTACAAATATGTGATGTAGCGTACAGGGAAAATAATTAACTATTTGCTGTTGAACTGCTCTATAAACTTGTTATTTCAACTTTATCTGACACCCTCTGAACTGAGAGCAATCCATCCCTATCATCCAGCAACAAAAGCTGGATTTGGGGAAGAAGTGAGTGTGGTGGAAGGATTGGGTTGCATAATTGGACGTCTCTTCTCCCTCTTGGCGATCGATTAGTCATGCCTAGGCCTTGCTGCAGACCAAAGCCTGTTCATTAGGAGCAGGAAGAGACTTTGAATATGAAAGAAAAAAAAAAGATTAATGTTAAAAAACGTATTTCACATGTGGGGGAAAATCACGCTTTGATTTTTTTTTTTTAAAAAAGAAAACATATTTCAGTCCAAAGAAGAAAAATATGCAGCAGTAGGCAAGAGTGGTCTATAGGTACAAACCTAGCCCACGAGATGCAACGTCGGTAGCAATGAGGATGGGAGCCTTTCCAGAACGGAATTCTGTAAGACAAAGTACACTATGAAGCAAGACTTTAAAAAGAATTCAAATGTAATTCAAACCTGATTTATGCTAAATGCTCATTTTCTAGAATGTAGATGAGATGAGCCAAGTTCAGAACACTCAGCAAGTCAGCATACAAACTGTCAACTGTTTTTCAAAATCTGTTTATCGTGTGTTAAGCAGTTTCAAGTTTGCATTGCATTTTTATCAGAAAAAAAGAAGGCGGATACAAATACTGAAATTAACAGTACAAAGGTAAAAGAAGTTATCTGAAAATTTATGCAACTTTTATGAAGTACTGAGAGACAAGAGAAAAAAAAAAGAGACCGCAGAAAAGGACACTGCAATAAACAATCTACAGCAGCCCAAGTTATTCTGCCCTCATTAACTGGACTCACCATTAAGCACCCAATCTCTTTCTGGTTGACTCTTGTCTCCATGGATACACATAGCTGGCCAACTGACAAACAGAAATGCACATCAGTATAAACAAAGTACATACATTAAAGGCAAAAAAAAAATACTGGCATTCCTATAAAAAGGCAAAATATAACTACTTAAAATACATTTTTATTCCCTGCCCTCTTCTTCACATCTTTACCCAAACTTACGTTTTTCCTTTCTGTATGCACTAAAACTCTTAGCTACACAGCAAATATCTAATACAAATCAGACTTCCTTTATTTATACTGTCCTCATCACTTCTGCATTTTAGCTATTTTTTATGTTCTGACATACTACAAATGTCACTTCTTACACACATACACCTTGCATTAACACTCGAGTGCACCGGAACCTTCCAGGAACCCAAGTTGAATTCAGGAAAGAAAAGAATGGACCAGATGTTTCCAACAAGAGCATCATGAACATTTAACCTTAGTGCTTAGTGCCCTTGAAAACAACAGACGGGGAAGGGAAGAGGAGCTATTCACCCATCTCTGCGCATCCTGCGAGTGAGATCATCACATCGCCTCTTTGTCTCTACAAAGATGATGGTCTTGTTCTCCTTCTCTGCCATGATTTCTTCCATCAGCTGTATCAGTCTAAAATGGACATGAAAATTAAGATGTATAACCACATATACAAGAATATAAGAGTACTGTCTCAACTTGCATTGAGAACATATACGATAAATATCGACAAAAAGACAGCATCATTCATACAGAATTTAAGTCTGTTGTACAATAGGAAATATATGTTATCAATTAGATGATTACAAGGCTTAATTGTTTATGCTAAATAATAGTGAGAAAAAGAGAGAATGCAAATCAGCATACTTATGGTCTTTCTCGCTTTCCATGCATACATCCACTATCTGCAGGATATTGTGGTTGGCACTCAGCTCCAAATTCCCCACATTGATCTGAACATAATCCTGCAGGAAGTCCTCAGCAAGCTGGCGCACTTCTTTTGGCCAGGTAGCACTCCACATCAGGGTCTGTCTGTCAGGCTAAGAGAAAGGGGAAAGGCTTTCTTTAAGGAAGCATGCTTGATGGGAAGCTGTAGAAGGTTGTGCTCTTACAAGGTTCACGTACCCTTATCTGATCAACGATTTTACGAATTTGAGGTTCAAAGCCCATGTCCAACATCCTGTCTGCCTCATCCAGAACAAGGTACGTACACCGACGAAGGTTGGTTTTCCCTGCCTCAAGGAAGTCAATCAAACGGCCTGGTGTAGCAATGCAGATCTCCACACCTTCGACAATGAGGAAAAGGAGTTATTTCTTCATTTGAATGTCATTTGATATTTTTAGTTAGAATGAATCACCTTCCACAGCAAAAATGTTTAAAAATAAATAAATAAAAGTTACCTCCCCCATCCAGACCCAAGTTTGAGTCAATCTTTTTCAGCAGAAGCTCTAGTTTCTTTTAAAATTGTTTTCCAGTCCAGAATTACTGTTACAGTGTTAACAGAACAATGAATGTAGTATAGGAGCCAAAAGCTAACTGACAGAGACCAGGAGTGAAAAAGACTTGTCCAGAATCTAAAATAATCTACAGTGTCACTCAAGCCTGACCCACCTTCACCCAGGACTATAAAAACTAGTAAATTCTATAGCAAAGTAAGAACCAACTCCAGTTAAATTCTGCATGTCCAGCAAACATGCTCCTCTTGCTGTAAGATCATGTTACTTTTGTTTCTACTTTTTAAACATGTGCGCTTTAATACTGAAAAAATATTCACTAATTTTGAGAGACAACCATCTTGTCCTGATCTGTTACTGTAAAAACTGAATTCAGATACACTAGCTTCAAGTATGGCAATTTACACATTTCTTAAAAGGAAGAATTAATTTGCACTAAGATCTTACAGCATCACAGCAATGCTCACAGTAAGTTTAAAAAAAAATGTGTATGTTGGGAAACAAAACCTCAAAAGTTTTCTCCTTACTTTCAGATGTGGAGTATTTTGTGGAAGCCCAGATCCTTTTGTCTGGGTCAGATAAGATTCTTCAAAGCTGATGGAGTTAGGCATATTTTTAGTTTCTATAAAGCTAGCACATGAAATGAATTTCTAGTGGAGCCACTGGTCTGCCAGAGAGACTGAACAAACTGTAATCTCTAGTGTCAGTGATATGCAGTCCTTGAAGGTAAACTAAAATTCATGAAATATCACAGCCAAGAAAATATATATAAATCATACATAATCTAAGAAAAAAATATATACATATAAAAATTATTCTCTGGACTTTGCCTATTCAATCTTCGTAGCAGAAAATACTAAGCAACTCATACTTGAAAGGACTAAAAGCTAGAATTCTGCACACATCCTCCAAACAAAGTATTTTCTTCATAAATGGGAGAACAAGTATTTCTAAGTGCTCTGGAAAGTGTGCAAATAACCTTGTTGATCTTCCCCAAGTCTCTTCATATCACCATTGACTTCCCTGTTGAAGATGCTGCTGCTTTTGGACCAGAATGCAGTACCATTTCTTTGAACAGAGATATCTCAAAGTTTTCTATCATGTATGCCTTTATCCCACCACTGAAGCTTCCAACACTAACTCTTCAACTCTTGCAGTGGCAAGTAAGTGTGGATTTCTTGAGCAGAT
>JAUBNY010000679.1:2912554-2935770 GCA_032275445.1 Crypturellus soui | reverse complement strand
TATCCCACCACTGAAGCTTCCAACACTAACTCTTCAACTCTTGCAGTGGCAAGTAAGTGTGGATTTCTTGAGCAGATTGGTATACAGACATACTTTGAAAACAAGGTCTGGTATCTTTTCATATAATACTATAATACCATTACATTTCTGGCCTCTTGAAGATTAAAAAAGAATCTAGTGTTCAAAGCTATATATAATTAATTAACTCTAGATATGAAAGTGGGCTCACTCTATAGCACTACTGCAATACAAGGGTTCTCATAGAATTGTGGTTCCTTGCTCTAGCCTCCTGCTATATAAGAAAAGGTTATGTTCATACATTATGTGATGTATGAACCAGAAAGAGAATATGTTCATACATTATGTGATGTATAAACCAGAAAGAGAACATGAACCAGAAAAAGAATTTACTCCTCAAGAAAAACAAACTCTCATATATACATATATATGTATATACACACACACATATATATGTAAAAACCTCTCTGAAAAGAGTTACTACAATTCAGAAATTAAAATTTTATTTCAACAATTTTGGGGCAGAAAATTTGCCATCTGGTCTGAGAAAAAACATTCTCTGCTTCTGACAAATCTCCTTTCCCCCTTTCAAAGTCTTGATAATCTTAAAAAATGGAAAATTCAGAAAGAAAAGGGAAAGGAAGTGTAATACATTACTAAGTTGTTATACAGTTATCACATTTTAACTGAAGGAGCTACACACTCATCCTCACACACCTCTCCAAACAGAGTTGAAGAAAATGCCTTTGTTTACAGAGATCTTACAAAAACATTTCTTCTAGAAACCACAAATCTCCTTTTTAAAATCGACATTAAATTACCTCTTTCTAGGTCTCTGATCTGGGGACCTTTGGGTGCTCCTCCATATATGCAGGTACTCTTGAGTCTTGAGCATTTCCCGTAATCGTCAGCCACCTGCTGCACTTGCTGGGCCAACTCTCTGGTAGGTGCCAGAACCAGGCACTGTAAAAGGAATCCATTCAGGAGAGCCAAGTGAACCACATTCCCAGCTTAAAGGCTCTGCACAGATATCATGATCAAAACTGCACCAACTACTCTATGTTAGCCAAAACATTGAAATATCTTGAGAACAGGTCAACAATTGCACAAGATTTCCACTATTAAAGTGAGGTGTTAGCAAACAAGTTCTCTACTTACTATCCTGATATATCCACTAGATAAAGTATGCATTTAATTAACAATGCCATGCCATACACTCTAGGCAGCAGGTAGGGGAAATCCACTTACTATTGGACCATCCCCTCTCTCCAAATACGGTTGGTGGTTGATGTGAACAATTGCAGGCAGTAAGTACTGGTAAGAAGAAAAAAAAAAGAAAAAACACAACACTAAGTCTAGAGAAAACAATTCAATATTCAATTACATCAATCACCATAATAACTGGATCATGGTAAGCATCCATCTAGCCTAACAATCATCTGAAATCCAGTACTTGACATTTCAGAGACAAAGAAATCCCAGCTACACAATATCATGACCTCACAAAACTGGATATATGCATTTAACAAAAAAAGATGTTTTTCAGAGCTGCTGAGCAATCAAATTTCCTTCTGATGCAAGTAGAAAACAGAAAAGAAGGCACATTTAGACCTGGAGTCTAAATAGGCTGCAGTGAATTTTGCTCAATTCTATTAAGCTTTTCATAGGGGAAAGAATTCTCTCTTGACAACACAGACATTAATGTACACCTTGGACTGCAAGAGTAGTCTTTTACTTTAACTTGTCCAGTTAATAAAATAAACATGCTAAAAAGGACACACTATTTTTAAACCATAATATAAACAAGGACCAAATAAAGAGAAGTGACTAAGCATCGAAAGAAAAAAAAAAAAAAAAAGATACGGGAAATTCATGCCTGTCAATGAGACAAGCTTGTTGACTTGAGCCTTAAGTCTCATCCATGACTCAATGAGAAAAGTTTCACAAAAACATGCAATCATCTCACTTTAGTCCTGCATTAACAAGAAGTGCAAAATCTACTAAGAAGAAACCAACAAGTATTTCTGCAAAGCAAGTGGAAACAAAATGTAATAGAATGAATAATACGCACTGCTAGAGTCTTCCCAGAGCCAGTCTGAGCAATGCCCACCATATCACGACCACTGAGAGCCAGGGGAAAGCCTTGGCACTGAATTGGTGTGGGTTCTGTGAAGTTCTGATCCATCAAGGCATCCATCACATACTCTAAGATTTTAAGAAAAGAATTTTCTTAAATGGTAACTGAAGCTACATGCAACTTCAAAAGACTTCTTTGGGAGGAAGGTAAAGGGGACTCGCAAACAGCCACTGCTATTGAATTGGCCTCAGTTCTTCAAGGACAAAGACCATCAAAAATGGCAAAATGCTTACGTGGAAAGCTACACTGGTGGAATGCAAATACAGGCTTGGGGCAGCCCTCCATTCCTCGAATTGTTATCTCTTTCTTTCTTCTCAGTTCTTCAACTTCATACTATTAAGGTGAAAAAATACAGACAAATACTAAGTGGTCAATATCAACCTAAAGCACACAGTTTTATCAACAAATTTCACACTTTTAGTTGACAACTTAATTTCCGATCTAAATTGATATGTGGGAGAGGGGAGTTCTTCCTGAGGGATTTTATCAGGAAATTGAGCTATCATGTAGCCTCTTTTGCATCCAGAGCTATGAGTCTCTCTGTAGTCTAGGAGGACTAAAGGGCTCTCTCCTCTTCCAGCCACCTGTCTTTCATCAACAGTGTATGAATACATTTAAGACTATTATCCTTCTTTCAGAGACCAGAAAGTATTAACACATTCAAAACTGATGAGACAGACAAAGAGAGAGAGAACGAGAGAGGGAGAAAGACAGGGAGAGAGCTAAGACCTATGTATATTAAATTGAACTCAATATACTACTAAGCATAAGCAAACAAAAAGCAGAACATTCCCTCTCCTTAGATAACATAATCCAGTGTTGGTTAAAAACACATTGCTGGCTGTATAACCTACAACTTAAAATTGCTGCTTCTTTTACTTGTGTCCGACAGCACTTTGCTACATGCTTCTGCAATTTATGACCCTACTCTAAGAATAAATAAATAAAGCTTATTACATCAAAAAATGACTCCATCAGTCCTAAACAAGCACTCTCTCACAAGTTTATTACTTTGGATAAACTCTTGCACTTGAATGAAAAAGTTAAAAAAAAATTTTTTGAAAAAATGCTAAAAATATTCCAATGGACTAAGACAATCAAAGGCAGCTGCTGCAATTAAAGAACTCTAGTACAGCAGCAAAGTTTGTGGTCTGTTTAAAAAAAAAAGAGAGAAAGTCTCTTTTGAACTCCTTTATGCTATACATGTATACCACAAATTTTACACAATGGTTTTAGAGCTATGAAACTGAGTAACAACAAATTTTAAGTTGTTTTGTGTTAAAAACAGTACTTCTTACTTTACAAATATAAAAAGGAACTAAAGAGGAAAAAAAAATCCAGACTGAAGTTTGGTCAGTAGAGGGGAAGATCACTGTAACCACAGAGTAAACACAGAATCCAGTCTGGGACTGTGTGCCCCCTTTTGAGCCCCCAATATAAGAAAGACACTGACCAAACAAGGCACATCCATTTATGTGGGAAGCTAAAAGCTGGAGGAAAGGCTGAAAATGGGTGTGTTAAGCTGGGGGAAGAGAGGATTAGCAGGGACAGCTAACTTATCTTCAACTGTTTCATGAGTAGTTATAGAGAAGACAGAATCCACTTCTTAAACTTCCTATTAGTTATGGGGGAGAAAAAAAAAAATCTCACCAAGAGCTGTCTAGGTCCTTACACAGCTACTCAGAGAGGACTCTCTCTGCTTGGGGATGATTCAAACTCAAACAGACAAGGCCTTAGGCAAACTGGTCTAGCACTGAGTTTACCTCTGCTCTCAGCACAGGGTTAGACTAGAGACCTTCAGAAGCACCTTTCAACATGAATTATTACCATACTACAGTACTTTCTAATATTTCTTATCTATTCTCGCCACTACCTGTTTATCAACAGCTTAGCGTTATTTCAATGTTTTAGCTTCCTTCAAGGTCTGCCCTCTACTGCAACTCTGAACTCCTCTCATTTTTAACCACACTGATGAAATATGGCAATTCACATTTCTTGATCTCCATAAAGCAAGTTGGTGAACTCCAATAACCAGACGTAAAATGTCTTGTATGAAAACAGTTGAGAAATAAGCACCATTTTTGCTGATTTTAAATACTGAAAACACCTAGAATTGGTACCCTGCAGATATATGTATTATTGAACAAGCTCAGTTAAAGAGACAGTTCTATTAATATGCAGCCCAAGCCTTTCTAAAACAAGTGTTTTCAACTGCTAAGGTTTTTAAACACTTACCGGAGTGAGCCTGGCCACCTCTGGATGTTCCACATAAAAATTCTTCTCAAACTTGGGCAGCTCACTTAAATCCCACTTTTTCTTACGTAGACGTTCTCCTGGATTACCAAATTTCTTTGGAGGAAGAGGACCTCCACGACTTGCTCCAAATCTGTAAGGATCAACATTAGCTTTGAAGAAAATACTAAAATAGTATTTAATTACTCTGAAATTTGAAGCTTTATTAAACATTTTTCTCTGCTAATTTTTCAGATTAGTCTGAAACACAGCACAGTAACCTAGCAAAACACATTTCCCTCAAAGAAATCCCTATTTTCCTAAAATCTACTCCCAGTACAGCCATTTTAAAGTCACTGTCTCAAAGCTGCTGTTTCTTAGTCTCCATCTCAAGGTTTCCTCTCTGAGGACAAAGCCGTTGAAGACTCTACTTGTCTTTTTTTTTTTTTTGAAATTGAAAATAGACTTAAAACACCACTAGATGAAAAGCATTGAGTCTTCTAATAAAGACCCCACCTCCCATTGCTAGTTTTAAATAAAATTAACTTTAAAAATCCTCTCTTTCTCCTTTCTTATCAAATAGTATGTCCCAAATATATATAAAAAAAAAAGAAGAAGAAAATACGATATAAAGTAAACAAGCCACGCGCAGATCTGTAATTCTGGAATGAAACCAATAAAAAACAAGCTTTTCTTTTTAAAAACAAAGTCTACCAGGAGAAAAAAAAATGCCTGGAAAAAATCATAACCCCTTCTCAAACCCTTTTGTTGAATATTCAAGATAGCAAGAAACTAATACTTATTCTGCTATAAATTTAATTGCTGACAATGCAACTCAAGTTACAACTTTTTCCCTCTCACAAAAGCCAAGACAATTTTTAATATGCTTAAAATCACAACTGTAACTCACTGATGTATCAGACAAAACAAAAGCTTAAGACAATAATATTTAAGAGTAACTGAAAACTAAACAGCATAAAGTGATTATTCTAAATATCCTAAATATAAAATCCTTTCAGAATAGATGTTTAAAATTCCTCAAAATGTTGCCATTCTTTCATCAACAGGACATAAACACAGTAGAAGTTTTCTAAATGCTGCCATGTCATATTCAAAGTTTGGTTAACAAAAATATGGTTTGGCATTTTTTTTTCCCAAAAATCTGAATTTGTGAGACGGTTTGTTTAAAACAGTAATACTATTTACAAGGCAAATCCATGGTGTCTGCACCTAAACTAGGCAGTTTGCTTTCATTACAGCTTTTATCGTATGCAATTTTCTTACATTGACAAATAGGTGGAAAGGGAGCTTGTAAAAACAAAAGTATATTTGAAGTAAATTCATGAATCACATTTAACACAAGAATATCTGCTCAGACATGAGCAGACTACATACTGTAAGTATACAGTAGACATTTTTTACCTTAAAGCCTACTAAGTAAATTTTAAATTGTTTGCTTTGTTACTACTGTTTCGGCAGTCTCTTCCCTTTCTTATATATATATATATATATATATATATATACAGCTTATCTTCTCATCAGTACATCTAACAGTCTGTATAATCAATAATTTTGGTCATGTGACAAGACTGTAAATCAAAAATCCAAAAATAACTTAAAGCTTAATTTATTTGGGGGGACAAAGTAAAAGGATCAGATTAACAGATTATTGGTTACCTTCAGTAAAGGTGAAAGTTTCTGTAATTGCTACTGTTCATGCTCATCGGACAAAAATGTCAACTATTTATGTATCTAAGCAGCTTTAGCAAAATTAAAGTCTTGCTCAAGTCAATTGGAGAGTCAAAGCATGAATAAGTCTATAAATAATTGACTGCAAGATTGGACAATAAAAAATCTGGGTTTTACAAATATTTGCTCCTTGGCTATCCAGGAGAATACAATGTCTTTTGCATAAAGGCCTCAGTTTCATTTCTCCATTCTCGTATAGAGTATGACAGTATGCTGACCAAAACAAGTGAGCCCTACAGCATTCCTCAAAGCCTCTGATAAGGTTTACCTCTTAACCTGGAAATAACCAACAATTCACATTCTCATTACAAGTAATAATCATTTTCCAATTCCAGTTAAACTGATTTAAGTCTAAGGTTATTTTATTGATTTATCAAGATTTCTCATTTCAATTAAGTGGAAATTTTGACTGATCCAAAACAATCTCCTCTGACACTATTGTGGTATTGTTTCTGGGACAGAACTAAATCTATTTATTCAATTCTAAAACACAATAGGGTAACTTTTCTAAAGAGTCATCTACAGTGGGCACACAACAGGGAGAAAACAGAAAGCCTGTATTTGGTTATCTACAAAAGAATCAACATTGAAGCAAGACAAAGCAAACTTCCAAACAGTGCTTGACTAGCAGGCTGTGTGACCCCAAATTTGAGAGAGGTATTTATGATAGATGATGGTTGTTAGTCATTACAAAAATCGGCAGACCTTAAATAGATGGGTATAACAAAGTGAACCCTGACACATTAAAACTTCCAATGTAACATGAATAAGATTTTCTTTTCACGAAAAAGGTCCTAATCTTTACAAACAAGCATGCAAGCATTGCTTTTGCAACTGCTTATGCAACACATGTTTAAAAAGAGAAATATCAGTCTACAAACTGATTTTTTTTAAACACAAAACTAGACTACACAGATTTTGAGTCATGTGTAAGTATTGTGACAGTATTTTTAATACTGGTCTTTTAAGTAACTGCATATAAATCTAGATACTTAAATTCAGTCACTAAACTCCAAAAACAGCTGAGATCTGAACTCTGAATCTCAGACTTGCCAAAATAGTTACTCCAACGCCCCGGTGTTAAGCTAAACTGGAAAGCTTGTAGTGGAAAAACACCAGAACTGCTCTCTGGAGGAAATAAAAAAATAAGCGAAAGCAATAAATAAATAAATAAATAAGCAAGCATCAAAGAAATCTTTTACTTTCAGAATACGAAATGGTGGGTGTAAAGATAAAGCAAGCAGAGAACTGTCTGTCTGTACAGACAAACCTTAATATTAAATTACAATTCAACATACAATCTCATCTCCCAGTGGGAAAGAGGGAGAAAATCATAATAATAATAAAAATCCTTATCCCTAATATGGCATTCTAAATCTCAATTCATAACAGCCTCTATATATGTTTATACTTTAGAACAGAGGCCTAACTATCTGTGATATAAAAGACAGAAATGGCCAATCTATCCTAAATTTAGTTCTTAATTTTCTCTTTAAAATAAAATTGCTTGGGATAAAATTCTTTATTTTTAACCTTTATTAAAAAAAAAAAGTATATAAATGGCTTAACACTTTTTTATGTCAGCCTATGTACATTATGTCCACCCTAAACCACATTCACAGTACACTGTATTTATTACTACCATCCTCAGACAAAAATCAAGCCTGTACAAACCCTTCCTAAACCAAACTTTGAGCCTACAGTACCAAAAGCATCTAGCATCAGACCTCCAAAGTGTCACAAAGACAACTCCTGCTTGACTGCTATCTAACTAAGCTTGGTCATGCTCAAGTGTGCTTCAAGGCCATGTTTACTGAGCTCAGCCTCTCAAGAACTCAGCTCCCCGGCACAGCAGCAGTTTTCAATTCCATTTCCTCTCATGATAAGCCTGGGAGCGCTACCGAGAAAGATCTTTCACCAACTGCCATCTTTCTGAAAAGTCCAGAAGGAGCAATGACAATGAGAAGGACAAAACAGACAACCACCCTTTCTAGGGCCACCCAGAGCTTCGTGGATTGCTGGGGAGGGTAGCGTGGTGAAAGAAAACAGCGGTGGGCAGGAGAAAAAAAAAAAAAAAAAAAAAAAAAAAAAAAAAAAAAAAAAAAAAAAAGGCGGGGGGGTAAGGGAGGAAAAGGAGGGCCTTAATATTTGGAAGTGAGGCACACGCTTAAACGCAAAGGAAAAACAAAATTACAACAATCACCACCACCCTCCACCCCTGCTGCCAGAACCCATCTAAGAATAACGTCTTTAGCCCCCCGCGCCCCCCCTACACAAATTTTAGGGGAGGTTTTCTCCCCAATTTCGCAGCCACCTCGACCACCCCCTCATCGCCCCACAATTCCCCCCGCCCCTTCCCCCCCTCCCCCCCGCATGCCGCCAAAGGCTCCAAAACCAGTGGAGAGGGTTCCCCCCCGCCCTGCCAACCCCCCAGGCCCAGCCGCCCCTTCCTTCTTCCCCCCCCTTACCCTCCGCGGTCTCGGTCGCGCCCCCGGTCTCCGAAGCCTCTCATGGCCCCCGGGGGGGTGGGCGAGAGGCAGCGGAATGTCGGCCGTGGTGATGGTGAGGGGCTAGGGGTACGAGGAGAGGGGCCAGCCAGGGGCGGCTGGGTCTCGGCGGAGTCGCTTTGCGCCACCTCGCTTCTTGGGAGGGCTACAAAGGGAGAAGAAGTTGTCAGTGGGTCAGAGACCCGCTGAGGGTCGGCGGACGGAACAGCGGGGTTCTCGGTCGGCTCCAGGGCCCGTGCCGTGTGGAGACACCAACGTCTTCTTCCTCCGTGCTCCCGGCACAAAATGGCTGCCGCTTCTCCAACCCGCTTCACTTACGTTACGGGCGGCCAGGCGCTACGCAAATTCCGGCCCTCGAAAAACACCCGCGCCTATTCTCGAAGGCCAACTACGTTCTAAACGCACTTCGCCAAACACTGTTCTGCACAGCGGGCAAGTTACGAAAGTTACGTAGTGGTCGGTGCTTGAGTGGAGCCCTTGCGCGAGAAGAGGGGGGAGGAGAGTAACGTTCTCCGTATTCCTCAAAGTCTGCTACGCAAGGAGCCGGTCTCGCAACCCCTTCTGGACAGTAAGGGAAACGTGGGCCAAAGCCGTACGTTACGTAAGCGCACGCCGTACGCAAATTGCGCAACTTCGGGCTGGCGTAGAGAGGAAGATCCCGCCCCTTTTGCGTAACATTCTTCCGGAGGCTTCGCAGGACGAGCGGGCGGATCATACTAAGATTGCAGCAGCGTAGTCGGGGTTGGAGAATACGGCCTCCTGCCTACGCGGCCGCTGTCACCGCGGAAGGTGGCAGCGGGGCTGAGGAGACAACAACGGGCGCCTCGGCCTCCGCGGCGGCCTCACCGGCGCGGGGCGGGTATGTGGGTTCGCTTCCTGCCTTTTCCTTCCCTCGCAGGTGTCCAGGTGGGATTCAGGCGCTCTGCACAGTGCTGAGCCCGCAACTGCAGTGGCAGCAGCCATGATGTTTGCTTCCTCCATGTTTCTCGGAGGCTGGAAGACGAAAATGGTGTGATGTGTCCAGAAATGGCCAGTATTTGGCTCCAGTGGCTCTGTAACCGCAGGAGCCTCACAGCAGTCTCTTTGGAAAGTAAACTGCTTATGAGTCCACACGTTTGACTGTAGCCTTATTCCATGCCAAATGTTTACAATATAATGCCAAATGTTTACAAGCTTCTGGATGTACTTTCAAAATGTAAATCTTAATAAAGTAGATGTAGGGTTGTCTGCTGTTTCTTCATCCTAAATGGCTAAATATGTGTGATTTTGTTGAGATACAAAGTCCCATAGAGGCATGCAGAAGAAACTAACATGGCTTTGCTGCTGTCTTCAAACAAACCAAAGGTTGACGCGTAACACTTCACTATGCGCTTAAGCATTTAGTGAAGCATACGTGCTAGAGCATGGATAAATACAAATTAGAGCAGCGGATCTACTGTAGCATTCTGATTTTCCTGTCCCTAGCACTTCATCTTTCCAAGCACTGCTAGTGTCTGTCTGTTAACCCGTCCTGCTCTTGTGCCAAGCGGCTCCCTATTGCAGCGGGAGCTTCCCGGGGAGCCGCGTGCAAGGCCCGTCCTCCACGCCAAGGAGAGCACAGATGGAACAGCGCTGGCACTCTGTGCACGGCCTTTGCCTCCCAGAAAGCCACCAGAGATTCCCAAATAAATGATAAAACAACTAGAATTACTAGAAAGCTGTCAATTTTGTGTCAAACAGGGCAAGGGAGAGTGGTGGCAGTGATGAAAAGGCCTTTTGAAAGGAAGGGGGTTCGTGCTCACCTTCTCAGTGCCTCCGGGCCAGCCCGCCCATCCGGCTACATGAGGTTTGTCGGGGCCGTGATCTACACGTACCAGCCAAACCAAGGCCTCCCCACGCCAAGTGGTCTCTGGGCTATCAGGCAACCAGAAATCAGTGGCAGAAAAGTAAGCAAGTGTCCTGCGCTTTCAGGCCCTTGGGGATAACAAATAACTCTGCCTGGAGCCAGATACAAGTTTTTTTAGCACTTTATTCTCCTTGTGTTATGGTATGGCACGTGTGAGAAGGCAAAAAGGGAACTTGGTGCCTTGCAGAAACTTCTGCCTGCTAAGTTGTTGGGACTGAATCAGGTAACACTATAAGCTCCTGCTTACACTCTGTGATTAGAAATGACTCCCCAGTGTGGAAGAGACTGGTATATGCAGAGAAACAGATGCTATGTTAAATGAAAGCTGCTCACCTGTTACTGGCTCCCTCTGATCAACCAACCTCCCTACTAGTGCCTTTGTCCCTCTAGACTTCACAGAGAAAAATGGTGCCCTACCTCAGAAAACTATCAAATATAAGATATGCTTATATCAAGCATAATGCTTATCCTGTTCCATTTCACACTATTCAATTCTACTTCATAGATACTTTCAAAGAAACTGAAAAAGTATTAAGCTGATGTGAGAAGGATTTAATTTTCACAAAACATAGGGAAAGAATTTTTGAACAATTAATAAGTTTATTTTTTAAATCTTCGCCTGCCCAAAGTTCAACTGAAAAACAAAGACGGTAAGAGGAACCAAATTCTATTGAGATCAATAAAACTGAACTGTACAAACCTCATTCCAACACCCTCCAAAATATCTCAAATGATCCCCAAAAGATAAAAATGAAGCCAGAGATTCAGTGATGTTGCACATGTCTCCATCCCAGCTGCTTAGGTTGTTTGCAGCTGTATACTTGCATCAGTTTTTTGCCTATTCTTTGGCATCCCCAATCCCACCAGCAGTTATTGCAAATGTAGCTTCATTTTCAGGCATCTCAGGACTGTGGAAGCAAGAGAAAATGAAACTGCTTTTCTCCCATGTGAAATGCAGTTGTGGCATAGTTCTCCTAATGATACAAGCGTAAGCAGCAACATGGAATACTTCTGCACCTTATGGCTGTGTGTATAAAGTGATTAAGGTTATCAAGACCAGAAAATGTGAAATCTTTTTGAAGATGAGAACTACAGTGAAGGGAAGGCAGAGATGTAGCAGAAGCAAAGATTCTGTCTATGAAAACTTCACTTCAATTTTTTAGCTCCTGACCAGGAACACTGGGTCTCTATAAATACACGGATTCCGTTAATACATTTTGTAATGATTTGTGTCTGCCACAGTCTACCAGGTAAACTACTACTCATCTTGCCAGTAAACTCCATAATTAAATAGCTCTGGATCTTTTCTGCCAAGGGACCACCAATTTTACCAAATTTCTTTAGGAGATGATCTTCTTTAGGAGATGGCCATCTAATAGGACTTGTGGTGAAACAGTATATAATTTAATAAACTTGTCAGTAAACAGAACTTTAAGTCTGTTAATTGGTTTCTCTTTTCACATTTTCTCTCAAAATATACAGAAACATAGTTAATTGAAAGCATGAATTGCTTGTCAACTTATTAAGTTTCAGTACCATGAACTTCATCATGGTAACCTTGCTCATAACACATCCTTCTACCTGTAAAGAAAAGGTTATTTACCTGTCATATATCTTTGCAATACGCAGTTCCCCTCTCCCTTTCCTCAAACTAATCCTGGTAGTTGAAGCATGCGCAAGGATGTGGCCCCCAATGGGCTTTTTTGGGTCTGCCTGAAAGCTAAATTATCAAGAAAATACTAATGACTCACTGCAAATTCCATACACTAATAACATTGTGATTAACTCTCAGCCAAGGTAATGAATAATAAATAGGTAAATTAATCAAAAGTGGACTTTTACACACTTGAGATAGGATATTCAAATGCTCAATGCCAGCAAGTTCATGAGGCTGAAGAAGTACAATCCTTAAACTTTGTTTATAAGCTGCTCCTAAAGAAAATCTTTTTTTCTTTTTTTATTCAATAATTTTTATGGTTTCCTTTCTCAGTTCAAATGACAATGAAATCATGCCATCATGCCAAGCAGCTGATGAACATTTAAAAAATTCAGTAAGAAAACTGAGAGTAGCTCACAAGTGCCATTTATAAATAATTCATCGTGCCAGAAGTCATTCTAGTAGGAAACCATTTTAAAATGAGGAGTATATCTTTGTATCTGTACTTCTCACTCTATAAAATCTGTTAAATACATAAAACAAAAGAGAAGAAATTTAAAAGAAGGTTAGAGGAAAAGTATTTTACGTCATAGTTGCTCCTGGATCAGCAGTCATCTGATTAGTCACAAACACAGCCACGTTATATTCTGCAATAGAAAATAATATCAAGAAAGAAGAATATATATATTAAATTATAACTCAAATAGATTCTCACATGCATGGTAAAAGCAAGGTTGACAGTGAAGCACTCAAAACTTCAAATGAAAAACAATTCTTTTGTTTTTGCCTCTGATGGCAGGAGTTAATCAAGGGAGGGCCTAGCTTTGCTCCTGTTTGACTTCCACTGTCCTCTCATTTGGGAATTTTCTTAAAAGCATTCTCAAAATTTCTAGGAAGACTCTAAAGATTAAATAATTTTCAGAAATCCTTAGTCTGTCACCTTGAAATAATGTTTTGTTTTGTTTTCATTAGTTTCAACTTTTTTAAAAATTTCTTTTTAGTAACCAATTGAAATGTAAAATGTGGAAAGATTCCTAGGTTGTTATGCTGATCTATTAATAACTGTTTCAGTAACTCCTGCTCATGCTTTCCATATTTTGCAACATAGCCCCTACCTTCCGATATCTTCTGGAGCCTTGACAGCATCTGAGCAAGCTTCTGTTGCCGTTCAGCCAATTCTCCACGACCACTAAAATCCACACGGAAGAGCGCCATAATGGAGTCTATGATCTGCATTGAAATTAGGCTAGATAAATATAGTGGAAGAAAAGAGGAAAAACAATTCTGAAAGCAGTAAGTAAGGGAAAACCAAAGAGAAGTGTTTAAGTCTTGTACCAATAGCTTGAAGATACCAGCTTCCTCATGGAACTTGGCTGCTACATAGTCAAGCAACTCCATCTGATGTTCACCTGGTGAGAAGCACAGATGTCAAATGAAATTAGAATCAGAAAGAAAAGCTATGAAGCAACAAAAGCCAGATTTCCACTTTGTATTTTAACACACGACTTCAAATGTCTACACTATTAATTGTTCCACTGCTAGCAGTTTTAAAACCAATGTCCACTAACAAGCTGCCTCTGTGATACACAGTGCTGCCTATGCTCCTGCAGGTTCCAGTTACACTTAGCCCAACTAGCAAAACTTCTCCATGAAAAGTCTCACATACTGGGCATCAAAAAAACCTTTTGTTTTGTGTTGAAAGCTGAAAATCAATATAAACATTTGAATTCCTTGCCTCGTTTTCTTGAGGTTTTAACACAATGTCTTGTCACACAGTGCATGAAGTCTTCCCTATAAAGTTTTGTTCAGAAAATCATAGAGAATTTCTTGAAAGCATTTATAGAATTAGCTTTCTCTTAAAATATTCAGGCAGTCACGACTGCATAATCATTGTTACTTCCAAGGAGCAACAGATACCAAGGTCCTACACTGACATCTATACTGACATCTATACCTGGCAGACTTTACTTAATGTTTCTGCAAACTGCAAAGCTTTATTGTTTATGCAGTGCAACTGTGCTGAAATACACTGAGCAAATGTGCTACAGTGCAACACCAGAAGCAGAAAATAGAAGGAAGGTTTTAACTCCTTTTACTAGCTACAAAATCTTCTTTATGATTTTCAGTGGGAAATTTCAGCTAATAAACAGAGAACCATTAAAATAGAAAACTTAGAGGAACAAAAAAAACATGGATATTCTGTCAATTGCAGTGGTGGTCTTACTGGTATATGCACGTGCATACAGCACGTTGTCAAGTACTGCATCGTGGTCAACACTGAAGCGATCAGCAATGTCCCGCAGGCGGTCCGGCCGGCTGACATTAGTCATCGTTAAGGATTTCTCTTTGTACAAACCATGCTCTGAAAATTATAAAACCCCATTCCCAAATAGAACCATGAATAAATAAATAAAAGGACTGTGTATTTTGATCTTGGAGAAAACTTTGACTTTTCTCTCCACATTGTCCCAGATAGCTAAAGATAGTTTAGAGCTCATGGCGATTACTTATTTTGTGCTTGGGAGAGTTTTTTGACATAACAGTCTTTGTCTAGAAACTTTTTATCCTCAGTCTACAACAGACATAAACTGTAAATGGTGTTTAGTACTCACATGAATTGCTTTTGAAGCATATAGAAGAGCTTCTATCACATTCTGTCACAAAGAACATGTATTTCTCGGTGTATTAGATCTCCAAGAAAAGAAATGTGAAAATCTGTATCCTAACCTAAACTAATCCAGGTTAGATTGCATGAAATGACAAGAGATAAAAACTCCAGCCTTCTGGCCACTATCCATTGTACTGTCCAAGTTTCAGCATTAGCCATTTCTGAGAAGAGTAATCTTAATAACTTTCCCTCGTGTGTGATAAAGCAGGTTAGATACCATACCATAATATTTCACATGTATTATATTTACATGTGAAATATCTGCTATTTGGTTATATTTATAACAAAATGAACCATCTTTCCAGACCATCATACCTATAACTTTCAACAGTCTCAAAGATACAAAGTGTTTTCAGTATCAATGAAGATAATCTTCCCACCTGTGTAGCCATCTGGTCCAGGAAGCTGAGCTGTCACTAGAGTGAATCATAGAAGAGCAAAATGAAAGAGTGGTTAAAAAAATGTTTTCGTCTCCTATTATTATTTTCCATAAAACACAGTGATCGCTTATCCATAACAAGAACACCAAAAAACCCCCCACTAATTTCTACGCAGCATGGAAATCAAGAGTAAGTCAAGTTTTACTGCCATCTAGAAAATAAATTTGAGCCAATTTTTCTATGCTGGAGATCAGATGAGATTTAATAGTGGCATCAGAACTGTGTTTTACTTACTGCTGTCACTAAATGTTTGCATACTACATTGAAATACTTAGGAATATTATTAAGAATTACTTATACACAAAATATCCTCTAAATCTTTGGCCCCAAATTAATGATATTGATTTAACATTTTTCCCAGTTCCAAATTACATAACCAAATCATTCTTTGGATATTAATCTTTGCTGGTATATGAATAATTAGTGACTATGGTTTTACAGTCTTAGTAGGGAATAAATTATTCAATTCATTCAGTTGTCATCATTCATGAAAAAGGATACAACTGTGCTGACTAATTTGACCATTAGATTGGATTAAATGGAAGAAGCTCCATTTTTTTCCCAAAAGGATCCATAATATCCATTATAACTTTTTTTTTTTAAGTGAATGTTTATTCAGTCTCTAGTAACTATATTTCAATAGCATTAGTAGCTACATTAGCTATTATTTACTATTATTTTTATGCATTGAGATGGCACTGAGGCATTGGAGCCCTGCTTTGCTTGGCAGTGTCCAAACATGGTAACTGCCAAAGTCTGTGTTTGTGCAGTTGATGTTGGTTAGGAGTATGCTATGCCCTTTCAGAATGTCATATTCAGCAAATCATTTTGAAACCAGGAAATTAAAATAGTTGCTGACAAAGAAACTCAGTTTTACCCCTTCTAAACAATGTCCCCGTCAACCCATAACACATATTTTGCTCTGTATTTTTGGATAGTGTTTCATTGGTTTCTGTGAAACAGTATGTTGCCTTCTCTCTCCTTTTGGCAAGACTTGCATTGGTGCAAGCAATACTCAAGGAAAACATTTATGAGAGTTCTGTACTCACACACAAATAATGGATATAGGAGTCAGCAAGGTCTTTTAGAATGTATTTCTAGAGATAAAGGATTATGACTTGTCTCTGTCTGTGTTGAATCTTGATATCTACAAAAGATGGACTCAGAAATTCTCAGGATTAAAATAGACACCTACCACACAGGGTGTGAGATAGCTGAGTTTTTCCTGTCCTGAACTCTATCAAATAAAGAAAAAAAAAAGTGGTAATTTTTTTCTCGAGTTTGTCAAATTCATGCATATTGCAATAAGAAAACCCAATTTGTTACCAAAATTCACCTGCATCTCTGTCTTTTGCATCTTTAACCCGAATTAAGTTAGGTTATATTATGTACAATAGAAATCTCTTTCATGAAAAAGCAAAATCTGAAATGCTTTATTTTGCAATGTATCATACTTGATTGCTAAATTCATTTCTATTTTTCTACATGGAAGTTAAATATCACAAGGCACCCATGGTAAAGCTGTTAATGGGGGAGGAGGAAAGGGGATTGATTAATTCCACTGACCAGACTGAGTTTCATTTTTAGTAAAATGATCGAGAAGTTTCTGATGACTAATCTCATTTCATCAAATTGTTTGAGTCTCTAGTACATCTTTTCAAAAGTGAAGATTACTGTGTTTCATAAACTATTATTACTGTTGTTGAAATATCAACCAACTGATCAAATTTACTATAATTATAGATCAGGTGTGACTTTTTAATGTTATATGAAATTCAGTGCATCCTAAGTGTGCATGAAGAGAGTATCTTTTGTGGCAGTTTCCCTACTGGAAGAGAACAGATCATGTATCAGGGAAATCTTCAGTATATAATATTGTTAATAAAAGTATTAATAATGGTATGATGCAGTGAATCGCCTTGGCCCCAGCTCTAATGATTACTCAGCTCAAACTTAATCTGCAAACAAATCAAAGGGAAAAAAAAAAGAGAGAGAAAACACTAAAAGAGGAATTGTTGTTTTTGTACTCCTGCAGATACTTATCTGTTACGACTACACTGTGATAAGTTTGATGATAGTAGAAATCCAGCTGAATTTAAAATCCAAATTATTCTGCAGTTCTTTACCTGCTTACTAGAACTCATTAAATGACCTTCTTCTTACCTCCAAAGGCCTCAGTGATTGCCATGCTTTCAATACCACCACCCAGCAGCTTACTGGAGAAAGGGAGAGAATTATGATATACTTAAGCCCACAAATGCACAAGAGGAAAGGAAAAAAAAAAAAAGTCACTGTAAGGCTGTAAGGTTATTTCTGTCCTGAAGTCCTCCATTTGGTGCATTAATTACAGGATACTAAATAATCACTGATACACAAAGAATTAGCTCTGTCTCACCTTTCAGGTCTGTGTTCAAGAGAAAAGCTATAAAAATTATTACTGGAAAGAAGCGAGAGAGAAAATACCTTTGAAAAGATAATGTTCTGTAAAATTATCTCAAGAGAGCTTTTGAGTTACTATTTTGACCTCAGTCCTAGTAGGTGGAAAAAAAAAAAAAAAAAAAGATAATACAGTTAGGATATTTGGATGCAAGCTTTCTTAATATACAGTCACTGCATAAAGTCCTCAGAAACTTGGTCTTGCTGCTTATTCATGCAGGCACCTTTGAGCCAACACTGGCCCCAAACACAAGGTTTTATAACCTACATGTCGCAGCTGAGTATTTGCCCTTTTGTGTCTCATTAGCAACATTAATTTGGATTAAGGCATATTTTAGTAGAGCTAAACTTACTCAAATTCCTGGCTGCCAGTAGTAATATGGAAAACCATCTTCCGTTTCTCACTGTACTCGAAAGCTGTCAGAAAGCCTGGTTCCTAGAAAACCAAAGAGCATGAGAAGTTGGTTTAGCTTTAATCTAAAGGTGATGTGGTATTTCTCCTAAGTATCTGATCTCCACCCAAGTCCCGTTTACACAGGCTAGGTACGAAAAGCATCACAGTATTTGTCTGGTTATTGTAGAGTATAAAATATAGTAACAAGCAGTAAAAAAACAGAATCATTTTCAGAATTATCTTGATACTGTGGAGGAAAATGCTTTTAAGAGAAATGCTGGATATTATTTTGGAGAGAGATATTATTTGCAGATAATTTATCTGCATTTAAGCTATCAAGAAAGCAATTTGCTTACAATAAGCTTGTTTGCTGCTTCTTTAATCTTGTCCACTTTGGCTTCCGAAAGCCCTTTCACATTGCACAGCGCCCGTCTTGTTGTCATCTGGATTCCTTTGATAGTGCAGATCCCTACTGACTTCAGCTTTTTAATATCAGCTACATTCTGTGAAGAAAGGCCCTTTCTATGAGTACTCCAGAGAGCAAAGTCAGTTTTTGAAACACATTTTATTATATATTCATATGCACATGTATTTTAACCAAGAAAGAAACAGATTTACATTAAATTCTCTGTGATGTAGGGCAAGGGGAGAAAATAACACCCAAATAAAAGAAAAAAATGAGTAACATTGGTATGGGGGATCACTGTGCAGAGACATCCTAATGCCTTTGTGAGAAGGGTGCCTTGCCTCCTTGTCTCTATTCCTGCATCATTTTACATCCAGGCTAGTAGTAAGGAAGTAATATGGATTATTTCGAAGTCTGCAGGCCGACCTCATAAACCTTGTCAAATCCAAGATTGTCCTTGGTACCATAGCACAGATAATCTGTAAATCAGATAATCTGATCAGGGGTAGCTGGAAACTGGCTCTCACAAAGTGCTGGCAGCTGTCATGGATCATCCAAAACTCACTCTAGCCACTGTGTTGTTTCTGAATGTTCACAGTCAGTCCAATTTAAAATACACATAACCTTCCAGATCCAAAGCATACTTTGAGCTGGAGCAGATTTGCTGGAATTTTTAATGTAGTGGGTACATCATGATTTCAGAGCCAGTGACACACTTTGCTGAGAACCTTCCCTCCCCCCCCCTTTTTTTTTTTTTTTTTTTTTGCAATTCTGACATCATTGGAAACATTAAGGCAAAATAGATTACTCACAAGAAAAAAATACCAACTTTGGGGGTAATACTTCAATTTACCATCATCATCCAAGTTCTTTCTTTAAAAAAATATGAACTTGGTGTATCATTTTATCTAGAGTGTGTGGGTGGATAGGACATAAGAATGGAGGGGGACTACACTTACTTCTCATCTTGTGATATATTTTTTGATTATTATATGAATAAGGATGGGTGAGGCACAGTCAGTCATGAATAAAAATACCCAAAAGCATATAATAACTAGTAATTTAAAAAGCATGGACCTTGTTGTTCATGGTGTTTTTCCATTAAGACAACAGACTACTGCTGCAAATATCATTTTTCAGTATCACAACTTTAAAAGCTATACCCAGTTTTGGTATTTCTTCCCTGGCTTTGTCTTTCAGATAGCACCAATCTAAACGCTCTTACTCTACCCTCTTCTTCACCAGGATTCTGAAAATAGTATAGCAACAACTGTCACAATATAATTTCACAAGTATTCAAAATACAGGAGTAATGTCAGGAACAGAAAGTGACCTATCATACAATTTTCAGCTGAAGTAGCATTGTTTAAGTGTTGGGTGCTATATACTTTGAATATTTTGCCAGTTTATTTGGGAGTTTTATTGGAATAAAATTTTCTGAAACCTGTCCCTTCATTGAAGACAGAGTCTGTCCTCAAAAGACGTTTATTTAGAGTTTATTATGGAGAGGAATTTCAGTCATTTGTATGAATGGTTGTTTTTAAAAATAACCTTAAAATAGCCTTGGGTGGACAAGGCATATGAAAAATGGCACTGCTTATACTTACAATTCCATGCTTTTGTAGCAAATCAATATCCTGAAAAAAGGATTCCTAAAAAAAGGAAAACAAAGTGAAAACAGATTTTGCTTTTTCTTACAACTTCCTCTATTTCATTACATGTCCATTTAAAATTCTTAAGTCTTGAAATGATTGTTTCCCTAATAATACATTGTCTATTGAGCTACTAAAATAAGCAAAACCACAGTGAGCCAAGAAGGCCTACACATTTCCTATCACCTTTTTCGTAAAACATATCTTCGACACCAAGCAATCTTCTACTATGGTAATAAAATCTGTGTTATGAGTATCTTTATTCTTTCTTCTGCAACTTATCTTCCTTTTCAGGAAGTATAAAAGTAACTGATAATCTCCTTGCATTTAATATAAAAATGAAAAGTATAAAGCAGTAATAATAATCCAGGATAGCATAGCTTTTGAGAGGTTAATGAAAAATTCTTAAACTTGAAAAGCAAGACCATATACGGAATAGGAGCATGAGATTTTCTTTTTATTGGATCATAACAACATTTTAAATGCACTAAACTCCTTGATGGTCTTTGGGGACCTCCTGCCTCTCTGTGATTTCGTAGCACTATAAAATGTCTTTGGCTAACATTTGCTGCACTTATTTTTCAGTGCAACAGATATATACCTCATCATCTTGGAATCCTGGTTCTTCTTGGACTACCTGATCCTCCAAGGCCTTCATCATGAAAGAGCAGGCAACAAAGTATTGATCAGTGCTGAGAAATGCAAACAAAGACAGCATTGGGGTTGTGATACGTGACTAAATGAATGTACATTAAAAAAAAAAAAAAGTCTTTCAACCTCTGTATGATCACATACGGAATTAAACTCAGATCTATTTCCAGCTCTTCAATGAAAGGAGAAAATCCATTGTGTTACTCCCAGGTGAACCAATTTGGTTAGAAAGAGTTTAACAGGTATGGAAATTGAAAAGCTATACAACATCTCAGCTTCCCCCTTTCTCTGGGACACAAAGTCCACAAAATAGTGCTATTGAGATGGTTACAACTCCTTAGTTATATATTATGAGTAGACTATTAAGCTGTATTTGTTTTCAAGTTCTTTGTTGGAGTTCACAAGACTTAATAGATTATGAAGATAAGCAAGTTATATCTGTAATAAAGAAAAGAATAAATGAAGTGTAATAAATATTGGGGGAGGAGGGGAGGTATTATGCAAAAATGCACATACGTGATTTTTTATGGTTACCTTGCCAGGTCAATTCTCCAATACAGCTTCACTGCCCTCTCTGTGTCACAGTCTCTGAGCAAGGCCTCTAAGCATAGGTTCCTACTGCTGGCATGGCCAGATTGAAAGCAAATTATCACCTCCTTAGCTTTCACAAAAGCAAGAAAAAAATGAACATTAAGTAGTTCCCTATCAATAGGATTTTATCACTTGCTGTATCAGTTTTGTAGACTGGTTGCTTCAGTCTTAATTGTGAGCTTGCCTTCAGTCTTCTAGCTATGACTTAATAGAAGTTTTGTGAATTAACTCATCTAGATTTATGTGTGTATTTGCCTGCTCATCCTTGTTAGCAAAAGACTGTGAAAAATATGTAAGACTGGTTTATTTTGAAACTACAAGATGGGCTATGTCTAAGAGGACATGGGTAATTTAAAATAAGTATTTGCAAATACCTTTGGATACTTAAAACTGGTGTAACCTGCTTGCAAAAAAAGTTGTGTATACAGAAAAGGGGAAAACTGAGAGAAAGCTATTATTTTAAAATAAGCTTATTTGTTTTCCACAGTGAAAATACAACAGGGTCCCTCCTTTAGATATTGAAAATACTCCTTTAGATATGAAAATACTCCTATGAGATAATTTGTTTCTGATAGTTGTCAGGATGTACTTTTTGTTTTTCAGAACCTTGACAATTAGGAAATGAAAAATCATGCCTTCGCATCACGCCTTGTATGAGTGGGGAAAAACTGATTGCTTTAAAATGTTAATGAACATAAAAATACATGCTGGTGTGATTTCAACAATCCCTTAGCTTCAGATACTTAAGGGAGAAAAGCAAGTAACACAAAAGGCATTAGTTACACTGCAGCTCCCTTCTCCATTTAAAAACGCTCCTGAAATGTGTTATAACCCTGCACTCAGCTAAACAGGCCTGTTCTCCCACTCCTCATCCTTAGGCAATTGGCATCTATCAGGACTAAAACTAGACAGACCCAGACCTGTTGCTTCCCGATGGCTGCAGGCAGGAAGGGGAGGAAAAAGGCGGAATTACACCACACTCCACTAAAAGCTTTAAGAATGAACAAAACAGGCCTGTTTGGTGAACAGCTTTCCTGTAACTAGTGCCTCTGCACGCTGAGGATCTAGATGGCTCCAAGCAGTGCTTGGACCAGGTAAAGAAGATGAAACGGTCAGACAAGGGAGTGAGTATGGGTGAGTTTCTTTCCGAAGCAGAGTCATCTCTGTCTCCTCGGTGGCCCTGCTGCGGCTGCGGCCTCCCCAGGAGCCATTTGTTAGCATGTACGAGCAAGAGCTGCTTGCTGCACTGCTCTGGACACACACATGCTGCTGCTGTGACAAGGACTTGGCCCAAACGCAGGCTCGGAGTTAACGAACTGCTTCCGAGCTGGCAGAAACGCGGCGGCCAGGGTCCTGGGGTGAGTGCAAGCCCCCTGTGCGGTAGTTACAGCACCTGCCTCCTCCCTCCTCCTCACGAGCGCCCCTGAGGTGCGCTGTGGTGACCACCCGAGGTGCGCTGCGGTGGCGTTTCATCCCCCATCGATTTTGGAGGAAAACAAACCATTAATCACGTATCAACACCCTGTTTGGCTTTTCCTGACGCCATTTTGGGGGAAGCAAATTTATGCTCCCAGAAGGGGATGAGCCCGCAGCGCGTCTCGGCACGGAAAATCCTCGCAGTTACAGGGACAACGCGCCAGGGCCACCTCCCAGAGCGCAGGGCCGCGAGCGCTTACAGCGCCGGCGAGGGGGACTCCCCACAGGCGCTCCGGCCGCCCGGGCCCCTCGGCCGCCTCCGCCTCCTGCGCCGGCGGCCCGGGGCTGCTGCCGCCCGCCGCGGCGCGCGGCCTGAG
>JAUBNY010000679.1:2892097-2912454 GCA_032275445.1 Crypturellus soui | reverse complement strand
CCGCCCGCCGCGGCGCGCGGCCTGAGGCGCGGCCCCCGCGGGGATGGGCGGAGCGGGGCGGGGCGGGGGCCGCAAGTCCGTGTGTTCCCGCCCTCACATCTGTATTTGACGTGGGCGGCGGTTGGTCTTGGGTCATTTCAGCTTCTCGGACGTATCAGCTGTTACATTTACCAGCTGTGAAGCGCGTTGCATTACTTTTATTTTGCAGTTGATGAAGAATTAATTACAAAGTCCGGAGTGGCTTTGGTTTGCAGGCACTCAGCTTAACACAGTTCACTCTTATTTTTCCTAGGGCAGTATATAGACATCTTTCTAAAGAAGGAACAAGATATTTTCAGATTGGATGGCCAAAAACTGTCAGATAACATCAATTTCCGAAAGCTGGGAGAGAAGTGACTTGCCTAAAGTCACAGGAGAGGGAAAAAACGTCGCTGTGAGTCATTCGCATAACTTAAGATGACATTTTATGGGGATGGATAAGTGCATTTTAGAATATAAAAGCTACAGTTCTGCCCTCTCATCTCTTGGGCGTAATGTTTGGAGAGGAATTTGTCTGTTTGAGTTCACCTTTGGTAACATGGGTGATAGGTAACTGCATATGAACAGTATGTTAAGGCATTCTGTGCTCACAAGAACTGTCTGTGTGCCGGCGTTGTGGGCCTTATTTATGGTGGACTTTCAAAAGACAGAAGTGACCGGAGCAAAATCTGTGTGTTTCAAGATACTTTTGAAAAGTTCCCCTGGTTCTGCCCTTGGGAATTAATATATGTAGGTATCTGTAGTACTTGCCAAATCAGAGAACCAGCAAAAATCCTACAATCCCTAAGCATAATCCTCACATGCACAATAAAGCTATTTATGTGAGTGCCTAAATATTACTTTGGGGTGTCTTTGTTTATATAGAGGAACAGACTCACAGAGCTTTTGAAAACTACATTATTCTGCAAGAGCTCTTCCCAGACATCTCTCAGGTAGACACTGTCAGACTAAATATGAATTCCTCCCCAAAGTATTCTTTTATTCCAGAGTGCATATGCACAGAGTAAGCATTCTGGTATAGCTTTACTGCCCTGCAACAGCTAATTCTTGCCATCAATTATTCTTTGACTTCATAAAATAGCTCTTAGAGGGTCAATAAATGTGTAGAATTGAAGATAACATCCAACCTCAGAGTGCTAATTTGAACCGTAAGTTACATTCTGCGTCTTCAAAATATCATGTGACCAGTAACTAATCATTAGGCTTCCAACAGATGTTACATAAGTGCATATACTACATCGTATTACACAATAGCACCAAGCGTCAATGCATCCCTGGTTTGCTCCTTCGCCCTCAAAGGTTTTGCTGATGATCTGTGCATTTTCAGGTGGCGTGGAGATGCTGGCAGTGAGATCCATCACGGTGAGCCACATTTCCTTCCATTTGAGACTACCTCAATTCAGTAAGACCCAATGACAACACTTGCTATAAAAATGTTAAGTATCCAGGTCATATTTTCATCCTCAAAATACATTTTAACCCATTCTTACACTAGGGAAATCATGATTGAAGGAGGGTGGGAGGAGAATTCAGGTTTACGTGGATCAAAGGGACTAGAATCAAATATGTTAACCGCTTTATTCTCCAGACTTTCAAGTTGGCACTTTGCCTATTCCTAATCAGAACAATCTGATGGTTGGCCACTGGAGAACATCCCATTAAGATCTATTTTGGAGGTACTAAGTCTTCTGGTTTCCACAGAATAACATTTCATCTAAAGTTGGTTCCCGAGAAAAAATGTCTTTTTTCTGACACACCTGAAATATTTTCTGAATTGCAGAATACTTTGGGGTGAAGATAAAGCAATTATTTCAGATTCTTCAGCTTTCTGCTCTCTTGCAGTAATTTCTTTTTCTTCCTGTAAAGTTTAAAATGCATGGTGAGAAGAGACAAAAAAAAAAGGAATATTAAATAGTTCAAAAGCAACCCAAATATTAACAAGGACAAAGCTTATTTTACATCTCCTAAAGCAATCAGAGTAATATATAGAAAAAAGAGTCCTACACTGCTTCGGAAGCTATAATAGACAGTATTTACCCCAAATTACCTAAATTTTCAAATCTAGGTAGCAATGTATTTAACATCTCACTTCAGCTCATCCTGCAGTGACCTCATCGAAATGAATCACTTCCAGAACAAAATCTGACAATTTGACTCCTTTAGGGAGTACTAAACAGATTCTAAGTCAGTCTCAGGAAAAGGCCATCTTCCTATGATATGCCCCAAGATATTTATATTGTGTCTAACCAACTACATACATCTCCTCTTTGACCTCATCTGAAAGCTCTTCTAAATACTAATAAATGGTGTTAGCTAACAGGTGGTACCTCTACCAAGAGGGAAGGATAGCAGAAGCGAATACACATTATCAGAACACGGTAGGATGAGACCATACTGTCCTTCTGTACCTAAGGAATTCTTGCTGCTCTTTCTGCTGCCTCTGGTCGAAATCCTTAATTTCTCTGCAGTGTCTCTGGTACACTTCTTTGAATGCAGCGTTCATTGTGTGAATATGCCTGAAACTCTCTTGGATAAGGTCTGCATATGTTGGGGTAGACGCTGTAAGTTTTGCATGAAGGAAAATCTCAGCCGTGTTTTCCTTCTCTTTGGTCAGAACTAAAATGAACTGAAAAAGCTATTCATGAGTCCCAGGATGGGAATAACAAAGTAAAATCAATCAAGCTTTACAGACCAAGAGGTTTACATGGTTAAAATGGACCTACATTGAAGGAAGAGGGATCGCACTGCGTGGTTGTGTGAAGTCCCTCTCTAAGTCTGCAGACTTAGGCTATGTGCAAAAGTCTGCAGACTAGCAAAAGTCTGCGGACTTTTTAGGCAAGGTCTAGACAAAATATTCAGTAGTATGCTGTTGCAGATAATTCTGCATTCAAAATAAAGATTTTTGCATGAAGGATATGGTATAGGTTTAGAGATCTCTCTTCTGCGTATCAAGATGTCTTGTCCAGAGCGTGGTTCAGCATTGCAGCTCCGGAGGTAATGATGAATTAGAGGGCTGTGTCCATTGATATTAAAGAGATGCCAAGTGAAGTCAGGACCATGACAAGCTGGATGTGACTAGATAAGAAAAGAGGCAAAGGAGAAGTTATCCCAGCTATACCCCTTCCTTCCACCAGCTTCCCCGCAACCCCACGCCCCCAAAAGCTGGAGATTTCAGGAATGGCTTTCTCAGTCAGAAAAAAGAAATAATCTGTAGGTATGTAATTATGCAAAATCAGAATGAAATAACAGTCCATTCATCATGAACTTCAGCTTCTTTGTGATCGTTCTAATAACTATTGTGAAATAAGTAATTCTTCATATATAATAAATGATGACATGATAAAAAAAAAAAACATAAAAATGCAGACTGGAAAAAACAAGTCAGCTTTTAAACTTTGCAAACCTAACCTAAGTTGCAGCATTTCTGGAAACATGCATCAGTATATCATATGCACAGTGCATCAAGCAGACAAAGGAGATAAGAAAAGTTGTCCTTTTTCAGAATACACAATGCATTTTTTAAGATGAGGAAAAAAAAACTAATAATAAAGAAAAATAGGGCTGCCAAGGACATTTAGAGATTATCTAGTTCAAAGCAGAGTCAATTAAACCTGACAGATGTTTGTTTGCCTGGGGAGACTAGATCTTCTTTTACCAGAAGTCTTTGAGAAAGAACCATTTTCAGTGCATAACTATCCTTGCCATTCCCCTGTTTTTCCATCATTCACTGCATAATACATAAAAAAAAAAATAGTCAATATACTTTGGCCTAACTTCTAGGTTTAAAAGGGCAAAGAACGCAGTAACACGGTGATGCAGTGCAAGGGCACCACAGGCCTGGCACGGCAGCGGAGACCTTGGGAGGCTGACACCCAGGATGCAGTTTGCAGGAGCACAGGTACATGAATGCGAAATGGACTTGGCACAGGCAACCCTCTGGCTGTAAACAACTCAGTAACAGTCACAGAAATGCAGAGCTGAACCTGGACAAAACAGTAAATTCATGACTCTACTTACATGTAAGGTGTGCTTCCTTTTTGCCCATAAGTAGGATTTTAAGCATAACAACATGTTTCACTAACTAGAGGCTGACATACCCACTTCTGGATTTCACCGGTAGCTGACAGATTAGAACAAGCACAAGGAGAGACTCAACTCAAAGGAAAACTAATACCAAGGACAGATGGACAGGGATTAAGCATATATCCTGGCTGTAGCAAAAATTTATTCCTTTAAAATCTACATTTTTTTTAACTTGTTCTATTTCCTCTGAAATGGTCACCAGTCTTCAAAGTCTATCCAAAGCAATCAACAAGCCTGCATTTGAATTAAAGCTTGTTTTCAGACCTGGTTAAAGTCCATGAGTGAATAATCCAAGAGAGGTACATAGCAAGCATCTCCTGTTGCACCTGTCAGAGTTAGACTCTTAGGCTAAAGTCAGAAGGCCATTTCTCATGCTTTCCCATATCCAAATGGCTTTCTATCTCTCCTACTTGCATTAATTGTGCTGCTCATCTGAACAAAAATGAAGACATGGGATCAGACAGCTGGAGGCATGGAGAAGAAAGATGAGGAAAATCTGTGTGAGCAAGGAGCTCAATGAGTTTTGCCATGTGGTGGACTCTCACCCTTCCTGAAGACAGAGGGACTTCCCTGGCATTGAATGTGAATAAGTTGAGTTTGCCTAGCCTCAGGTGCATATGTTGGTGCAAAAGGAAAGAACAGAGGGAGGAGCAAGGAGAGTATTGTTTTAGGAGAAAGCAAATCTCCAAAAGGAGAAAGGTGAAACAGAAAAAAATAATTTAAACACAATATTCACCAAAACAGAGTTAAAACACGAAAACTGCCTTATGGGTGCATTTAATATGCTGCAAATCACAGGACTGTGTGTGCATTCTTCACACCAAAGAAATTCTGATTGCCAATACAAACAAGCTGGCAGTACTGCAAATATTTTCCTAACTGTCATTGCAAAACAAAAAACAATGCTCCTCTAAATCACACAATGGAGCTGAAATATAATCTAAAATAGATGCAAAATAAAGCAGTTTTACAATCAGAATATACATATATGTATAAAAGTGTTCAGTGTTAAAAGTTTTAAAAGTATAATTAATGGAACATGTTTTTCTCTAATATGTTCCAGCTCACAGAAGCTGAGTGCTCTGTTGTCATGTAAACTGAATAATGACATCAAGCACACTGATGTGTTTTGTACTCAGAGCAGTATTTTCATTTGAATGTTTCGGAAACAAGAATGTATTTAAAGTACAGGCAGTAGAAACATTTTAAATTTCGAGGTTACAGCGAGGTTATTGGTCACATGCAAGAACGGCATTTTACAAGGAAAAAAAAATAACACTTGGAAGAGATTCAGCACTGGTCCAATAGACATTTTTGGTTTAAAAAAAAAAAAATTGAAGAACCTCCACTTGCAAAATTAATTACTTTCAAAGTGTCTCCATATACCTTGTGGCTTTGGAAAATCCAAGGTTTTTTATCACTGCCTCTTAGTTGGTAGCAGCTTTTGCTTCAGAAAAGCCATGCTGCAGAACCAGTCTCATCCCTTGGCAAGTTTTCTACTCTTGGCTTTGCCTGCTGCTACTGCAAGCGAGTTTATGTGCAAACCTCAAGAAAAAAAAATTGCTCCCTCTGTATTCCATATATTTGCCAGGGTAGTGGCCAGAAGAGATCACAAGTGATTCCTCTTTCATTTCCCAAAACTCAGATAGGCACTGACAGCATCATCACACAATTATTTTGAGCTCTTGAAAGAGCTGCAGTCAGCTTTAAAATAATTCCCTCAGGTTTGCTTCCCATAGAGCCTTCACTTACAATAATCGTCCAGCTAATAAATTTTCTTCATTCTTGCACTTTTAAATTTCAGTGATTTATTAATCTGATTATCTTCATGTTTTAGTCTTTGTTTCCCTTTTTCTTGGATTATCATGGTGTCTTTCTCCATAATTCCTTCTATATCTGGAGAAAGTTTATTAGCTCTCCTCTTGATGCTTTTGCTGAATTGGTGATTATAAATGATACTCATTTGACTCAAACTCAGTGCAGGTACACAACTCTCACTGAACTCCATATAAGCCCTAATCTCTGTTACATATCTAATAGTCTCTATTACATGTTTTTCTGTGGTCTGTGTGTATTATTCTTTTCACACTTAAAGCAGCACTTGCTGCTTCAACAGCCAGGCAATCCGAGGGAGGAATTGCTCAGGCATTCAGAGACAAATTTCACACACGATACCTTTTCTTCGATACCTTTTCTTAGGGATAGGAGAGCACATCACAATTTATTTTTAACACTTGGATTTCAAAATAGTGTTTGGTTGCAGCCAGGAGATTTTTCTGGTTAAAAAGCCACTCTTCCCCACCCCAACTATGATGGGGCTAATGCAGCAAAAGCAAATGGAGCTAAGAAACTGGTGAGTGAAACAGCCACCTCTGTAAGCAATGACCAAAAGAGCTTGAAGGCACCCTCTCCAGCCAGAGTAAAAGCATCTGCAAATGATCTCTGCAGTCTGAAAGGGTTTTTCTGGGTGTCGCTTCAGGAAAAATTTACATATTAGCCAGAAGAAGAAGACAGGAAATTCCAGACACAGTATAAGTAAGCCTGCAGTACATATTTTGTCACCAAAACTACATTCAAGTTTCTAAAAAGCAAATGTTAAGTTGAAAAGCACACGGAGCTACAGAATTCAAAAGTGTCCTCAGTATAAAAATAGAAATTCATGCAAAGCACTGGAATTTGGAAGCAGCATTTGTCAATAATTCAAATACAATGGAGGTTGTTTACAGTCTGTTGTAGGACCACTCCAGAGAACAGAGCCAAGTCCTCTCACCCATTTGTAGGAAGATGAAGGTTTTAACAGGGCACAGGAGAAGGATCTTACTGGCTTAGGGACAGAGAACAACACTAAGCAGCCCAAAACCAGACTGTTCCCATACCAGCAACTGCCCTTTAGATTTTTTTCCTGTATTGCAAGAAATATGTGGAAGGCAGCAAGACCAGCTATTGTCTGTGGAAGACAGAAAAAGTCACTCAGCCTACGACAACCTGACCCATTCTTTCTTCAAACACTACACACCTCTCTAGGATGAGGTGCCGCTTTTAATCTCATAGTTTTCAGCATATGTTGAGTCTCTTTCCAGGTACTTTCCATCTGATCCTTTCCAAGCTTTGCATCTTGGGTCTGCAAGTCTGAAATAAGAAACAACTCATAGGAATATGGTGGCCCCGATCTAGCACATCGGTGAATCCAATATGTAAGGAAGTATTTGCATTAATTACACACACATTATGCATCATACAAGCAGCTGTGATGGATTCCAGCTACCTGGGATCAACAAACATATACCCATATATATCCACACACACCCTCCTGCTTTGCATGTGGGGAGCATATATCATTGTATAGAAAAGAGCTGTAAAACAACGAGCCTCCAAAGTCTTAAATAACACTTTGCATTTCTTCCCAATCATATACCTGGAAAAGTCACTGCTTTAACTTTTGCTTGTTTGGACTTGATGTCTTTGCTTGTTTGATGAGGTTGGTACTTGCTAGAAACCTGTCCATGTCTTGGTTCCTTCAAGCAAAAAAAGAAAAGCAGAAAAATGTTGGTAGGATTAATACCCCAATTTTCATGTATACACTTGGAAAAAAAATCTAGTTCATCTAGTTCAAGTGAAATATTACTGTTCCTGGGTAAAATACAGAAGCAGTAGTGCTAGTAAAACCACAGTGCAGTCACAGGAAAAGGAATAAAAACATCCAGCTGCAATTGTAGAAGAAATTTCAGGGTGGTAGAAGGAAATTATAGGTTAGGAAAATAGCTATGCTACCAGGGCAATGTCTTTAACTAGTAAAAACTGACTAAACTGTTCCATAAAATGCTCATCTGTTGCTGCCGTAAACCATCTCTAACTGAAGAAAACTAGGATTTTCCATCCCTCAAGATTTATCAACTCAATAAATGCTTCGACAAAATGAATAAAGCACAACATAAACACATTCCCACTTCCAATATGCATATCTTTGGAAAACAAAAAAAATCTCTAACATCAAATATTTGTTAGATTTCTCTGAACCATTTCATAAGCAAATGAATATCTTCCAAGTATCTAGTCCTTGAATATATCTAGTTTCAGATTTTACAGAGAAAGACTTGCTCTCCTGCCAACTTGTATTCCAAGCATCTAGAATTTAACATAATCTTTGTTCTGGTCACCAATTCCTTTCCCACTCCAACGTGGCCTTCCTGATACTGGCTTCTGTACCATATTTAGTGTTCCTAGACTCCCATTAAATCAAGCCTCCGTCTACATTCACCATTACTATTTCTTTCACAGTTCATACGTTCTTTCCATGTTACTTTGTTCAAATATACTTATTACTCTTCTCCTTCTTCCTTACTTTAACTGGTCTTTATGCTTAGAATTTTTTTCCATTCTTTTCATGAGAAACAACCATCTTTTACCTTCCTCCTAAAACACTAATAAAACATTTATCTGATAAAGGACAATGAACTTCTATCAGATGCTCTAAGATACCTTTTAATTTGGATCCAAAACATCAGTAATGCTTTTGCATTAGCCTATCATCCAGATCAGTCAGGCCTCAAGAATTCAAAACAGCAGTTCACTCAAAGGCTCATAATTAAAGCCTCATCTGTAGCTGCTGCAGTGCCGTTCCTATGGCCTGCAAAATGAGTACTTACTGTGGATTATTTTGAAATCTTAACTACCTGTAAAGGTGACTAAATATCAAATTAGGAGACTTATTTTGCAAATTACAATCCCATTGTTTACTGATTAGATCACACTTTTTTTTTGCAGCCTGTGGAAAACAGGCTCACCTGACTCAATTTAGATGGAAAATCTTCCCATGTTCTATGCAAAGTTTGACATTAACCACTACAATCCCTGAAAAGAAGTTATCACTATGAGTTGTTTAAACTGGAAATAGTGTGTTATTTCAGCAGAAAATTAATGAATTAGAAAAAGAAAAAAAAAAAAAAACTTGTCTGCTTGCCTGACTCATTAAAACAATTTAGATTTCTTTTGGTTTGACATAATTGAAGCCTACAGAGACTCAAAATTTTATCTGCTTTTATTTCCAAAAATAAATCAAATCACATAGTTTTGTGCACTGGAAACTAATTTCTAAATATGGCACTTCCTCCCTTCTCAGTAATGTCCTAAGCATGAAATTCTTCACAATATTGAAGCACTCAGTGCATATCTCAGTTCAATAGGGTTTTGCCTGAACCTTTTTTTCCCTTACTTATTTCCAAAATAGCTATCTGCTATATCTTTGCTTGGAGAGTACATTACAGACAATGAGTATTGCCTGTGGAGTGATGACCTATGATGAAAAGGAGTCCCTAGACAGAAAAGGAATTGTAAAACATGTTTGTGGAGCACATGATTGAATTTTGTAATATCAAACTTGGAAAATGTTATTGGATTTTAAGGAATACCTTCCTAAAGGTTACAGAAAAGCATCTTTTTCATGTCATTTGACAGACAAATTGATCAAAACAAAAATCTGGTCAGTAGCAGGAACAAGAAAAATGTAAGATCAGCAATGGCTACTTCCAGTTAAAGCCTTGGCTTCTGTGACATGTCTGCTTGCTGGTTGTTCATCTTTGTGAATACACTTTTTACCTTATTTTGAGATAGGCTGTGGGTATTAGTCTTCCCTGAACTCCTACTGGCTTTGAAGAAATCTGGGGAAAGCAAAAAGAATGAAAAACAGTTGAATCTAGGACTTGGAAGTTTATGCAGAGACAGCTCCCTTACAAGGCTCATTTTACTTGGACATCTTGATTTTGGATGCTTTATTCATAATCTATATTTTCACGGTTCTCTCTTTTCCCTGCCTTACCCCGCCTTTAAATGCAACACCACCATACAGCTACTTATGTGATAGAAACTGAACTACCAAGACCACTTCTATGTGGTCCTTGAGGGTTCCAGTGAGTAGAATGAGCTACTTAACTTATACTTTCATTCCTCGCTACCCCTGGGAACAATTCAGCTTTAAAACATCAAAAAAAAAAAAGTAAATAAAACATACATTCAGCATGGTTGCTGCTATAGCACATGACCTTTGCAGGTCTCATAGAAACAGACTCTCAATCTCCTGTATATCCTTGAATATCTTTTACCCTAGGCATTCCTAGCTTTTATCCTAGTCATTCCTGAAAAGCCACCTCATTTGCACACATGCTTATGTGAGATACGCAGGATCAGGAATGAGTTTAGAAAACACAGTCCACTTTCATGTTACCGTAGATACCACATCATGTAACTCATCATATTTTTGATTCTGCCTTCCATAAAAGACAGCCTGCACACATACCTTCCCAGCATAGAGTATCAACATGGAACAAGACCTGCAGATTTCTCCCCAGGACATACTGGGAAAAAAAGTGGCCACCTGTTGTGGCCCTTATTTTAGCTCAGGAGGAACTAGGGAGAACTGCTTTGATCAATGTCCTTTCCATGCTTCCCTTTTGGTGACTCCAGATTGCTCATCTTGAATCTCTCTGGTTCCAACTGGGAGTAGTCCCAGTGAGCGTAACTTCTTGGGATTGGTAGTGTGCCTGAGTAGAGAGAAAGAAGAAATAACAAATGAACAAGAAAAAAAAAATAATAGTATTACATCATCAGTGTGCGCTATACACACTAAGCTTCACATTATCCCATCTGATGCTGCATCATTTGCATGTACAGACAAAACACAGTTGATATTCCTCTAAGATACCCCATACATAAGGTTAGAAGTAGATTTAGAAGCTAGACCCTGCTTGCTCCATTTATAAGTAAAGTAGCTCAGGCCAAAGACCTGCAATACCTTGTCTCAAACAGTTACCAGCTGTGGAAGGTTACAGCAGAACATAAGAAACAGGTTTATATGGAGTGATCCCTTCTGTAGTATATAGTCTCCTTGAATCCAGTAATTAGGAACTAGACTAGAAGTTTAATATTTCATAGTTTCCTGAAGAGGAGATCTTAACTCATTCACAAACACAAAAACAGGGAAAGACTACGATGGTAAGAGAGAGGCAATGAGAAGAATGAAATCAAAGATGCAGAAGCAAGAGGAGCCAGGCAGTTGGGAATGGGAATCCATCTGGTCAGAAGCTGTCCCTGCTGAATCTTTAGCCTACAGATCGGCAGGAAAGGCTTCAAGGCCGCCTGTCAAGAAGAGAGGGATTCTGCTCAGAGCACGTGAGCAGCAGAACTGCCTGTATTTTTGCTTAAACTCTTCAAGGTTAGCATTGTGGTGAGGTAATAACAGGGTGATTCAGATCCCTCTTCAGAGGCATGTAAACTGTCTACAGAGTGTATCTTACCCACTTTTTTTTTGCTGTTTAGCTCAGAGAATCCATTATGGGTTACAATATATTGTATTACATGCTAGCACATGTAAGAAATAGCCAAGTAAATAAATGTAAATGTCTGAAAAGTATGTGTGCAAATTCTGGGCAGAAGGGGAGTTTAAAGACAAGGAATAACTCAATTCTGAGGCTATGCTTGCACAAGCTGCACTTTTACACAGAAACAAAAACCTCTCTCACCTGCCATCCATTCTGAAATTATATTACAAAGCTGTGTCTTGAACTCATCAGTATTGAAATGTGATCTTGGGAAACCAGAGCAGAAGCAAACATACAAGGCTTGACTCAGCAATGAAGGGAAAGCCTAGGAGTTAAGTAAAAAAAAAAAAAAACAAAACTCCATATACTTTTTAGTTGAGATCTGTTCTTAGAACAGGCACACAGTTCTCTTGAATGACAAAGTCTGCATTTCAGCCAAAGGAATGACTGCTGCTTGGAATACTTAGCTCAAGTATTGACAGCGTTATCAATGCCCCAGTTCTCTAGTTCAGAAAAACTTTTACTACCCATGTAAGCTGGAAGTTTACATATTCTTTATTTTGGATTTAGGCATACCTGAAGTTTTAATTGATCCATGCCCCATAATTTAAAAAGGAACAATATTAAAAAAAATCCCTTATTTCTTTACAGAAAATCAGATTAGCATAAAGAAAAAGAAGAATTGGACTGTTAGTATAGATACTTAGGGCATTCAGGAGACAATAACTACCTGCTCTGAGGCAAAGAATTTGAAGGAAAAACAAAAACAAACAAGACCCAGGGAACACCTATATAACTGATGAAAAGAGTAGGTGAAGGCATAGTTTTTGGAGGACAGAGAGCAGAAGTCAGCAATCAGAAATGAAAACGGTGTTTTCCCACCAAATTATTTTATTAAAAGTGTTATTATCAAAACAGAAAGGCATGAACTTTCCTGGCTATCACTAGATTCAAACTGTAGGGCTACGACCCGTGCGTTCCAATCTGCACAAAAGTTAACAGCTCAGCTGAGAGTTGGATATCAGGATTCTTGCAAAAATCAACTTATAATATTAGTTTTAGATTACCCTGTGGCAATGGATTTCTCCATCTCATTTCACTGTTTGAAATACAGGTCTTTTTGTTTTCTCTGGCTATCTACATTCACCTCAATGAAGGCCTCCTGGTGGTGAAACTGGTGATAGTCAAGCAGGAGGAAAGCATAATTCTTTGCAATGCGATCAAATAGCTGTTCCTCTGTCTCTGGGTTTGGCTGTCATGAAAAGGAGAGACAATTGGAGAAAAAGAGGTCTTTCTTTATCAGGAGGGGCTTAGCTGACTCCAGAGCACCAAGGAGACAGGAAGTATTTCAAGTTAAATTAATATGGGGTGGAAGTAATTTCATTATGCAAAAAAAAAAGAATTTTTAATCTTTAAACTTGGTTTAACTTAGCCCATCAGTCACTATAACAAATTTTAAGAAGCAGAAATCAAAATAAACATTCTCTGACATCAGAGTAAGCGTATAATGAGTGTAGTGAATTTTCTAGTCACTGGGATTTCTGTTATTATGACTGAGAACAAAGTGACCTATTCCAAAATTTCCAGAGAGCCATGTGCTCCATGCACTGTGTTGCACCATAATGCTTCAACATCATGTAGCATCACAAGTCAAGCTATCCTATGGCAGGAAAATAATGGAATATACTGGGAATCAACACTAGAAATAGCAAGGATCAGCTTGCCTTGATACCTGCCTGATAGAAGTGGAGAAAGAGCCACCAAAAGCTATCTACCAGAATAGCCCGGGGGACTGGCGCAGTGAGGAAATTCCGCAGCGTTTTTGTAGGAAATAAAGTCTGGGGGAGGGAAAAAAAAAAGTTTTTTCTTTTTCTTAAAAAAAAAAAAAAAAAAAAAGCCTTTTTAATCTAGGCTGGCTGGGTTTTTCCAAGTCATAAATATACCTTTGCACTTGAGGTGTTTCTCTGGGCACGTACTGTTTTCTCCACGACATCTATGAGCTCTACTCCATTTGGCAGTGGTGTCAGTTTATCCTTATTGTATCCTGGATATTGGTACGTTTCCACTGTGCCCTGTTCTGCAGCACTCTGGCATTTTGGGGATGGGATGGCACGAAAAGAAAGAAAATGACACAAAAAGGAAATTTCTAACAAGTTCTGATAATACATAATCTTTTTTTTTCCTTCTGTGCCCCACAACAAGACTCTGATGAGACTTGTGAAATAAGTGACAGTAAAATTAACATAAAATGTTGGGTTTTTTTAAGAGCATTTACTCTTTTTTACTTTTAATCTCTAGGATGCATATGGGAAGACAGAGAAGCATTAGTCTCCTATCACATCTTATCTGACTGCTAGTAAGTAGATCCCTTTGCAGTCAATGAGCTGATAAAGGTTAGCATTCTTGCACCTTATAAAAGCATCTCCAAAAACAAAGTTTAGGCGTCAGTTGTTCAGTTGTCCCTAAAAGATCTCCTAGAAAAAAATAATGGACTGAGATATTATTTTCCCAAGAAATGCATCATGTACAGAAGGAGGGGGAGGAATCTGTCTCCTCTTGAAAACGGATTAATCACTTGTGAAGTGAACCTGACCTGAGGTAGCCCGTCAACATCTGACCCATGCAAAGCGTGGCCGTACTTCTGCATGAAGCTATGTGTCTTCCTTCTGCCTTTATCTACAGAGAAAAGAAAAGCCTGAGAATACTGAGGACACAGCAGCCTGTATTAGAGAGCAAATTCAGATCAATCATAAATAATAAGGCATAGTCTCCATTCTGCTGTGTCATATGCCTATTCTGAAATATAGTGGGGAGTATTTAAGGAAAAGTGGGCGGAACACTGAACACCCCAGTTTCTTACTATTAAAAACAAATAACAACACACAAACAAACAGGAAAGATCTTTGCTAAGGTGACCTAACCTGGTACTTTAACACACAGCTTGTTTACAGTATTTGAATATTTATGACAGGTGTCAACTTATGTTGTATATGTCATTAGATTTTGATAACTCATAGTGTTGTAAGCAGCTTTTTCTTCCCCCCTCCCCCAAATCATTTCCAGAAAAAGAAAAAGCAAAAATTAACACATTAAGATTATATGATAAACAACATTCTGATACTAATTGGGACAATTACATTTCCAGCAATACACAGAGCAAAGATGTTTTCTTGGTTTACATGCAAAGTGACCAAGCTGTGCCTCTGGCTTTGACGCAGATTCACTGCCAAATCCTGAATAAATGAGATAATTTGTAACCTATTACAGCACTAAACCTGTTTCATGCAAAGAGAACTCAGCATACTAGACCGAACACAGAGATGCTGTTGGCTTATTCCAGTTTGGAAGTAAAGAGCAAAAAATAAATACAAGATTCCTCTAGGAAGGCAAACATTAAGATCCCTGTATACATGGCAGTGTATGTCCTGACCAGAGCTCCCTTATGCCCATTTCCTTTCTCAGTAACAACCTCCTGAAGTATCTATATAGGAAATATATGTGCCTTTGTCTTTGCGTGTTTCAGGGAATGTGTCCTCTTGTCTGGAGCTTTTCTTCTCTGAGTATCTCTTTGAAAACTCAAGATGTTTCATTGCCTTTGACAACAGTAAGAAAAAAAATAAAAATGAGCATTAAGAGCTCAGTGCCTCTGTCTTGTGTAGTCTGTGACTATCAAAAGCACTTATGTTAGCTACATTTTTTTTTCAGTTCAAAACTATGAGTCTATATTCTCACAATCTTTCTTCAAGGATTTTTGCTCTCATTTTATTTCTGGCCATTGATCTTTTTATCCTCCTATTCAAGATATGCATATAAAGATTGATAAAAGCCACAAAACCTCTATTTAGATCTACAAGTTTTTGCCTAGTTTTAAGGCTTTTGCTATAAATTCCCTCATATAAAGATGATGAATTTCCAGCACACAGGGCTAGAAGCTTATATATGCTAGTACACTGGGCCACTATTTTTAAAGCATATGTCCAGTAAGATTTATATTGTTATCTGGACTACTGGAATTCTAGCACTGGAGATTTTCCTTGTCTGTAGTCACCATATTAGCATTGTGGTAGCTTTCAAATTCTTGTTCTGAGTGAACGATTTTCTGGTTCACATCAGCCAGAGTGCCAATGGAGCACTCTGAGAGTGAAAAGACCGTTAAGGAACATGGTTGTGAAACATGAATAAATGTATAAACCAAATGGAAAGGAATGGGGACCCTCCTGTCACATTTTCTCCTCTCATTTTCAGCATTTCTATTTATTCCCTCTCCCTCCTTTTGCTTTCCTTAGCATTTGCCCTTCAGGCAAATCACCACCCTGCTATCTCCTTAATAAAAATGAGATAAAACAACAAGCAAAGTTGGCCCTGTCTTTCTGCTGAGGAGGGAAGCTCTGCAGCCTACCTGGGACATCGAGGCTGTTTCGGAGGGAAAGAAGAGGAAAAACAACGGTCTGCTCTTCCCTAACTCCCTCAGTACTTGGAGTCCAGAACCCCAAACGCCCCAGACTTCCCCACCCCGCCTCCCTTGTTCCCAAATAAGCAGATTCCGCTGAGGATACCCGCCAGGCCGTCCTCCGCGCCCTCCAGCGCGGCCTCCCACGGCGGCGGCGACTCCCACGGCGGCGGCCCCACCAGGTCGCCCTGCGAGGCCGCCGCCTCCATCCCCGTCATGGGCGGGGGCGGGCGGAGCGCGCCCCGCCGTCACCACGGCAACGCAACGGCAGCCAGCGGCTCCGCGGCGCACGGCGGCCGAGCCCACGCGGGAGGTAAGTGCAGGGGCCGCCGCGGCACAGGCCGACCCCCCCCGCTCCCAGCTAAGGGGAGCGCCATGGAACAGTCCGGCTCGGCCGCCTCCGCGCTCGCGGCTGGCGCGACCACGCGGGGAAGGGTGGGGGGAGGGATGTCCACGCGTACTCTTCCCTCGCTGCGCCCGCTTGCTCCGCGGGCAAGATGCCGAGGGGGAATTTGAGAGGCGTTTCCTATGGCTGCCGAGAGGCGGGTAACTCCCACCATGGTCCCCACCCCCTTTTCCCGGGGTGAGAGCTCCAGAGCCCGGCCGCCCTCCCATACGGGTGGTACGTCCCCTGCGCCCCCACCGCCCTCGGGCCCTTCGGAGGCGGTGGGGAGGGGAGGAGCGGAGTGCGCCTGCGCAGAGGCGAGGCCGGCGGTGGGAGGGGGCGCCGCGATGTCGGGCGCAGGTGAGGGGCGCGCGGAGGGGGCGGGGGGTGACGTCAGGGGAGAGGGTGACGTCATCGCCTCGCGCCGTCCTCGCCCCCACCGCCGCGGGCGGTTCGTGCGGTCACGTGGCGCGGCAGGTGCGAGGCGGGAGGGGCGCGGCGCCGTCATGGCGGCGGCGGCGGCGGCGGGCGGGGCCGCTGCGCTGCGGGGCTCTGCGCGGGGGTTTCTGCCTCGTGCCCGCCTCCGGAGGATGAAGAAACGCTACAAAACAACAGAGATGCGCCAATTTGTATCTTTATATATATTTAATAGAGCGCTCACAAAGTTAACACCTTTTTTTTTTTTTAGCTAGAGGAAATTTTTGATGGAGAGGAGCCTCTGATGGAGCGATGCGGTCTTAGCTACAACTGTAGCTGAGATAGTAATGACCCACGTTTTGCTTCGTGAAAGAGTCCATCAGTTTATTTTGAAGCAGTGGCTTTAAAATGGATGTTGTCTAACAGTTTTGAAAGGTGTTCAGGATAGTTTTAAGAAGTAGGAATTAAAAACTATAAAGATCAGAATCATTAAATCCTGACAATTCTAGAGTTAATTGCCAGATTATATTTCCCATTGAGACCTGACATTCCTAATCCTTGCATTTTCTTTGTGTTTGGAAAACAGAGTAAAGCAGTTGGAAGTGCCCTGTGCACTGAGACAGTAGAACACGATGCCTCTCTTTGGGAACACTTTTAGCCCAAAGAAAACGCCACCCAGAAAGTCAGCTTCTCTCTCCAACTTGCACTTGGTAAGTTCTGGGGCTCTTGGCCTGCAGCCCCGTTAAGTATTCAGTAGCCAGGAATAGGTGGTCCACGCTCAGAATTTGCGTGTTACAGTCGTAAGACACCTTCCACGAGGATGCTGTCACCTCTATCCCTCTGCTCCTGTGGCACAGGATCCATTCTGATCACTGGTGACCAGATGACAAGATAAGCATGGTACGTGCCAAGGTAGCATGCATCAGCCCACCACAGTTCAGAGCTGCTTCCCCTGGATCTGGTAACAAGTGGTCCTAATCCAGATAGAGCATTTCCAGCAGGTTGAGGGAGGTGATCCTTCCTTTCTGCTAAGCACAGGTGAGGAGAAAGCTCTGGAGATGTCATCCATATGTATAAATATCTGATTGGAGTGTGTAAGGAAGACAGGACCAGGCTCTTCTCTGTGGTGCCCAGTGACAGAATGAGAAGCACTGGACACAAACCCAAACACAGGAAATTCAATTGGAACATGTGAAAACGCTTTTTTTATTGTGAGGATGGCTGGAAACTAGAACCAGCTGAGCTAGAACCATTTGCCGGGAGAGATTTTGGAGTTTCCATCTTTTAAGATATTCAAAGCCTGATGGGATGTACTTGTGGGCATCCTAACCCCGCTTCAGCAGGGGGTTGGACTCTGGTCTCCAGAGGTCCCTCCGAGCCTCACCTATTCTGTGAAGCTTTCCTAGCTTTCAGTGCTAATAGGAGGACAGAGTGGACCATAAGAAATGAACACATTCCGCTTTCAATCTTTAGGTAGAAATGATTCGGTTTAGAGATGAAGTTTGTTTGCAGAAGGTGGAGTGTATGTTTGCGTGAGAGGAGATTCAGGCACAGTAGTGAAAGGCTAAAGAGAGGCTCCTCTACTGTAGCAGCACACAGCTGGAATTAGGATTTCAGACTTCTGGGCTGATCACACTAGGAACTTCCATCAAAATCCAATCACTGTAAGTGATTAAGAGAGGATAAGAAATAAAGCTTTGCATTTCTGTAAAAATCTGAGTTTTTTTTTTTTTTCCTTGCAGCTGGATAGATCAACCCGTGAGGTTGAGCTGGGCCTGGAGTATGGCATCCCCACCATGAACCTTGCTGGACAGAGCCTGAAGTTTGAAAATGGCCAGTGGGTAGCAGGTAGGATGAAACTCTTCTTGGTTTGATCCAAAATAGTTATGTGTGGCTGATAATCCTAGTTTTGATCTCTCTCTTTCCTCTAGAGTCAGGAAACTTCATTGGGGATCGCAGGGAAATGCAGCGCTTGCGCAAACGAAACCAGCAGCTGGAAGAAGAAAACAACCTCCTTCGACTCAAAGTGGATATTCTGCTGGATATGGTGAGTCTCCGAGCCTCTGCCTGCCCATGGTGATGGAAATGCCTGAGCCACGAGCTCTGGGACCGCCAAAGGCAGCAGTTCTCATTGCAGAGTGTGCTCTCCTCTCTGCTTTATCCTACTGTGCAAGAGGACTGCAATGGTAAAGTGTGTCTCTCCGGGGCGCTTGGGAAGAGTAAAGTCTGATCTCTTCTGCTGCCCACCAAGAGGAGTGGAAGGTTCCCCAGGCAGAAGAGCTTGGCTTCAGTAGAGACTGGAGTGGGATTAGATGGGAGCCTCAACAAGTGTTGTGTTTCTTCTTTCTGCACTGAGTATGTGGCTCCCTTCCTGCCACTTGGGAAACCAAGTCACAGTCGTCATTTGTGGCCACAGAAGATTAAGGCTCCGGGACCATCCTTTTGGGATGACAAATGGTCTTTTATCTGTCTATAAACCTTCAGGCGAAATAACCCCCAGACCCTGTATAAACTGAAATTCAACCCTACTCAGAGATGATACTTTTCACACCTAAAGTCTGGAAGCTGAGAATCATTGCTCAGTGACTTATTAACTGAGTTAACTTTTATGTCCATCTGAACAAGTATTTATTCCGTTATCATTTTCTTTCCTTTATTCAGTGATTCAATACTGGCAAGATGCTTTCTTGTCTTTTTTTCTTTTCTGCACTAGGCAGAATATCTAGGCTGTCTCAGTGAGGTGTGAAATTCCAGTTTCCCTCTCACTAAAATGTGAGCAAATGCTCCCAGGATGCTGGGTTGTGGCTGTAAACCTCAGTGACATCTCCGGGAAGGTAGTGCTGTGACATCCCAAGTGTCACTGAAAGAACTTGTGAGACGCAGGGCTCGATATGTTCTGCTACACTGAGACATGGTGTTTCTGTGGAGGGAAAGCACCTACCTCTGACGTGTCCTGTGACGAAGGGCATGGGCGAGGAGGTGCGGGACACCTCGCACCCTTGCGGAGCTGATGTGAGCCCCACAAACGTGACACGAGGTGGAGAGGGGCAGCAGCTTGTTTGTGTTGTTCCTTTGCACTGCAGCTCTCCGAGACCACAGCCGAGTCCCACCTGATGGAGAAGGAGCTGGAGGAGCTCAAGACCCACAGCCGCAGGAGGAAGTGACTGTGGGAAGGACGGGCGGCTCCAGGAGGAGGGAGCGAGAAGCCGTCTTGCAGTCTCCATGCAGCGCTGCATGCAGGGTTGCTAGAGCTCGTGTGGACAGCTGGGTTGTGTTGGTACTCGATATATGGTTATGCTATACATAGCTGGTACTATGCCTGTTGGTACTGTGTATATATAATGTACATAGTTTGTCCCACGGGACAGTGAGTGACAGTACATACCTACAGTATTGCGTGGTGCCGCTCCTGTGGCAGGACGGGTGTTGCAGCGCTACAGTAAACGATGCCTCACAGTTTGCCGTGTCCCTTGTTACCTTTCCTCAGCAGTCGAGTTGTGGGGACTGTATTTTCTAACGAGAACCCGGTAAAATGCACCCTTCCCCGTGAACGCGTGTGGGATACGGGGGAGCCATGGAGCCGACACGCTCCTCAGTGATGGCGCTGGGTGGGCGCACCGGGTCCGCCCGCGCCCGCCGGCCGCCAGGAGCCGCTGCAGCCCCGCGCGGC
>JAUBNY010000679.1:2857016-2890940 GCA_032275445.1 Crypturellus soui | reverse complement strand
TCTTTCTCTCTCTTTCTCTTTGTCTTTCTCTCTCTTTCTCTTTGTCTTTCTCTCTCTTTCTCTTTTTTTTTCTCCTCTTCCTTTTCCTTCCCAGGTTCTCCAGGGCAGCTTTGTGGATTGGGACCACCTCCTTCATGATTCTGGTTCTTCCCGTGGTATTTGAAACGGAAAAGCTGCAGATGGAGCAGCAGCAGCAGCTGCAGCAACGACAGGTGAGACCAGAGCACCAGGGACCTCCCCAGTCACTGTCTGGCTACAAGTCCTGGTTACCTGTGTGCCCCTGTGGTTATCCAGGAGTAGAAAACCAGGAAGAGGGGCAGTTGTTATGTGTTGCAGTCCCATTTATTCCCCTGCCTAGGTGCTCTGATTGGATCCTTCCCTGTGCTGGAGGAAGTGCAAGTCTGTTTTTATGGTTAACGGCAGTGCAGAGGTGAAAGCGTAAATCCAGGTGGTCAAAAGGAGGACAATTCCTGCTGCTGTCAGGAGGTTCATCCAGAACAAATGGAAATGGCAGCCTGGGCTGTTGCCTGTGCTCTTCTGCCTCCTTGCCCCTTCTGTGTCTCCTCTGCTTTGTATTTGTATCTCCTACACATCTCTGTGAGTGATTGGGCAGTACCACACTTTGTCTGCAGCTCTCTGGCTCTGGGTGCAGGAGGGCAGCAGGTTCTCCTTCTTTGTAGCTCCTTAACTGACCTGGCTTCTTCTCTTTCAGATTCTACTAGGACCCAACACGGGGCTCTCCGGGGGAATGCCAGGAGCCCTGCCTCCTTTTCCTGGGAAAATATAATTTGGAGAGGCTGTGCTGGATTTGTATCATGTGGGAAGACCTTGAGATTATGATAGATTGAACTGTTGATTTGTTGGGCCAGGGCATTTTTGTTTTTATTTTTGGCTGTACTTTGGGACATTGACCTATTCATAATGCAGAGGGAAGTCTCCTCTCTGGACTTGATGATGGCTCCCGTCTGCATTCTTCCCCCATAGAAGTCACAAGTCTTTTATTTGATCAGTATGTCAGAACCAATTACAAAGACTTGGAGGAGTTTCTGTTGGAGACTCCTGACCACTCAAATAATAGTAATAAAAAAAAATCCATTCTGGGTTGCAAGTCAGGCTTCAAGTCATCAATCAGAAGAAAAATCCTTGCTGGCTACCACAAAGCCAAAGGACATCAGGGATAGGAGGAGGAGGCAAAGAGAAGGAAGGGCAGTAGGCATCCGTGCCTGTGGAAAGGAGTCTCTAGGAAGACATGGGTGCAGATGCGTTCACTGCAGTTTCATGCATGTCTGTTGTGTGCGTGAGTATTGAGAGCAGCAGACTGGCTTGAAGATCATCACATCTATGCTGATCTGATGCTTTTTTTTTTTGTATTGAATATTAAATAGATTCAACCAAAACAGTGTGATTTTACTATGTATCTGTTAGAGATGCTCAGCCCCTTTCTTCCCTGGTGGCACAATATGGCAGGTGATACCTCTTTCCCAATTCTACCTCACTCTAAGAGACCACCTTCCAGTTTTATAACCAAAGAAAATTTATTTTTCCTTTACATACTTTGTTACAGAACAGTTCAGTTGAACATACAGAAGTGATAGGACATTTATATGGAAACTTTTTTTTTTCAATTTTTAATATTTGGTTAAACAAAATACATCTCTGTAAACAAACCCAGACAAGGCTCTAACAAAACCAAACAAGCAAGAAAACGAACATGGGCTTCTCCACTCCCAAGTGGGGGGCCTGGATTGGTTTGCCCCTACCATCTGTCACTGCAGTCCTGCTTCCCAGCAGGATGTAATCATGCAGTTTCCCTTTACCTGAGCAGCTGGATCACAGTAATTTCCCCTCACAGGAAAGGTGCTGACATACAAGGAGAGGAAAGTAGCCCCAAAGGATTTTAAAACATAGTTGCATATTGTGCACTGATCCACTGACTTGCAATTTTCATGCAAATGGGGTTTCTCCAAAGTGCGCTTTTAATCAACATAGAATACATTGCTTGAAGAAATGGCTTCAAGTCATTAGCAGAATGCCACAACCCCTTGCACTCTGCTTGTAAAATGTTTAAAAATGTAACCAGCTGGTATTGTTCATTGGAATGTGTTCAGAAATAGGACTTTTTATAGAAACGATAAGTTTTTAAAATGTTAAGAGCCATTTGCCCTTGTTTTCAGTTGGCTGTGCTCAAAAGACTGCGAGATGGCGCTTGCTGGATGACCAGGCATCAGCACCCGCCATCCCTGTCCTGCTGCCACAGGGCTCCTTTTCTGTTAAAGCCCCGTTTTGGTCATCTCCCATTCCGCTTCAAACACCAGCCTACACGTTCATGACTTTTCAAGGAAGTTCAGAAAAAAGTAGTTAAAACCACCCTCCATTCAAAAGCTCAAACACCAGTAATGAATTTCTCTCTGAAGGGAGCAGGATACCTCAGCTCCTTCACTCTGCAGTACTGGTCAAAAGAGAAGACATCAGATGTGTCAGGGAGGGAACAGATAGCCAGGGAGCTCTCAATACATGAATCCCATTCAAACTGTAGCACTTTGCTGAGGAAGGAGTAACTGAGCTAAAGATCACCCAGGTTACAGGGAAACAGCAGATGCAGACTCCGGTTACAGTCTCCCCATCTAGACACTTTTCCCTGGAAGGAAGGGAGGAAAAAGTGACACAACGGAATGTTTGTCAGTCACCACAAAGAACTTGGTTCAGCAACTGTGCCAGAGTGTCCCTAATGCCCATCGACTCAGGTTGGACCCTGTGTGTCTCCCACACTAGCTGCTAGGAGCTATAAAAAGGGAGAAAGTGCCCATCATAAAGGCTTCCATCCTCAGCTGAGTTTCCTTCAAAACTTGAGCTCGTTAGGATAAAGGCTTCCTTTTGGGACAGTTTGTGTGACTTTAGCTACCACAGGTTGGACTTCTGGAAAGAGGAGAACAAGAAGGAATGAATTCCTCTCAAATCCCCCTCAGTTTTATTCTTTTCTTCCAGCAACTCCTAGACTACTGGGTAACCATGCAGGAAACCAGAAGAGCATCAAATGTTAAAGAGAACAAAAACACCCAACACTGCAGAGAAACCCAAGCAGACCGCAGCCTTTCTCAGTTCAGAAATTCAATATTCCTCAATTAGCCTGTGCTACTGTTTCCACATTGCTTTTGCCAGCCATGTATTGCCAAACCACCGCTCTGCTATGTACATAAATCTCTGAAGACACTGTGCCAGAATCCTCCACCTACTTGAAAAGTTTCTTGAAAGATGACACTGTTTTTGTTATTGTCCTCTAACTCCTGGCAAGAACCACTCCAAAGCAGCAGAGTTGTGCTGAGCACAGTATACTCCTAGTGTCTGAGAGTGTCTTGAGAGACTCTTTTGAATCACAAACAGCTGTTTTGGAAGGAGAGGCTCGTGAAGGTGAGGAGGGGGCTTGGCCCTGCACTTCCCCTAGACAAACTCCAGCCAGAGCAGCTGGTGTGAGCCCCAGCAGGAGCAGTGTCCACACAAAGCCTTACAAGGCATGGGGAGGGGGAGACCAGCAAGTTCCAGACATCTTGGCCTCAGTGCCTGGTTTTGAAGAGGACACTGCATTCTAGTTAACTTGAGAGCAGGCAGCTCATTTGCCTTTGCAATTAAAGTGACTGGCTTCCAGTTTCCTCCACTCTGCCTTTAATTCTCTTCCCCCACAACACCTTTCCCAATATCCTATGTCACTGCCCTATTGCACCAAGAAGAAAGGAAAGAGACCAAGAAAAGCAAGTTCCAGAAGAGAAGACCGGGGGCACCCGTTATCCAGGCTTCAGGACATCGTGGGGTTGGTGAGGGGTAAGAGCTGTAGTGAGAAGACAGAGTTGGTCCAGTCACACATCGGCTCTCCAGCTCTGATGTGCTTCCACCTCTTCTGGCACCACCAGCAGAAGTTCACAGTTCTTTCCTCTCAGCTGGTGTTTCAAAAATTTCCTATGGGAGTGAGAAACAGAAATAAACTACTGAACATAGAGCTCTTTTTTTTTTTCCTCCAAAATACAGTAATGATCCTTCCCACATACAGAACTTCAAGATTCCTGTTTACTAACCAGGCAAGCACAAGAAATGTGAGAGAATTCTCCTGTACTTTTAGTTATCTTTGAACAAAATGCACATTAGACTCTAATGGATCCAAAACACTTCCACCAAGCAAGTTATTGTAGAATGAGATGGACATGATCTTAACCTCCTTACCTGAGAGAAAATTATAGAGATGTCACTTTCCAATTTTACCAAGGACATTTTGTTCTCTTGAGGTGACCAAAATAGAATAGAATCTAGAAGTTCAATTTCTTCGGGTCTCCAAGTTAAAGAACCCCACTGCATTACAAAATAATTCCAACCAATCTGGAACACTTGTGAGAAAATCATCATCATTTAAATGTTCTTATCACAAATAGCAGCAGCACATAACCTGGGATTTGAATTGACTCTGTAGTGCCTCTTTGCCTCTAAGCCTTTTCCAGTAGGAAACTTGGATTATCTTCAGTAATTATGCAAGTCAAATCTAAGTTTTCTCCAGTATCTTTCAGCCCAGACTTCTAAAATTATCTATAAAGGAAGTCTTTATTGCTTGCCGATAAGCAGTGTATCCAGGATAAAATCCACCAGCAGCTATACAGATTAAATTGACTACTTTATCCCAGAAATTCACAACAGGGTTGCATTCACTTTACCAAGATTTTAACAGCAAAGCAGACTCTGCAAATATTGCTCACATGCAACCCCTACATTAGAACAAGTCTGAAATAGCAAGGCTGCTAGTGTAACTTTAGAAGATGGGATGTAGTTAAACAACAGCTAGGAAAAGGCTGCCTTTTATAATCAAAGCAAGTTACATCAGCAATCCTGTGTTAGAATTGAAGGAGAAAGTAGAGTCGAGCAAGAAGTGCAATACTGGCTTATACAGACAAACTCTTCCTAGCAAGCAGCTTTTACTACTGTCAAGGGTAAGGCTGCACTTTTCATTTGGAAGGATTTTTATTGACAACATAGAGGTACGCCTCCCACCAGCAAACAGGCAAAGACTTGCTGGTAATCTCACATCTTGCAGAGAGGCAGCTCAGCTAGCTATCAGACCTAACCTCCACATTCTGTGCAGTGACAGAGATGGCCATGTAAAAGATGGAGGTTAGGCTCTATTGAGCTACTGGCTAAAGCATTTCCCTAGTTTCACACAAAGGGGATTTAAGTTGACACAGAAGCACAGAAATCTTACTACTCTCATTTTTTTGCTCTTGGAATTCAGCCATAAAGATTTCAAGCACTATTTGTTTAAGGACAGATTCTCCTGACTTCTGTCAGGGAAGAATTTGAATAAAGCTAGAATAAAAAGAAAACAACAACAACAAATATATATATATATATATTATATGTATATGTATCTCCACCTGAGCTCACTTTCACCTCCAATCCACTCGGGCATCTTGAGTTTGGAGTCGAGGTTGTAGTAGGTGCCTCCGACCTCCCGGACACAGATCCAGTGCTGTCGCTTGAGAGGGAGCTTCAAGGGACCCCAGCAAAGGCTGGAGGGCAGATTCATGATGAAGCCCATCACATTAGACAGGGCAATGACATTAACATCTCTGAAACAGCAGAGGAAACAGATAATAGTAAGATTGGTATTTCACAGCATCTCTTCCTCGTTTTGTGAACAGTGTCTCCAGAAGCTTCCCAGCTGCACTGCTTCTCAGTACCTGCGCTTGTCCCACCAAACTGCTTCATAGCCCTTAGTCTGCAGTGCTGCCATGATGACGTTCACGTCGTAGTTGCCATTTCCCAGCATACTCTTTTTGTGGGGTGTCACCATGGTGTTGGGAGAGAGCCTGCAAAGAGAACAGGGGACTGTTTATGGGGCCCACATCCCCTCTTCCTGTCAGACCCAGGGTTGGAGGGCTGGAAGAGGCTAGTTCATGTATCAATAACTTGGATCTTGTTTTCAGTTTTTCTTTAATACATGAACTACTCCATTTCCCTCTTATGCCCTCAGGCAAAGAGGCTGAAAGGCCTAAATAATGCATTAAGAACAACTTTGATGTATGAAATCTCCAAAGATCCTAGCTTTGATGTGAAAGAGACTGCAAAACAGAAAGCTTTTTTTTCCTCTGGAACTGGTGCTTCTGAATTAATGCTTCAATTATATTTTCTTCAATGTCAGTTTGTCATTCAGAATAACAGATATTACAATTTGAAGAGCTTAATAGTGACCATCAGTCTATAGGACTGGCTGAGCATCATAAAAGCCAGCATAACCTGGATGCAGAAAAAAAAATGGGTCTAAAATTCCAGAATCTCAAACCGTTTGGTTACATTCTTTGTACATATAAAATGTAGTTGTACAGATGTGGATGATGGATGCAAGACAATACAGACACACACAAAAACTCAGTCATTTGTATTGTGTTTCCCTTTTAAGAAAGGGAAATAAAGGAAGGGTGAGTTGATAAAGAAAAAAAAAGAGAGGGAGAAAACACAAGTGGGTTTCTACACCTAGGAAAGACAAGCCCAGAGGAAGAGCAGGAGGGCAAAACAGCAGTAACATGCAATGCAAAACTGAGGAAAATCAGCCCCGAGACCACTTTGGTTGACATGCATTCACTGCTCATTTGATTGGCCAGGGCTCCATTAGCTCCGCCAGCACCAAGTTCAGATGCTTCCCATCACTTGGGCAACCATGTTTCACCTGCCTCTTCCTCCTGTGCGCTGCCCCTCAAAACTCACCATATTTCTACATGCCGTCTGCTTGGTATTTAGCACACTGCCGGCAAGTTTTGGTCAGTCAGAAAACCTCAGTCCTCTGCTTTCCTCCTCTGACATTTGACAAGTGTAGAAAACAAAATTTTGAGGAGGGAGTTTCAGATCAACAAGTGCAAAAAACAGTACCCAGCTGCATTAGCCAAGAGTTTTTTGACAGGTGAATAGGCACTGCAGCAAACTAATTAGAGGGGTGACTTAGCTACAGAAGAGAGAAGAGTCTAAAACAACACAGTAAAATACAAAACTATTAATATCCTACTGCTGCACACTGCTGAGGCTGAAAACCAGGGATTCCCACCTTCATATCGTAGAATTTTTATTCTACGAACCAGAGATGCCACCCTATCTTCCAGTGCCTCCATAAAACTTCCAGTACTTTCATAAAGCAAGATCACTGAACTCCAACTAAGGCTCCAAGAACATTGCCTCAAGCTATTAACTCTGAGTGCTGGCAAGCTACAACAAAAGTGTTCTAATTGACAGAGCCCTTCGGGTTGCACAAGCACCCTCTTGTGGCACAGGTTTTCAAAGAGCTTATCTGAGCACTGAAGAAATGCATTTATCTTGTTTTTTTTTCCCATAGCTTTCGGGGCCCCATAGCCACAGAAATGCAGCACAAGCTGGCAGAGGTAATACACTCAAAGAGCAGTTATTTGTGAGCAAACTTTCATGGAGAATTGCCTTAACACATTTATATTTACAGACACCTAAATAAAACACACAGTCACCAAGAACAAGTGAAGGGATTCTGATCACACAAGAAACTTAAGTCACCTTCCCAAAATTAATTTCATAACTAGAGGCTAAACTGTGAAAGCAAGTTAGACAAAATCCTGGCATAGCTTTCCAAACCAGGAACTTTTGTCAGCACGTTGTCTTAATGGAATGAACTCTGACACAGTTGTCTTGCCCAAATCAGATCTCAACCCACAGACTTACGTGAAGAGCTTTTGTATGCATGTTCTCAATGTTGCATGGAATTGGAAATAAACCATTTTGCTTTGTGGGAAAAAAAAAAAAAGCTAAAGCAATATCAAAATATATTTCTTGTACTAGATAGAGGAAAGAATGAGAGCTATAAAAACCAGAGGAGGGTTTGAGCAAAGTTTTAGCATATATGATGATCAGCCTACATGGTCTTCATGCAGTAGGATGCAGCAAAGGGGAAATTAATGATTAAGCAATGTAGTTCAATTATTCAAGGGACATGGGCAAAGTTACAGAAAGCTTAAACTTATGTATGATTCCATTTCCTTCTCCATGCCAGGTTTACACTACACCTCTCAATATTTTTGTAGCTTACTAAATATGCATCAATCTTTTATCAAATTTATTAACATAGAATGAGAATAAAGGCAGGAGAGATGCATGGAAAATTGACATTTAAAGGGCAGCTAAGTCCACCCCAATCAAAAGCAAAGAACTATATACAAGACAATCTAAGATGGTGTAATGGATGCAGAGGTAATGGAAATTTTTATCCACTTTATTTATAGTTCATCCTTTTCTGAGAAGAATTTCTATATTTCTGTCATACTTCTGCAAGTTGAATAAATCCATACACCTTGGGCTAAATATTAAGGTGGAACAATCCCAGTCTGGAATGAAGACAAGTTCTTCCTCCCAAGGCAAGAGGTCTGACAAGGTTACCATCCCACTCTTTCTGAGAAGTTTCACTTCAAAGCTGCAAACTAATTCCATCTCACCAAACTGAATGAAAAGCAGCTAATTAGATCATCACACTATTTTTACCACATGAACCAACTTTGTTTGCTTGAGGCCAACAGAAATCCAGCTGTGATTAAGTTTCTGACAATTGCTGCTCTGGAACAAAACTGTAGGGTTTTTACACTAGACACAGTTCTTTGAAAGTGCTGCAGGCCAGCTCCATTGCATCAACAGGATTTTAATTTAAAATGCTATTGTAAACAGCATTTCAATCTGTTATTTGAAGCTGTCCATCACCACAGTTCTTCTGCCAAAGAAAGGAACGCGTGTACTTGACGAGTCAAGTACCACTTCCATAAATCCACTGATTTTTAGAAAAGCAGAAGAGGCAAATGGCTTCCAACTCACCCATACTGAACGGTGTGACTGTATTTTCTAAGTGCCTGTGAATACTGCAAACTTTGATCCATGACAAAGATCTTGATGCTTCATGGCAGCAGTTCTGCTACATTTCCTATGTCACAAGCCACAATATGCTGTCAAATGCCAGTAATGCATACTGAAATCTAACTTACATGATAGTTACAGTACCTGCACATTGAGCATCAGAGGAGACTCCATTTCATATTTGATTACTTTGCTTCACCAATGAAGGTCATGAAAACCCTCAAAGGCATGCCCAGAAGAATTTCCACAGAAGTGCAGGAACAGCTTAGCAGAACATAAACCATCCACTGACTGCATGAGATCATCTATATTTAACCCAGCAAAAGAAGTGGGTTTTTTTTTGTTTATTGTTCTACATTTCTAACAATGCCACAGAAATCTAGCTACTGAAATTAGGTCTAATTTGCCAGAGCACATGATCTCACTAGATGATAAACATAACACTTGAAGAACTTCACTTAATTACTCGAATAAAGAGTCACTCATTTGGCAGGGCTTCTAATTTCTTGGAAGTGCTGTGGTACTACATCAAGAGGTTTTATGATCATCCATTATTCCTGCCACCTTAACTGTCCCAGGCCAACACCAAGATACACCATTAATACCAAAATAACATACCTATGTCAGGCAGGGGCAAAAACATGGAAGCCAAGTGCAAGATTCATTAAGAGCAGTGAGCAAGACAGTAGAAGTGCTATCACATAAGAGTGCATGCAATAGAGCTCCATATAAACCTGAAACCCTGAATAATTTGAAAAACAAGTGAGAGAAAAGGACAGGGCCAGGATCTCTGTATAGAAAACAAAACAATAAAGCCATCACATAACACATTTTAAAGACAGTGAGCTACGTTCAGACCAAAGCCATGGTACACTTGGAAAACCTCCTTTGCTCTACTCCTCTGCCAAAATAACATCTGAATACTGCTCCAAGCAAGAGAGCCAAGGGGAAGCTAACACTGTCACTGCTGAGGAGCATCCTACCTCTGAAAAATGTCCTGCAGGGTTTCCCTAGTGAAGGCGTTGCTGTCCTGGAAGACATTGTTGAGGGCATGGAGGGCACACAGCTCCCTACGTTGTTTCTCATGGTAAATATGCAGTGGTGGTGGCTGAGGTGGTTCTGGTGAGTCTGATTTAGTCTTGTCACCTTTCCATGGCACGCAACTCATTTTCTCGTAGGGTGGATGAAGAGAAGGTGGTGAGAAATGAAGGAGCCTGAAGTTTCTTCCTCCACAGTCACAAATGCAGCCCACTGCCCCTTTCTCTTGGAGGCTAGTGCTGCTTCCAGCTCAGAAATCCTCCTCTTGTGCTTCAGTATATTCTGTAATTGTCTCTGATGGCTGGTTTTAAAAATCACTTAAAGATTTGCAACATACTTTCCCTCCCTCCTCCCACACCCCATAAAACACAATATTTTCCCTCCCACCCATCCACCCCCAGGAAAAAAAATATATATAGATATATATCAAAAGATATGAATCCCTTTAGTCTCAAGGTACCAACTGGAACTTGTCACATCGTTCCTTTTCTTCCATCTCCTTTGGTCTACAGTGCCGCTAAAAGGGTATCCAGAGCGAGTAACAAAAAGAGGCCCAACTCCACTGTGCCCAAGTGGAGAAGGTGAAGCCAGCTTCTGATGCTGCCTAGAGGCACACGGGGACCTTACGGATTTACCAGCTGCATTCCTCCAGTTTTCCAAGGATGACTGAATCCAGGCAAGAAAATGCCAGCAGCTTGGGAAAGGAAACTGCTTCTTGCTAGGCCACAGAGGAAAACAAAACAATACAAAACAGGTCCAGGCTCCAATTCTTCACGAGTCACCCCGCACTTCTGACAAAAGGAAAGCTGCGTTAGCAGTGAACGGAGGCAGCACCGAGCCCGCCGCGGGAGCACGGGGCCGAGCCCCGCGGCCCGCCTCTTGCCTCCTCACCTCAGGCCTCCTCTCGCTTGCACAAGCGCGACAACAAACCCACGGCGCCGGAGCTCCCTGCGCTCCCCGCCGGGCAGCCTCCTCCTCGGCAGCCTCCCCTCGCTGCCAGCGCGCTTGCTCACGTCTCCTTCCCTCCCCCCACGCGCCGCTTTCCCGTTTTTCCTACGGGAAAAGCCGCCCTCCGCCCGCATATAACCGCCGCGCACCCCCCACCTCAGGCCCGCAGGGTGTCCCAGGGCGCTGCCAGAGCGGGCTGGGGGCACAAGCAGGGGGAAAGCAGCAGAGGGAAGAGGAGCCCCCTCCCCTCGGAAGGAGGGCGGCGGCCGGAGCCCCCCGCCCCACGGGCCCGGCCCACCGACTCACCGTCGGCCCCGGGCGCCCCGCACCAACGGCCGCCCCGCACCAACGGCCGCCCGGGCGCGCGCGCATGCGCTGCGGGGCCCCGCTCCCTCTTACACCCCTCTCCCCTCCCCGCGCAGAGCGGAGCGCGCGCCCGACCGCCCGCCGCCGCGTGACGTCAGCGCTGCCGCTGTCAGCCTGGGGGCGGGAAGGGGCTTTTCTTTATATATTATTATTGTTTTTATTATTATTCTTCCCCCACGGGCTAAGCTCGGCGATCGCACACACCGCGGGGAGAGCGGAAAGCAGCGGGCAGGGCGCGCTGGCACCAGCCCCTCGGTTCCAGCTGGACGTGACGCCCCGCAGCGCGATCCGCCCTCGGTGCGGTGGGTCCCCGGCTCTGCCGCTAACGCGCTGCCTAACCGGGGGCAAGGTAATTTCCCTGGGCTTCAGTTTCCCTTACTTATGTTCCCGCCTGTTTAATTAACGAGGGCGTCCTGCGATAAACAAGGCAGGGCGACTGAAGTGGTTTACCGCCTGATGAATAAACATAAACTCTCCCTCCTTTCGCTTCGTGCCAAACTGGAAGCCGCGGTGGCTCGCGGGCGGCTACGTGACCTGGTTGCACCCTCCGGCAGGGCACGCGTGCCCGTGGCCACGCTTCAGCCGCCGGCCCGCGAGGCGGACGGCCCCAAGCCCCTCAGAGTGGATCGAGGCGTCGCGGCCGCACTCTGGATGTGCTCATGCCCGCTGTGCAGGGACCCGGGCTCAGCCCCCACGGGCCCGCCTGCCACGGCGGGAGCTTTGAGGCTTTCAGGGCAACCGCGGCAAGCGGCACGGGCTCCTCCGCCGCGCCGCGGCCCCGCAGAGCTCGGCCGCGCGTTCTTCTCGTGCCATTGGCTCACACAGCTGTCCGTGAAAAAGGTGCTTTTTTCTTATTGGCCAGTGCGGGAGCGTACCCGCCTAAAAGGACACGCCCTGCACACCTTGGACAGCGGCTTAGGCCCACCCCGTCTCTCGAGCTTTCTTGTGTGATTGGTTCCTAGGGTTGGCTGTCAGGAGGGCCTGATCTCCTATTGGTCAGGGCGCCCCGCCACGTCGAGCGGGCTCCGGTGTGCCTGTGTGTATGTGTATATATATATAGAAAACAAGTCGAGCTGGCAGCAGCGCTCCCATTGGCTCCGCGCGCCTCGTGGGGGCGTGGCCGAGCCTATGAGCAGCCGCGGTCCCGCCCTCTGTTGTTATGGCTACAGCCTAATTACCCCCTTCTCCCGTCGCTGATTGGCTGGGCGCACCCGACCCCCCCGCCGCGAGCCGCCTTGGCGGGCTGGGGGCGGGGCGGCCGCGCCTCCCGGCGGAGGAGGCCGGGGCAGGGAAGATGGCGGCGGCGGAGCGGAGCCGCTCCCCCATGGGGGGCTCCCCGGTGCCGGCCTGCATGTTCGCCCCGGAGCCCGGCTCGCCGGGCGCGGGGCCGCGCATCGCGGCGGTGGCCGCCTGCTCGCTCCGCGATGCCTTCGACGCCGAGGAGGGCGAGGCGCTCAACGGCGAGCCCGACATCGACCTCACCAGCAAGGTAGGCCTGGCGGCGGCACGGAACGGCCGGGCGGCAGCGGCCGCCGCACTGGGCCCAGGCTCCCGCTGCCCCGCAGAGCCGCCGCGGCGGCCTGTGCCTCCCCCTGCTCCGCTGGGCAGCGCGCGGTGCTGGGGCCGTGGCCGCGGGACACCTCGCGCCGCGGTTTTCTCTCGCCGCCTCCCCGGACTTTCTTGGCGATCCGGGAAGCGGCTGGGAGCCGGTAGCTTGTGTGCAGAAGGGCTCGGCGACAAGGGCGCCTTGCACTCGCACCCCGGGCTGTGGCGGCGCAAAAAAGTTTGTCCGCGTTCCGCAGCGCTGTGCCAGGGTCCGAGGGACAGAGCCGCGAGCTGGTCTCATTTCCGTGGGAACAGCTTTCGCTTCCATCTGGTGGAAAGGCTCATTGTGGTAATATGTTCGTGCCAAAGCCTGCCATGAACTACGTTGGTGGTCTCCGAGCTGCCTTACGTTTTCTGCTAATCACCTGGTCTCTTTTCGAGTTTGCCCTTTGCTGCCGAGGGTTTACAGTGCCCTGATGCCGTGTGCTGCTCCTAGGCTTCCTCACAGCGTGATTTGGTGCACTTATAATTATGTTGGGAGTCAGCATAGCCAGTATTTCCTTCTAGTTCTCTGCTGCCCCTCCTCTTCATGCTTCCAGATGGAGTTGTTTCCAAGTCCTGGATCCCCTTTGTGGAGAAGCAAAGGGAGAGAATGCCTGGTGTGTGGATGTAGAAACATGTGGATGCCTGAAATATCTCTATGGTGTGGTGCTATATTAAAACAAACATTATGAAGATACCTTGTAAAAAAGTAAAGGACAGAAATCGCACCTGCAGTATCTACTGAGCCACCTGTTCATGTCTTAATGATCTGGATGAGATTTTGATACAGGATGCCAGTGCCGACCTGTGCGTTATTGTGGATGCGGCCAACGTGGAAGAGGGCGCAGGAGGATGCTGACGGCTGTGTCACTGATTGCTGACAGCCAGGAACCTGACCCAAACTCAGTGAAGAAGAGGCTCTTCTTGTGCAAATGTCGCTTGTGTTGTCAGCCAGTCCTCTACTTGTAGAAATTTGCAGGTGCTGTGGAGGAGACAGGTAAGCAGTTCTGCTTTATTGCAAGTTATTCATGCTTCCTATAGCAATAGGCACCTGCAATATCTCTCTCTCTCTCTCTCTCCCTCTCTCTCTCTCTCTCTCTCTTTCTCTCTCTCTCTCTCTCTCTCTCTCTCTCTTTCTCTCTCTCTTGTTTTTTTTTTTCCCCCATCCTCTTCTGGAGCTCTTATGCATCCCTGTTTTGGGTGAGTGCTCCAAGTATGAGCTCTGTCCTGTCTCTCCAAGTTAGTCTCTTGCTCTGTGCTCAAAACAAGAGTCTCACAGTGAGAACGCGATAGGTACCCTGGTCTCTCCCTCCCCTTGGTGCTTCTCTCCTCTCCCAGTTATAATTTCTCCCTAGATGAATTCCTGACCTCCGCTTCTTGCTTAAAACAGTGATTCCCCCTGCCCTTTGTTTGCCAGCTGTTTCTTCTGTCCTGATTTGACTCACCACCACTCTGTTGCCTGCTTTTCTACTAATTCTCTTTTCTTTTTCACTCCCCTTGCCCCCAGCTCGCCAATGCTTTGATTGTAAGGTGTGCTCTTTCTAGAGAAGAACACTTTAGGATTCTGTTATCAAATACACCATGTCGGTTGAACAAGCAAACAATTCCATTCATCAACACAACCTCATTATCATGTTGATCTTAATGGGTGTTTGTTTGCCCTTCAGTAGAAACACACTGCAGTAATAATCAACCTTCATATCAAAAGCATATCGTGCAGAGCTTTTAGTGAGACACAAATGCTTTTTACTTAGATCTCCAGTGACTACAAAACATGAATAGCACTTGAGATATGTATGTCTGCAGGAAATAGGAAGCAAAATCTCACATTACAGGAGATGTGGATGTGAGACTGAAATATTGCAGGGCGCGGGGTTGCCTTTCCCCTGACTTCCCAAGGTCCATGATGGCCTTCCAGCCATGCAAACTGTTAGGGATCATTCCAGAGAACCTCAGCACTACAGACCACGTAGTATTCAGTTTGCCCTTAGACTTTAGAAGGGGTTGCATCTCCTGTGAGGCCTGCCTGCAGAAGGGCTGATACAGCCTTAGCTTGGTCTCACTGGTGTCTTGAAAGTGCTGTGACCCCTTCCCTGCCGATGAGTGATGCAGAATGGCACGGTCCATGGAGCAAACGTGGACACCTGGCTGCCTGGGACTTGTGCCCATCTCTGGTATATGGAGTTTCCCTAAGTCAGTCCCAAAGCTAATTAGAGGAAAGTTAGGAAAAGCCTGCAAGGAAGGGTATTTGGAAATGACATCTCAAACTTAGGACATTTTTTCCTTCTACGATTATGAGAATGAAATAATAACTGTTTGTTATTCTTTTTTACTCTATAGGAATCTGTGGTTGCTCTACCCACATGGCTGCTACAGTTAACTGCTCAGTGCCTGTTGAAGTCGAAAGAACAAAAGCGGAAAATGTTGGCTTTGAAAACCTCTGAAAAACAAGAATTCATAGTGCAAGCACGCAGAGGACCCAGAGAGGTCAAACTGGACTGCCTATCTCTGACCAACAAGTTGGCAAAGAACAGACTCCCACTGTCCAGGGAGCTAGAGGAAATGGATCTTCAAAACAGTAAATAAGGTCTTGCAGTGATCCAGGAAACTGCAGAAATGGCTGGGGAGATGCAGAAAAGCCCTTAGAAATACTGACCAGCATGGGGATGTGTGACCTAAGAAAGCTGCTATTTGTTCTCCGCGTCCTTATCTTGACATTCCACTAAATCCCATCAGCTGCAAGCTTCATCGGTCTCACGGTGGGCTTTGGAGGACTCCTGCTCTTAGGGACAACAGTTGGCCACAGGAACACCCTTCAGCAGCACCTTCCTGCACGGCAGTGAGCGCAGCGTTTTGAGGGAGCCAGATTTTGCTCTGTGCAAGCTGAGCCTGTGTGGATGCCCTCTGGTTCTGAGAGCCCCCCGCTATCCTGCCCTTCCATCAGCAGGAGTGAGCTGCTTGCCTGAAATGCCTCTGGTATTTTGGCCAACACGCTGCCCACTCTCACTGCTGGAGCATTTCCGCTCAGAAAAATGAAGCCAGTGCTCAGGCTTGAAGAAAAGTTCAAGTGTGCCTCTTCACTATTGACCCATCTGTTATTTTTTTGATCTTTATGAATACAAGATTTTATTTACTACCTCAGCCTGTGTCCCTGAACAGCACTTTTGCATTAGCCTGAGTAGTGAGCCTGTCTCCTGTGTTTCCTGGAGTTCCTGGAAGTGCTCGCTAGGCAAAGGAAGTCCTGCATGTCAATGCACAGGCTCTCATTCCTGCCTTGATCAGGCCTCTCAATTTTTGCTGATTTTCCTCTCAGTAAATTTATATCCAGTGCTCTTTAAAAAATCACTAATAGAGGCAAACCCCAATCCTCTGTAGCATCAAAAAGAGAGACTATGTAGCATTGCAGAACAGACTGCCTCGTCACTCGTAGTGCTTTGGAGACCATGTCAAGTAATTCAAAGCCTTAGATAGGGCACATGTGTAAAGTAGGTACATGAAGGCAATTTTGGTCTGTTTTGTTGTCCAGATGCATGCACACTTTAGTTTTGAAGGCTGCTTAACCAGCAGGTATGGGATTTTTGGTCCTATTGCACCCATAATTTCTAATAAAGAGCTTTGTCCCCTATGATAGTCAGGTAATTCCCCTTGAATGTGTGTTGTGTTGGCGGTGCTACCAAGTCAGGGTCTTTAGGTAGAGAATGTAGGGCAAGCTTGAAGATGTTAAGCATTGTGTTTTGCTGTGAACAATGTGTTTTAGGAAAATTTGTTACAGATTTCAGATTGGCATTGGTGCATAACAGAGAGAAATATGTCTCTGTGATCTTGATTAGGTATTGAGTGTGCAAGAGCTGCTAGCAAAAGTAGGGGTTTCACTGAGTGTTGTAGTGTGTCACTGTCTGCAGAGCTGTTGGTAGGTAGTGAGCCCTTAGAGCTGCTGGCAGAAGAGCCTTTTGAGCGACAGCATAGGTCTCCAGCACAGCAGCTATTGAGCTGCTGTACTGGGGAGCTCGGTTGCCACCAGGTTTGCAGTCACAGAGGTAACTGTCGAGAAGGAATCGTGTGACCCCGAATGAAGGTCTCCCTGGTTTGCCACTGCTGCACCGCCATTGCGGTGGCTCCGTGGAGGTCCCTGTGGCTATATCTTCAGCTCTTTGACACAGTCCTTTGCCACGAGTGGTGCTCCACAGAGAGAGGCTGTTTGCCATAAACTCCTTCCGGAATCACCGTCGTCTTTTTTTTTTTTTTTTTTCCCCTATGTTTCTGTCCACCTTCTCTTGATGTGTCTACCGGGAAGGGCCAAGGAAGTTGTTGCTGCAGTCAAAGCTTGTTGGTGACCCAGCTACTGGCTTACAGAACTGCAGTTCTTCACTGGTGAAATGTCTCACTGTGCTTGTACAAACTGCTTTATATGCCCGTCTGTCAGCATTGTGGTGTGAAATACCTAAAGTTTTGTTAACAAACTTGAAAATTTTCAAATTCTGTCCCTCTATCCTCTGCCCCTTTGGAAAGCAAAAGAGGAAACACTTATAAGATACTCTAGGTATAGATTTCTAGGAGTGCTATGTGGTGAGGTCTGGCCTGCTTCTGCTTGCTGTTCTGTCATACTTTGGAGAACAGCAGCACTGTGTGCAGTGGAGACTGGTTTGAGTCCCTAGCTAAGCATTTTGGGGGTAAGAAAATCCTTCCTGCTTCCCTTGCATGGAAACATGTATTACACAGAAGTAAAAGTAGGATGTTCACTTAAATGTGGCTTTAAATGGTTGGTTACCTCAGAATAAGATACTTACTTGTTTTGAAGTAAATCTTCTGTTGTAAACAAAACTGAGCTCTGACAAATAACCTTTTGCAGTGTCACAGAAAAACAGCTGTCAGCAAAGTGGATATTTATAAAAAATGACAGAAAGTGATCTTTGAAAAAAAGAGGCCTTATTTTTCAATAAAGTACATTGATTGATTTTCCTTATAACTGAAGCTGATTTTGAAACTCTTTGCTTGACATCTGCAAATTGAGTATTTGATCTCTGTTTTTCAGCTGGTGATGGTGAGTCCGACTTCAGAGCAGTATGACAGTTTGCTGCGGCAGATGTCAGAGAGAATCGATGAGGGATGCGGGGAGACCATCTACGTTATTGGACAAGGGTCAGGTGAGTTTAGCTTCCTCTAGAAAACAACAATGTTATGAGAAAAGCCAAGTTTATCTGACTGGACTGCTGATGAAGGTAGGTTCCAGAAGAACTTGGAAAACTCCATGAAATCTAAAAGAAAATATATGAGAGAGATTCTTTCTCCATCCCTGCCAGCAACTGTTTTATCTGCAAGAGCTGTATATACTTCTTATTTAAAATCATAAAAACTCCTTTTGAAATGAGGCCCGAGTTTTCTGGGCATGTCATGTTATGGCTACATTTTCTTTTCCTTTCACTGGACAGGAAGGTATTTGGAAATAGTTTGGAAATACTTCCGAAATCTAAAATATCTGCTGCTTATTTTTTTCTGGTAGTGTTTCCTGGTTTTTCTGAACTGTCCAGAGGAAGGTTTTCCGGTTCTAAGAATGATTCCTTCAACGACTCCTTCAATGTCACATTTCCTAGGGGGTGACTGCAGTCACTTGCCTTTGTAAAGTTTTCTACTATAATGCAAGTTACCTTTTCTTCGTTCTCTTTCACAGTTCAAATATTTGCATTTGATACTGTTGAACAGTATTGAAAATGGCCTTGCTTTGGAGTAGAAGTTTGTTTTCTGAATGCAAAGCAAGCAAGCTAACTAAGGAAACTTGGTATCATAAGGCAAAATGTTTGTTTCAAATGTGTTAAATATCTGTTGGATAACAACTTGTTGTGACCAGTCTACTATTTACAAAGCTTGTGAAAGAATACAAAACCCCAGACTTCAGTGCCAGAGCTGGCAGGGTAATAGAGGGAGAGGGATTCATTACCTCAGGGCTGGTCCAATAGGTTTTCTTGGTGTCTTGCAAAGCAACCACTGAGAAGTGAAACCAAGAATAGATTCCCAGTGATCACGCAGCCGATATCACAGATACAATGCTCTTGCATCCAGGCAAGCTTCCCATGTGTGATCTGGTTCCCTGGCATTGGGAATAAGTACATCTTCAGGAGAGATGTAACTAGTTGGATTAGTAAGTCCTTGCTTTCTAGGATGTCTCAGGAGGGGTTGATTGGTGGTTGTGGTTGTATGCTTAGAAACAGGCACACAATTTATTTCTTAAAATACGAGCTAAGATATCTGACTTCATTTCAGACTGCTGAATACTTGGGGAAGATAGGATTCTTCCCTGTAGGCTGAGGCTATTGGGACAGATATCCTAAAAAGAAGAAAATCTTGATATTCTAACCAAAATCTTTCTCACTCACTATGACTGTCCATGGTTTTGATCGTTGTGGATACCCAGGTTAGAAGACTGCAGGGCCAGTGAAGGCTGCTGGCTGGCTCACTGCTTCAGCAGCACTGAGCTTTCACTGTCATTCCAGCTCCTCTTCTCCTTCTTCCTGCTTCTCACTACCCTTCTCTAAACCAGGACCCCAACCTTGATGCCTTTTGTTTTCTCCACGGTCTGGGCAACTTCCCAGTCTTGCCCAACAGCTCTGCTTGTTGTGCAAACTGCAGCTAGTGCCTACCAGCTGATGACACAGCCATGCATGCAAATGAGCAGGCAGCAATAGCTCTGGCCATCCACAGGCTGTTTCCCTCCATCTTCCCTGTTTTTATTTTTAACCCAGATTGGAGATCCTGGTATAAAATCTGTGCAGGTTCTTGGCACCTGGGACAGGAGAGCAGCTGAGAGACGTGGAAGCCTTTAGGCTGCCTGCTAGCTTGCCCTGCCTGCCAGCTCTTTGCTTGGGAAGGCTGTGGAGGGGGAGCAGTGGCTTTTTTTGTTTGTTTGTTTTGTTTTTGTTTTGTTTTGTTTTCCTGGCCACCTGTGTACTTGGCAGCATTTCTTTTAAGTGCCAGGGTGAAAGCAGTGAGACAGACAAAAAACATTTTTTAACAGGGATGCTGGGGGACTACAGAAATTGCTGTATTGTAGGCCAAACTTTGAGGAAAAAACGAACATGGGATGTGGTTTTATAAAATAAGCTGTTTGTTTAAATTGGTCTAACTACCACTGGTTGCCTATGGTGATGTTTTAGTCAGAGCTCTCCTTTTTTTAATGGTGGTTCTTCTATTGCAATGGGAAAGATGTGATTACATGTGAATATGCAAGTTAGAAGTAGATCTTTCTTGCCAAACCCTAGGTTTTATTTGTAATAATTGTAAAGAAAATTATTTTATATATGAAATATGATGCCTTTCTAATATATTTTAAGACTTAAATTGGCGATTATGTTTTTTCTCTTGGGTGAAGGGTGCTTGATCCACGTACATGGCTGTAACAACTCCAGTCCATGTAAATCCTGATCTGCGGGCAAGTGTCCCGCACACCAAATGAACCCCCTGCTGGCAGCTGCAAGGTGATGCTCACTCTGTGCCCTTTGCTTCCTCACCCTCTTCCTAGATGGCACTGAGTACGGCCTGAGCGAGGCTGACATGGAAGCATCCTATGCCACGCTGAAGAGTATGGCGGAGCAGATAGAGGCAGACGTGATCCTTCTGCGGGAGCACCAGGAAGCCGGGGGCAAGGTGCGCGACTACCTGGTTCGGAAGCGCGTGGGTGACAACGACTTCCTGGAGGTCAGGTGAGGAGCCAGGTGGAGCTGGGGTTAGTGAGCACCCTGGCTGCATTTTTGCCATGTGAGCAGGCAGGGGTGCTGAACCAGCAGCATTGCTTGGAGGCCGCGTGCTGCAGCCACCCCACAAAGGGAGTGGAGCTTGACCACTCCTTGCTCATTAAATCTTTTTGTTGTTGTTGCTCTTTCTTTTGTGTACAAGCTGTGTGTGGAGATCTGCCTGTATTTAGCTGAGGGCTGTTGTTGTCTGGGTGACTGCTTCATGGTTTTGTGATCTTTTTTGTGCTCAAATCCCAGGAGGGACGCCTGTGTGTATGTGTGTTGGCACGTATGCACGCTGCTGGAATAAAATTCTTGACACAAGTGGTTCAGTTCTATTCCAAGGTGGTGGTGATTCAAGTCACCTTTTAATGGACATGTGACAGCTTAGATAATGCAATCTAAGGATCTGCTCAGATCCAAATGGAATGGATTTTTCCAGCATTTGCTGATGATTGTAATGGCCAGCGTTATTGGAGACAGCAAGGAGACCGCTCTGGGTATCCTAAAAGTGTTTCCCTTGGACAAGGGTACATTATTTTATGAGCTTTACCATTTATGGGAAGAGAGCAATTGAAATTTCAGTGCCTTCTGTATTATCTGATGCTATTACAATATGAGGAAGATGGAAAAAGAAGTAGTATTCTAGGAAGACAAAACTTTTGAATCAGAATCGTACTGTGTTTGATTGCAGACACTGGGAATTTGGGGAGATTTATACTGTGTAGAGCATTAAGCAATCCCAGAATCTATTCTCTGTATTGCGGGCACCAGTGACGTGTTTCTACAATCTCGATTCAGAGCCTTGGATCTCTCCTGTTAACTAACAACCATTAAAGTATCGCTCCTGTGCTTGTGAAGATCTAGTATAATTGAACCTCTGCTTGAATTTTGGTGAGAATAAAGCTAACTATTTGCAGCACCAGTGATGTGTTTTCCTTCAGATGTCAGATTTTACCAGATTCCTTTTTGTTTTCCCTTCTAGGGTAGCAGTGGTGGGAAACGTGGATGCAGGAAAGAGCACGTTGCTGGGTGTCTTGACACATGGAGAACTAGACAATGGCCGAGGCTTCGCTCGGCAGAAGCTCTTCCGGCACAAGCATGAGATTGAATCGGGCCGCACCAGCAGTGTGGGGAACGACATCCTGGGCTTTGACAGTGAGGGCAACGTGGTGAACAAGCCTGACAGCCATGGTGGCAGCTTGGAGTGGACCAAGATCTGTGAGAAATCCACCAAGGTCATAACTTTCATTGACCTTGCTGGTCACGAGAAGTACCTGAAAACCACCGTCTTTGGCATGACTGGCCACTTACCTGACTTCTGCATGCTTATGGTATGTAGCAAAAGAGATGCTTAGTACCAGCAAGAGATTCTTCATAGCTGCAACCCTTCTTCAACTTCTTTCCTATCACCAGGTCCCTCTGTTGTTTGGGGGGAGGCAGCAACTTCCTGAGGTAAAGAGCAGCAACTCCTGTAGGAACTCTGAGGGAAGTGCTCCAGGACTGTCAGTCACACTGACATCAAGATGTATAATTCTTGGGCTAAAAAAATCCATGAGAATATCTTGTTAAATTGAGAGAGAGGCTATAGTAGCTATGTGTCTTCTACCAATATGTCCTGAAGCATTTGGAAAGAGCTAGGTCTGTACTCATAGTCCAAGTGACTTTGGTAGCCTAATCACAGCCTACTAAGTATCTGACACAGAACCTTCTCTGTAAACCAGCTCATTGTAGGAGGAACATTTGCTTTACTATATCCTGCATTTCTGGTGTAGGTTGGCAGTAACGCTGGGATTGTTGGAATGACCAAGGAGCACTTGGGGCTGGCGCTGGCACTCAATGTTCCTGTCTTTGTTGTGGTGACCAAGATTGACATGTGTCCTGCCAACATCCTTCAAGGTAATGTAGCTCTTTCAAGGGTGTTTCCTACCTCCTTAAGTGTTGTTGACCCTACCTGGATTGAGAAATTATTGCTAGAAGAAAGGCTTGTTGCCTGTTTTTTACTGTATCCTAAATACCTTCTAGGGATCCGTCCTTCTCTCCTGCTCATTTTGCAAGACAGTTTTCATTCGCAGTTTTCATTTACAAATTATCCAGGTGTGGGAAGCTCATCTGGGCAACGAAGAATTTTAGGGCTGATGTTTTGGCTTTGTCTTTGGCTATCCAAACCTGGAGGGTTACTCTGGATGTACATGTGGAAGCTCCTGGCCTTTCTCCGTGCCCACAGTTTGAATGTGATCTTAAGCTGTGGTCAGACTGGTTCTCTGGGAGCAGCTAGGTGAAGAGGTGGCTGCTGTCAGTTGTTTCTCACCTTCTACTCACCTGGATGCATCCCAGATTTACCAGCAAATGTGCATATGTGTCCAAACAGCCAACCAGCACTTGACAAACCATGGTTCAAAGCGGCTGCATGTTTGGGTTTTGGCAGTAGGACTGAAACAAACACAGAGTGGGAATGGCAATGAGCAGCAGGGACCAGTGACCGCTTTGCTTAGCAGCAGTTAAAGCAGTATCTCTAACCACAGCATGGGCCCCTTGCTTATGCTTGATGTTTTCACAGGTTGTGATCAACTCTCACCTTTGAAATTCTCTGGACTGTTTCTTACACCTTCAGGAACACATTGTGGTTACTTGAGCAGTAGTTGTTTTGAATAGCAGTCTTGAGAACCAGAAAATCGAATGCTCCAGAGCTATCTGTTCTTTCATCCTAAATGTGTTTTAGACAGACAGAAACATGCGACTAAGGGTGAGGAGAGAAGAATTCTTCATGGGAAAAGTAGCTCCAGTGTTGTGTGCTGTTTAAATTAAAAAGACAGATCTGTCTCAAATGGATCTGTGAAGACCAGATGGCATGATTAGATGTTTGTTTCTCTGAACCCACAACATTTATTTCCCATAGATGTTCATTAGTTCACAAAATTCATCTAATTGGATGACAGTAGTAAAAAAACAAATGATTTGCTGTTTTACATGCTTATTAGCCCTTTTTTTCCCCCCTCATCTATCGCAAGACTCTTTGCAGGAGACTAATTTTCTGTTGGTGCATTAGGTATTGCCCTGCTGGGTGTCAGCTATGAGGCTTAAACAGAAAATAAATTAAAAAGAGGCAAGAAACCAGAGTCAGGAACCAATAACTGTATGTCCTCAGACAGTTTTTTCTGGTTCTGATCCCCCTGCATTGTCCTAGTCTGTGTTGAAGATCTCTATCACTTTCTTGCTTCTCTAACCTTCTAAGGCAAGTTGGTTGTCAGGGAAAGTGTTTTGAGGTTTCTTTGGGCAAAACTGAGTTCTAATTCACTTGTTTTCAACCATTTCAATTCTGAATGCTGCTGGTTTTCATTAATTAAATTAAATTTAAATTCATTAAATTAATTAAATTTAATATAAGAATTCCTTTTATAGGAAGAGGCAATATCTTGCAGCGCTTAAAACTGCTTAATAGACAACTGTAAAACTTCTGCTTCATTGCATTGCACTTGTGGATGCAAATATGTAAGTTTGTGTGCAGTCACTTGGCAGCAGGCCAGCTGGCATGGAAATGAAGAGAAAGAATGGCTCCTAAGCCCCACCTTGGCTGCAGCAAACACGTAGCCTCACACGCATTTAGCCACCTTCTCCAGGCTGTTTTTGACAAGGATGCCAGTCTCCCTGGGGGAAACCCAATAAAAGCGATTTGTAAAGAGGGGAGATGCTGCCCTAACAATGTTCATTTCACCCTTTAAGAAACCCTGAAGCTGTTACAGCGACTGCTGAAGTCCCCAGGGTGCAGGAAGATTCCCGTCCTGGTTCAGAGCAAGGATGATGTCATTGTAACAGCCTCCAACTTCAGCTCAGAGAGGTAATGGGAGTAGTGGAGAGTCGTTTGTCTTTCTGTCCTACTTGGAGACTGGGTGAGAAGATATGGAAAAAGAGTCCCATCATATAGCTATGTTAAGGTGATAGTTGCCCTCTGATTGCATAAGAATGTGTTGATTCTGAGACTGACCTGCTAGTGGTCCCCTGTTTGAGATAGAAATGAGAAGCTGCTACAGGGTATTCAGCTTCCCTCAATCCTGGAAATTTATGACTTTTTTTTTTCTAAATGTTATTAGGAAGATAGAGGCAATATTGCAGGGTGTCAAACGTGATAATATGCACCTGACTTCGCTTGCCAGGTTCTCCCTTTCTAGCACTCTGTATTGAATTCAATTCAGGATTTTGGATGTCTCCCTACACTTGGAATCCCAGGCAAGGAGGTCAACTAATTCATTTTGTCATCCATTTTCCTCTGCAGGATGTGCCCAATTTTCCAGATTTCAAATGTCACTGGGGAGAACCTGGATTTGTTGAAGATGTTTCTTAATCTTTTGTCTCCACGGACCAGTTACAGAGAAGAAGAGCCAGCAGAATTCCAGATAGATGATACTTACTCTGTCCCGGTAAGCGCTCTGGGATTAGAAGATTTTTCCATTCTGTGCTTTTGGTTGAAGAGAGCATCTCGTCTAGAAAAGAAGTTCTAGAGCTCTTCTGTTAGCATGGTGATTAACTCCATTACTGATGTTTCTTTTCTGGCATAGGGTGTAGGAACAGTTGTGTCTGGGACAACACTAAGAGGCCTAATCAAGCTAAATGACACTCTGCTGCTTGGGCCAGATCCCCTCGGCAACTTCCTGCCTATTGCTGTTAAATCCATCCACCGCAAGAGGATGCCTGTCAAAGAAGTGCGTGGAGGCCAGACTGCCTCCTTTGCTCTGAAAAAGGTGAGATGCTCTGCTCTAGTCCCACGGATTGGGAGCTGTGCTCACAATTTCAGAATGCTTGCAAGAGCTCAGCTGCAGCCAAGCTGCTTCTGCTAACCTCAGTTGCCTCCTTTCACAGCACGATAAAATCACAAAGAACCTCTGTAGGTCCAATGTCCCAATCCTTTGTCCTGGTAGATGCAAAATAGTAGCAGGGGGGCTCAAGGTAATGAGGAGTAGCATTGGAAATCTTTAAGAAATCAGAGCTGTGAGGACCAGTTTTAAGTTTTAAAATTTAGGAAAGGATAGGTGCAATTTCTCTTGTGAAAGGCTCATGTCAGTAAGCTGATTTTAAGGTGATGTAGCTAAAACAAAATTGAACTCCATGCATTCAAGCCTATCACTTTGTATGAGTGAACACTGCACTTCTGGAAAGATCATCTATTTGGGTAGTGCACAACAAGGATGCATATTTTGTTTTTAGAAAAGCAGTGGGTTAGCACTTCTCTCTGCATCTAGCATTCCCAGCACTCTGACCGAAACATCCTCAGAAACTTCCACTGCACTTAATTTTTGCAACCCATGCATAACATGTGCTGCTAAGCAACTCTTGCTTTGCCTTTTGCTGGGCATGAGTTAATCTGAAATGCCTTGGGATCTTCTGGACGCACTCAGCCAAAGCAGCAGGGCTTTTTTTTTCCTTTTTTCTTTCTTTTTCCCCGCAGCTCACCTTTTCATGTCTCTTCTTTTCAGATCAAGCGTTCTTCCATACGGAAGGGCATGGTGATGGTGTCCCCCCGGCTGAACCCACAAGCATCTTGGGAGTTTGAAGCAGAGATCCTCGTTCTCCATCACCCCACCACCATCAGCCCACGGTATCAGGCCATGGGTATGCGTCCCACTGTTGCCTAATATTCTTTGTTCCCCAGCAGGAACAGTTTACATTAGCTCTAGCCTGAGGTTGTTTTGTTCCCGATGGCTCTGTTAACCTGAATATAAACCACAGTTCCTTGCATTAACTTCCCCAGCCACGTGTTAGAGATGAGGGCTGGAAGATGACAGAGATGAGCAGGGGAGGCTGTAGGTAAAAAGGGCAATTCCAAGTGTACTCAGAACCTGTTTGAGCCAGGTCTCTGTGGTGCAGAATTTCTTCAGCTTCACCTGCTGATTAGGAAACTGGTTTGGGGCCTGCCGTCCAGCCCAGCTGCTAGGTGGACCGGGATCTGTTGAGTGTCCCTCAGCAAAGCCTTTGTTCTAAGGCAACTGCTCTAGTTCAGATGTGCCTTTTTCTTTTTTTGAAGATTGACCAAAGGCAGCCACGTGACCCCTATGGTCTGTGATCCCCAGTAGATCTTTCCCTACCGCGCTCAGTGCTATTAGCTGTAATGTAGTGCGAGCTGTAGGTGTCTGTGCGAACAGTGTCGCAGCCCTGAAGGCCTCTGTGCGTTCCGCCCACAGTGCACTGCGGCAGCATCCGCCAGACGGCCACGATTCTCAGCATGGACAAGGACTGCCTGCGCACAGGGGACAAGGCCACCGTGCACTTCCGCTTCATCAAGACCCCCGAGTACCTGCACATCGATCAGCGGCTGGTCTTCCGCGAGGGCCGCACCAAAGCTGTGGGCACCATCACCAAGGTGAGGGCTGAAGGGTTTTGAGGTCTTTTGCCCATTAGCTACGTGTGGCACTGGGATGCCAGCAGGAGAGTCTGCATGACTCTGGAGAATTGAGGGAAGAAGCTGTCCTTTGATGACAAGTGTCAGCCCTGATGTGGGTTGCAGATGACCAACATGCCTTACTGTGTGATGACTCTTGGTTGGGGTGAATGAGAGAATGAGAAGGTGGGGATGTGCCAGGCAGCCTGTGGTTCTTGAGCTTGGGCTCTTTCTGGCAGCTCCTACCTTGTCCTTTTGAGTTATGTGGTGGAGAGCTGAGCAGCACCTCAGCTAAATGGAGCCTTCAGACCTGGAAGGGTTCTGGAGGGCAGCTCTGGGACTCACAGCGGGTCAGCCTAGGCTCCTTTGAGCAGCTGCTGCCTGTGTTCCCCCAAAGGCTATTGTTATCAATTCTTTTGAGGTTTTTATTGAAAAGGAGCTCTGAACCTTGCTGAAGAGCACCAGCTATTTTAATGCTTCTTTTGCCTGTCTCTGTAACACACAGTTACTCCAGACCACCAATAACTCCCCAATGAACTCCAAGCCACAGCAGATAAAGATGCAGTCAACAAAGAAGGGAGCACTTACGAAACGAGAAGATGGTGTCCCCACGCTGGGGATAGCAGCGGGGGGGCCACCGGCTGGGGACGAGGCCCCCTCCACAGCTGCAGCGCCACCGACACCTACTGCCCTGCAACCCCCGGTAAGTGAGGGGGTTGTCACATCTCCCCTGTCTGTCTGCATCCTGTCTTCTGGCTGCTGGGTCCTGTCATCTCACAAAAGAAATCAGGAATTCTGTGGTGGATGAAGACTGCGTGAACCTTCATCGTTTTCAGCAGCTAGTAGGTTAGGATCATAGGTAATTCAGGTGGGAAGACATGCCAACCCGCTGCTCAAAGTAGGGTTAGTGATGAAGTCAGACTGGTTCTCAGGGTTTGGCCAACTGTATCTTGAAAACCTCCTGGATGGAGACTGCACAACCTCTTTGAGTAACCTGTTCCGCAACTTGAATATTCTTGTGGTGAAAGAGCAATCTCTTTATATCAGGTAGTGTGGGTAAAGTGTCTAAGAGTCAACGTCACAGAATGGGACTCTGTTCTCCATGTGAGCAGTAGAACATTCCTACCCTAGAGAAACTACAGTCTAGTGATATCAGGAACAGGTCATCTGCCTTCTCAGGGAAGTGAGATGGAGATATCCAAGGTGAAGGAAAGACCTTCTTCTCTGTACCTCTAAACAGTTAGAAATTTGTCTGAGTTACTTTGCTGCCAGTTTGTGAGAAGGGTACCCAACCTTTCTGGTCTGAAATATAAGGAAAACTTGGCTCTAATTGAAGACTTTGAGAGCTCTTTATCAGTTTTATTGCCTAGTTGTCTCTTAGTAGGAAGATTCAGAAACTGATTCTGTCAAGCGCCTTGATTTCTTTGTCAGTGTTCTTCCCCTTAATGTTGTCCTCTGCCCTCTTTCAAATTGCACCTCCTTGAGCCAGGCTAGCTGCTGGAAGAGAGCCCTGTGACAGGGGTTCTCTCCCTTTGCACGTGCCTGGGGTTTCTTTCTGATCCACCATCTCCTCCTTGTCTTTGTAGCATCGCTGTGGTCGTAAGTAACACTCCCAGCTTGCTCTTTGTTTTAAACTTTCCTCTGAGAGTCCTTGTTGCTTTTGCTCTTGCTTATTTCTGTCTCTCTCTCCTTGCTGCTTCCCCTCAGCCTGCACTGGATGAAGAGCCCCACACACGTGAGGGCAACAAGGTATTTCAGCTGCTTCAGAAACAAATGGTGGGTTTGCTAACCTGAGTCTGGGAACAGAGTCATGTTAGCAAGAGCCCTGGGCGGGGGAGGTTTCTTTCCATTCCCTACAAAGCTGAGGGAATCTGAGGCCTTGATTTCCCAGATGCTGAACCTTACAGATCCCACTGTCTCTCAGGAGAATTAAGCATTCAGAATGTTGGGAAGCTGGGTCCAGCTTGAAGGACTGGACATCATGGTGGGTCTGTCTGTCTGCTTTCCTGCAGGGGTAGGAAGCTCATCAATCAAAAGTGTCCTCACACTTTCTGTATGTGCATTACAGTCTGTTTTGAGCCCCTGCTGTGTTGATATTGATACTGTGTTGATATTTATCCAGTGCTCACTGCACACTGAAACTTCTCTTCTTGTTTTTCAGTCAAAAGTTGGAGGAGGAGGCCGGCGACGCGGGGGTCAGCGCCATAAAGTGAAGTCTCAGGGAGCCTGTGTGACTCCTGCCAGTGGCTGCTGAACCCCTCCTCCTTCTGAAGAATTCCTCCCCTTCCCTTCATTTCTTATCCAAAAGATCCAGAGCAGCTTAAACCAAAACCCATCCCAGCTGATCTGCTGCAGAAGAATCTCTTCCCTGCTCCCCAAAGGAAATGATGGAGAGGAACATAACTTATAAGCTAATGAAGGTGATAAGACACAGAACTGAGCAAACAGACACCTTCCTCCTCCCCCTATCAACACATTTTTTACATCATGAGCTTAGTTTTTATTCTTATTAGTTTTTATTATATTTTGTGTGCATGAAGATGCAAAGAAAGTCTGGATAGAACTGAGAAGAGCCAGTTAGCTGCCTCCCTCCTCCCTCATATGACTCTGTCTAGAGGACTTGCTGCTCTCTTCTATATGCTCTTTCAGATGCAGGGGCTATCAGACACCTGAAATCTCAGACTTGCAGGTGTTAAAGCACTTAAACTTATTGTTAAAACAATAGGATGGCTCCATATGACATTGGTTCCTCGCCTGTATGGTCCTGTGCCAAGTATGTTCTGGATTCTCCCCACCTTTAACTGTTTGTAAGTGGGTTACTTTAATGTTGTAGTGACTGAAGTTTGAAGGTAAGGAAACCTACCAGATGGAGGTTTAAGAGTGAAATTAGAAAGCAGTTCTTGATCTTTAGCTGCACTAAATATCCTCAAATACATTAACAGCAGTTAAGATTTTTGTTAGAGACGGAATTAAATGAGCAACCATTTGCCCATCTTGTTCCCCTTTCCACCCTGCTGCATCTCCTATTGTTTGTTCAGTGCATATTGGAGCAAATCCTGCCTGCCTCGAAGGCTGTAACAGCACAATTAACAGTATTAAGGATGTGGTGTAGGAACACTCAGTCCATCCCTTGAGCCAGAGAAAGAGCTTTCTCACCTTGATGGACAGCAATCATAGGTAAGAATACACCTTTGGAACAGAGGCAGCAGGCAAACATTGCCTTCCCATGGCTTTGCCCACTCCAGGATTTCCCACCTCTCTTCTGGAACTCACTGGCCAAGCCATGCCTTGACAAATCTTGCCGTGGATTTGTCATCTCTCCTCTTGGACAAGGAGGGCAATGATGAGTTGGTAGCAAAGTTAAATTACTTTCAGTGTTGGAAGTAGATGGTTTTTTTTTTTTTTTTTTTTTTTTAAATAACAAGTTCTGGCTTCTTCAGGAAGGCCCTGCAAGGAGATACATGAATTGACTTGATATCTGTATCATGTCTTTTAAACCCGGGCTCTGTGGCTGATCAACTGCTTGCTTGTTCTTACCTCTTTTCTTCTATCCCTGCCTCTTCTGTTGGCTCCCTGGAGGAGAAAACTGATCCTCTGCAGGCCTGTGGCGAGCGATGGGAGCCTGTTAATATCTCGAGAGAGGAGACGGTACTGACATTACAAGCAGACTAGCTCTCCACTGCACATGCAGTCAGTCAGCCTCAGCTTCGTTTGAGGATTTCCTCCAATTAAATGTTTTTGATAAGGGAAAGAGTTCAAAGTTTCTGCCCCTCTTTAGAGGGTTGTTCCTGTTTCCCTCTGTGGCAATTACCAGAAGTAGGGAGTTCATTCCCTTCTGCCTTGTGTTTTGAGATAATTTAAAGTCAGATGAGCAAGAATAGGCCACAAAACTCTGAGGAGAGAGGGTATGTCTTGATGCTGGTGTATCAGCATTCCAGAAGCATTAAGCGTTGTGGAAGAGGTGAAGAATATGGACTTTGCCTTAGAGACTGGAGTGGCCTGAGCAGTGGTGGAATCAGGAGGTCAGAGAGTCCTTTCCAAGCTATGTGCCTAAATACCAGCGCTCTCCTGGGGAGGAACTATGGGCAGCTACAACACTAATAGCACCCACATTGTGAGGGGGTGTGAAGTGTGGCTAGAAGAGCATTAGGACCTGGTCTGTTTATGTTCTGGCTCTGTAGCAGCATCAAACTGCATCTGATTTCACTGTCCTCCGCTTCTGCGGGGAGCAGATTTCTCCGGGCAGTTTTTTTCTTTCTCCATTCCTTGTGCTCCAAATGAAGGAGACTGCCAAGACTAGAAGAGGATTTACTTAAGTTCATGTGAAGGAGGTGGTGTGATCTCTCTTTTTGTGACCAGCATTCAAAGATCACTCAGGCTGATGTGATCTATAAAATAAATTTTAAAAAAAGTTTGTTCAAAATTAAAAACATGTCTTGTGGCTTTTTGTCCTGCTGGAAAAGCAGTACTTGCAGCTCTCGCTCCGACAGCCATAAGGAGAGTGGGTGTCTGGCACCACGCTCCTTTGCTAGCCACGAAAGGAGGCTGCACTCGTGGAAAGTGGCTCCCATCCCTTCACTGCCACTGATCCTCTGCATGTGTGTATGTAAAGTGCTTCTATAGCAAGTCATTTGGGTCCAGCTGCAGCTGGGACACTTTGACTGCAGGAGGTTGGTTGCACTGCCTGCACAAGCTTGAGCTCGCTGCGCCCTTGCAGGGGCCTGCACCTCACAGGTTTCTCTAAATACAGTGAGACTCTCCAGAGCTTGGGACTAGCCTTTCCCTGCTGCTTCGATTGCTCTCAGAGTGGCTCAGGAAGGCTCTTCCTGCATTCCCTAACACAGGTGAGTGTTGACTGGGAAAAGGCTGTCCCCAAAGGCCCCTGGAGTGCTGCTCCCCCTGTGCCTGCACTGGGGCCTTTGTTGGTCAGCACCATGCATCTGTCCCTTTGCACTGTTGTCTGTATATTCAGATGTACTCCCTGCTCTCCAGCCAGATCTACCTCCTCTCCCCAGGAAAAAAAACAGCAAGGCAGTGGTCAGTAGCAAATGAGCCTCTTTCTGGCATGATTTTCTTCTGAAGAGCTTCTGGAAATCCCTTTGCATGGAGCCTGCCTCTGGCCTGTCATGTTCCGTTTGACACTGGTGGGATTCCCCCTGCCCTCTTTTGTAGCTGTTTTTAGACTCTTGGTTAAGTTAAGCTGAGTATAAAATATTCCATTTTCACTTGTTCTTATCCTGCTGCTGGGTAACTTATATCTCATGTTAAGGAAAAGGGAGTAATGTAGAGATAACCTTAACTGAGCTTTGTGTCAGGCCTTGTCCTCAACCTCAAGCCTCCTCCATACCTCTTCCTTGCCTAGGTGTTCAACCTGTGACAAGGGGGAAGGACAAACTGGCCTCTGTGAGGATGAGCTGAGTACACAGTTTAACAGGACCTTTTTGTTCAGCACAACAAACACAGCAATTCCTGCTGCAATCACTGCCCCAGGTGGATCAGGACATGAGTGCTTCAGCATCGCTGTGATTGCCTGAAGAGTGGGGAGCAGAGACTTGACCCTGGGTTAAGAGCTGTGCCTTCCCTCCCACCACAGAGTAGGTGGGAAGTGCAGCCTGGAAAGCAAAGCCTGAGCAGCAGCTCTGTGAGGGTAGTGCTGCTGGCTGCACCACTACAGGCTGCCACAGACCCAGACCACAGCAGGAGGCAGCCGGTGGGGAGACCTCCAAGATGTCACCCTGTGATTAAGGTAGCCTGAGGAATACAACATTCCTCCAGGAAAGGAAGTTAAAAGCTCTGTAAAAGTAAGAGCTGCAGTTTTGCATCACCACATTGACCTTTCTGTCTGCTAGTTGTACGTCTTTTTCACTAGCAAAGGCCCATGTAAAACACTTAGAAGGCTAACACTTTTGATATAATTTATTTTTCTTTTTATTTTTTTCTTGCATAGGCATAAATTACAATCTCTTGATTAAAAAATGAACAAAACAGTGCAGCATTTTGCAATAGGCTACAAAATCCAATACAAATTCATTTCCTACCCTGTAACCACCCATTTATGCAGGGCTAACTTATAACACTTGTATAGGGGCAAACTTGAAAATGAGGGGAAAATAAAGGAGGCAGGGGGAGTGAATGAGGGAAGGCTGCTCTGACAGTTGCTTCCTTGCTCTGGTCTCACCCTGTTTGTCTTGTGCATCAGCATGAGGCTGAAGGAGCCGGGGGCTAGGAGATGCCCCAGGCTGATGGTGGCAGTATTGCATGCCATCTCCTTCCTTGCAGCTGTAGAGTACAGGAGAAGTACTACAGAAAGGGCAAGAGATGCTTTGATGCGCACTCAGTGCTTGCGCTGCAGCTCAGACCCACCACCCAGCTCCAGACCTGAACGTGCAGGTTAACTTCCTGCATCCAAGCTCAGCGTGCCCAGTGCAGTCAGCAGGTGGAGGGCCCTAAAACCAGCGCCAAGCACTAGTGAGGCACAAAGACAGAGTTTCCTCTCCATTATGGTTCCAGGGACTTTCATCCCACAACAGCAGAGACCTGGAGCTCTCTCTCGCAGGAACCCTCCTTTCCTTCCATCACCTGAAGACCCCAGCAAGCTCCTCTTAAAGCAAGTAGCTCTGGGGCCCTTGGCTAGTGGTTAGGAGAGCCTCAGGAGGAGCAGAGGGGCCAGGTTCCAGCTCCAGCCACAGGGCAAAGAGGTCCCTCTTCCTACCTCTCACCATAGTGCCTTATTTACAAAAAGATCATTTTCCTTAGGCAGATGCTCTTCCCCCCCGGCTGTCCAGGGCCAGGGAGCCAGAAGGGATATGAGAATCACAGAATGCCTCAAGTTGAAGGGACCTTTAGAGGTCATCTAGTCCAACCCCCCTGCACACACAGGGCCACTTAGAGCTCATGGCACAGGGCTGCATCCAAGCGGGTGTTGAAGATCTCCAGAGAAGGAGACTCCACAACCTCTCTGAGCAGCCTGTTCCAGTGCTCTGTCACCCTCACTGTCAG
>JAUBNY010000679.1:2827373-2856916 GCA_032275445.1 Crypturellus soui | reverse complement strand
AGCCTCTCCTCACAGGGCAGATGTTCCAGGCCCCTGATCATCCTCGTGGCCCTGCGCTGGACTCTCTCCAGCAGCTCTGCGCACAAAGGGCACTAGCAGGAGACAAGGCTCCAAGGCTAAGCAGGCAGCTGCAGACAAGTTTAAAATAACTTTGGCTGTAGCTGCCAAAAATTGAGTCTAAGCTCAATATAGGACAGAATTTATCTTCGCTGTCTGCGGGTCTGCTCTCTTCTGGCAGCAGAGGCCTCCAAGAGGCTCCAAGGGATAACTGGGGAAGAAGTGGGACTATGCCCCAGGGATCAGGCATGCACGCTGGTTGACTTTCTTGGAAAAGGAAGACCCGCTCAGAAAGGCAGCACTGCCACCTCCCTCAGCCCTTTGGGTAGCACTAAACGCACGTAGATGGGAGAAACCTCCTAAACTCCTTCCCCTGCACCATGTCCCTTTGCCTCACTGTGTTTCAGGCAGAAAGACCAGAGCAGGAGCCAGTTTCTCTTGCTCCCCCCAGCACTTGCATTCTTGGGAAAGGTGATGCCAGCAGCAACCTGCCAAAATGACAGATACGAGAGCCCTTGGCTTCTCTTCCAACTAAAGACAATCCAGTGGAGATGTTACAAACACTATCCAAGAACACAAGCCAAACTAATGTGCAGGCGCTCACTGCCCCATTGCCCCGGCCGCATGCAGCAGTCGCGCTCCGCAGACGTCCTGCCCTCCTGCCCCAACCTGTGCATGCCGCGCAGCCCCACGCGCCCCAGCACAGCCGCCTGCCTACAGATGCACCTACGGACAAGCGGTCACGGGCACAAGCTGCCCGCACCCCTCACGGGTCCTCCGAAGGCCGTGAAGCGGGAGCAGCCCCCAGCATCGCGCCCTGCAGCCGTCCAACATGGACGTTGTCCTTCCGAGCCCAGCCACGAAGCCGCTCGGGCTCGAGGCCCAAGCTTTTAAACAGCTCTGCTCATCTCAGTCTAGTCTAGCTTTCTGCACGCACTAGTCTCGTACTAAAAAAAGCTCTAGCCCGCTCTGTGCCTAAGCCGCTCGCCTGAGCGGTACCACACGACAGAACATTCTCTGGTTAAGTAGGAACTGCATGGAAGAATTTTTTTTTTCTTTTGTTATTACAAAAAAAGCCCTGACACCCTCACCTCAAACCAGCCCTCCCTCCTTAGAAAACCACAGAACAGGTCCCAAAGGGGAAGCCAGGAGCTCTCAATAGCATCGTGGCACTCAGCAGTTGGCAGCCAAGCAGCCCGAGGGGATGCCCGCCCGCCCGGACACCACCGCAAGGGCCACGCGGGCACCCACTGTGTCGCAGGGCCAGCGCCACCCACGGAGGGCACAGCCAGGGGCCAGCGTGGACGGCAGCACAGGCTGCACTTCTCCCTCTCCGCTACCCGGAATCATTTTATACTAACACTGTGTTAATACTGCCTTACTCCCCTTTGCAAGCCAGCTTTAAAAAACCTGGGGACCTTTAGCGAGCCAAGGCCAAGCAGAAGGACTGCCCCAAGCAGAAGGGAGGGGACAGTGACATGAGACGCGCTGGTCGTGACAAGCTCCCCACATACTTTGACACCTCCAAGCCGGGCACCAAGGCCACGCACAACATGCCTGAGCCTGCATGGAACATTACATACACCTCCCACAAGCCCTGGGAATGTTACACGCACCATCAGAAAGGAAGTGGGGAAAAGAGGGGACACGTGGACTGCACAGACCTGATGAAAAGCTAGCTTAAAAAGTTGAAGTGTTCCATAAGTGCGGAAAGTAACCCAGGCCGTGCTAGGACCCACACAGGATACTCTTGCCTTACCACCCCATCCTCTGAAGACTCCAATCCTCTTCCCTAAACGCCATTTTTTCCCCTCTGCAAGCGGCAGCACAGAAAAGCTGAAGGGGAACAAGTTCTCCAGGGTGGCTGCTTGCACCTCCCAGGATTTTTTACATGTGAAGCAGCAAAAAAAAAATGGACGAATTCTCTCTCACTCTCTTCCCAGGCAGCATCCTCCTGTGCCATCATCCCGCAGTGCCCGTGCAGGACTCGGAGCAGCTGGCCGGGACAGACAGTCTCGGGGGGTCAGTGCACTGGCTCCCCGTGCACGCGGAAGCGGTAGATGCAGGTGTACTCGGGGTGCCCCCAATTGCTCAATATCCGGAGCTCCACCAGCTGGAACGTGCCCAAGTCTTCACCCTTAGCAAGAAGGGAGAGAGAGGATATGTTTCAAAGCAGGAAGGGAAACACGCGCCTGAGCCCTTGAGATAGATAGAGGGAAAACATTCCTCAGATTTGGGGTGCCACAGTTGCCGCCAGGGATGTGAGCAGGTCCGTGGCACACATACAGGAGCAAAACTTGCAGCATCCCCTCCCAGACTACAGGAGCCTGAACAGCAACTCCTCATGGGCAAATCTTCGAAGGACCAATCACACACCCTCAGGATGGCTTTGTGCCCCTCAAACTCTCCTGGCTGCAAAGCTCCTGTGCCATCCCACACCTCACCTTCAAGTAAAATGTCTGGATGGGATCGCCATCGTGGTTGTACGTGAACTGCCCCAGGAGAGCGCCCTCCTCTTCTCTTTCCTCTTTCAAACCCTAAGGGGAACAAGCAAAAAGGGGAAGGGAGGCAGAGAGGGAGAACGTGAGGTGATCAGAGAGTCCAGGGAAGAAGTAGGGGACAGAGAAAAGTGCGCTTGGACACCACGCCTGCTTTTCCGGGCCAAAACACACAAATGGGAACAGGGACCAGTGGGGAGAGGTGAGGGAAAGACCAAGAGTTACACACGCTTCCCTTTCCCCATCACGTACTTCCCAGAGACATTCTCATCCCTTCCCCAAGCCTTGGGCTCCACTCTCTCACCTTCTTCCACAGGTGTTGCTTACTTATCCTTGCTAGGATAAAATCCACCCCTCCTGGAGCACCCCACAGCCAGGTACGGAGCCCACTCCTCACCCCATTTCTCCAGCATCATCCCCTCCCCTTGCCTCCCACCCTCAAACACATGATCCTCTTGCAGCTCCCTGCCGAGTCACCCAGCATCCACCTTTTCCCTGGGGTCCAGCAGAGGATACTCACGTAGACAGCGAAGTCCTTGGGAGCACTGGGGATGGTCCCCTGGGGTGAGAGGTTTTTCGGGATGTGCTCCAGCGTCACGGCCGTGGGACGGATGGTGCTGGAGAGGCGGATGACAGCAAACCCCTGGGATCCGCGGAATGCCCAGCAGTTCCCAGGGTTGACATCTGGCTACGCACACGGGAACAAGACAGCAGCTCTTAGGCATCAGCAGGAAGGTTACTGCCATTAACGCTGTTTTCCTACCACTGTTACCTAGGTTCCCTCACCCTGAAGCATTTTACGGGCTCCGTATGGACATATTTATACCCTACAAGATGCTGCCCACTCTGGAAAGAAGCACAGCAGCTATTAACTGCATGGGGAAGCATGAGGGGATCACGCTGCTCCAAAGCAGGGACCCAGCAGCCGCAGAGAGGGGTGGATCAAGACCTGCTACTTGCTTTTTATTCCAGCACGCTCACGAGCTGCTGGTGGAAAACAGACCAAGCCCCGAGCCCAAACTTTGCTCCAGCCTCACACAGCAACCCCTGGTTCTGGAAGGCTGCCTGCTTGCAAACCACCTCCAGTGTGAGATCAGCACATGCAACCACTGCAGTAAAGTCCTATAAAAACTGTACAGGAATCTCTGCACCCAGTTCCCTTTCCCCAGTCTTTCCTCTGCCCTCCTGGGGACAGCAGGAGTTATTCTCCTCCATGAGGAGTGTAGAAAATAGGCACCTCTTAGGACACCAGCATAGTGAAAGGCGAATAAAAGACAAGTATGAGTGGCCCTGGAGAGGAGAAACAAGCTGGGACAGCGAGAGCAGGGGCTCAGGAAGAAAAGGAAAAGAGAGGGTCCTCTCTAGGCTCACTCCAGCAGCAGGACGGACCAAATCCACTGGGGATTTGGGGAAAAATGGGGATGGCAGAGGCCCATGCCTTGCTCCCCACGGTGCTCACCTGCAGGATGACACGTGGGGACTGCGAGTGGTACCACAGTGGGATCCCAAACAAGCTGAGCAGCGCCGTCTTGGTCTCGTAGGTTTCCGAGCAGCGAGTGTTAATGACGCTGGCGCCTGGGGCGGAAAGGGCACGACACGAGGTGAGGCTGCAGCGTGCAGCCCCGTGGCACTGGGCGCACTGTGGCTACTGCACTGCAGCAGGGACGGCGTTTCCCAGGTACAGCTCACGGGGCAAAAGAGAAAAAGGTTCCCGCGGCCTCCCAAGGGGAGGAGGGACCCTCGCCTACCTGCCGACTCCAGTGCGTAGTCCACCATGCCCACGCGATCCTCGCTGTAGCGCTGCAGCGCCTGGTTCACGATGAGATGCACTTGCTGCAGGAGAAGCAGAGGGCACGAGAGGGGTGAGGGGCTGTCAAGGACATAGTGTCCCCCGAGTGCACTCCGCTTGGCATGACCAGGCACAGACCTACACCCGCCCTGGGCTGTTGTCTCCTCCTGGGGCAAAGATCTTTTCCCAAAGCAGCCAGGGGGTAAGTTCATGCAGCAAAAGCATGAGGTTGAGCATTTGGCTACAGAGCTTCGTTAGGTGTTTCTTAATGCATGGCAGCTGTAGCCAGGATATTTTGAAGTGGCAATGCATAGGCATGCTGGATTCCCCCTTCCCATCCCGATGGATGGGCTGGCTTCACCAGAGGAGCTGGATCCCCTGCAGGTACTGGGCACAGCCCTGCAGCTCATGTGCCTCTCCCAGCTTCGCCGGATGTCCCCTCTACCCGCTGCTTCCCCCTCCTCACAGGGACCAACACCAGCTTGCCCTAACTCGCAAACCCGAGGCTGCAGCACCAGCATTGCACAGGGTCAGACAAGTCACTGAAGCCCAGCAAAAAAGTTTCCACTTCTCCCAGATTGGCAAACAAGACATAAATATATCCTTCAGGAATGGAATCCAAGAATTGAATCCAAGAGGAAGGATCCAGCATCGCAGTTTGATGTCTAAATTTTATAGCATTCATGAGGCTCGAGTGGACTGTGGGAGAGAACCTGCTGTTAATCCCCGTTTCTGCCTCTCTCCGTGTGCCCTCCATAGAGAATTGCCAACAAATCTTTTCAAAACAAACAGGCTCATTTTTTCCTGTGGTGTCATTCAATTAAAGTGCTTTGCCTCCTGCCCCCCCTGCCCCTCCCTCACAAAAAAGAAAAAAAAAATCACTGCAGAGCATGCACTGCATAGCAGTAAGTGGGGCTGTTTGCAAACATCTCAAGCCCGCCATGGAAACCTCGCTGGGCTCTTCCTGCCTGGCTCTCGGGTCAGTGACGTACAAGCCCTGGCGTCCTCACGACTCCTCCTTTCTCCACATCTCCCTGGCCTGAGAAATAATGACCTGAGCACCAGGCGCAGGCTTTGAAGGCAAGGCAGAGGCAGACCGTGGCTGCCTCCTCCTCCTCTCCCGCCCTCACGTTGAAGGCGCAGGTCCAGACTCACAGGACAACCCAGCGGCCGGTGTTGTGGAGCTGCCCTTTTTTGGAGGGGGACGCAGAGCCTTGCCTAGCGGGCTGCCCAAACCAGCCCCTTCCCGCAGAGCTAGTACAACCTAGAGCAGGGCAGACATGCCGATACAAGCGCCCTGCCACAAGGCATCCGTCTGGAGAGGTGAGCAGAGATGCTCACGGAGGTCAGGGCAGGGAATAGCATGTTCAGTGAGCAAAGGAGAGGACAGAGCAGGAGCACAATCTCTTCCCGCGAGGCCAAGCGTGCCCCAGGACCTGCAGCGTCTGTATCCCAACCACTCCCACTGGAAGCTTCTGATGCAGGAGAACTTGTTTGCGTTAAGACACAAAAGCAAACATGCATCTCGGCAACAGGATGCCAAGTTCCAGACAAGGCTTTGACAGCAAACAGCAAAGGGGCAGGAGGAAAGCACACTGAGTTTGCCAGCCCTAATGCCATCTTCACCATAGCGCATCCTAGCCTGCTCCAACATCCATCTGCACACCCGGGAGCAGTGTACCAGGCACAAGGGCTGTCCCCATGGCTCTACTACATACCAGGCCCGTGTGCCAGGCCCCTCCATGGTGCCACTAGCGCCCACGGGTGCCCAAGGCCCAGGCCCACACTCACCTCCTCCGTGACTCCCGCCATTCCCCCGTGCCGCAGGGCCACTCCGATGCCAGCCTCGGCATCCCGTGCCAACAGCCTCCGGTCCTCCAAGACTTTGGCGAGGATCTTGCGCTCCAGTGCCTGGAGCTCAGCTTGCAAGTCTTCCCGCTGCAGGAAGAGGCCGGCCGCTCCGTCCCGCTGGGGCTGCGACAAGAACTGGCTGACCCAGGTGGGGACCTGTGCTTCCACCTGCAAGCAACAAGGCCAGAGCTCGGTCCCAGGCAGAAGTGCCTCCCACAAGGACTTTGCAGGGCTCCTGGGATCAATTTGCAAAGGGCCTGATTCCCCTGGTAACAGTGGTCCTAAAACCCAGAGGTAGGACAGGCCAGACCCACTGTAAAGGATCAGGGACTCACATCTGTTCGCACTCCCTTGATCTGCTCCAGCATGACCTCCATGTGCTTCCCCACCACCTCCTGGTCCGACTTCAGGAGTGCCAGCTCCCTCTTCAGGCCCGCCAGCTCCTGCTCCAGTTTGTCCATCTCCTGCTGGAAGCTCCCCCTCAGGCCCTCCTCCGTGGAACTGCACCCCACCAAGGAGAGAGGAAACACAACAAGAGTGTTAGGGCCGGCTGGGCAGCACAGCAGCCAGGGTTGGCACTGCCCCTCCGGACTGCCCCAGGGCTCCTGATGGGGATTTACAGCCCGGCTGCCAACAATCCCAGCTCCCCTCCTCAAACGTAGAGGGGCCTCTTCCCACACCAGCTAGAGCTCCCGGCCATGGGATGGCTCCTGCCTGCGTGACTCCAAGTCACACAGTCGCTGCCACCATCACTCGCTGCAGTCTCCCTTGTAGCAGCACTGCTACCCAGGGCACTTCTCTCAACTTTTTTCACTTAAAATTGTGCCTTTCAGCATTTCCTACCTCCTTCACCAAACTTGAGCTGGAAACCCTTCCTAAGCTCTGCAAAAAGCAATTTCACCCAACTGTTTGAACCTAATAGGGGATGCAAATCTATGTAGGAGAGGTGAGGTCGCGGTGAGAAGCGGCTCAGCCCAGGCGGCCAACGGTACCTCTGCCACTCTGAATTCAGCTTGAGCAAGCGGGCCTCCATCTCCTGCCAAAACAGTCACAAGGGAAACAAAAATGCAAGGGTGAGATCTGCAATGAGCACATGAAACTAAGCAGAGTCACGTCAGGACATGTGAATCTCAGCGCTGCACCGGAACCAGCCCATTCCCCGGCCTTCCCAGCAGGGCTGATCTGCAGGGAGACCCAGCAGGATGAGGGAACCCAAAGGGCCGCCTGGCTGCTGGGATCCCCTTAGGCCCTCCCTCCTCCTGGCGTCCCGGCCCTGCTCTTCCCTCCCCAAGGACAGACGTGGCACACGTTGCCCCATTTCCCAGGAGCTGTGCCGCAGGGAACGACGCTCGGCTCCCTTGGACGCTTGACACTAAAAGCCTGGTTTGGACTTTTTCAGCTGGGGCGCGAACGCAGCTCCCCACGGTGCTTCCCGACCTCACCACCCTGCTCCTGTGCAGAAACAAGCCTGGCAGGAGGCTCCCACCAACACTGCGCCTGGCTGTGGGCACCCAGCACGGACAATTCCTGCTTCCATGGGACGCCTGGTCCTCCCATCCCTCCCCGCACTCTCGACAGAAGCAGGGCTCCGTGTCCGTACCTGCGAGGCTTGCGTGACCTTCCCCAGGCGCCCGTCCAAATCCCTCTGCACCTGGGCTCGGAGGACGTCCAGCTCGCCCTATGGGGCATGGAGACATGAGAGGCCGGCCACGCGCACGCCTCACCCAGAGCATGCGGGGACCGCCCCACACCCTCACCTGGACGCGTGCGGCTGCCTCGCTGCGCACGTGCTCCTCGAGCTCCTCTTGCCGGCGGCTCAGCAGCCCCTCCAGCAGCGCAAGGACGTCGCCCTGCTTCAGCTCGCCCCCCGCCGCCACGGCGCCCCGCTGCAGCTCCCACCGCGATGCCTCGGCCTCCAGTGCCTTGAGCCGCTTCTCCAGGGCCTGGAAGCGCGCCAGGAGCTGCTGCTCCCCACTCAGCCCCTATGGCGGCAGAGGGAAGCACCATCCAACAAAACCCGCGCGCATGGCACCAGCCTCTGGTGCTGCCTGCTCCTGAGGGACCCGCATAGAGACCTGTTGGTCCCAAATGACAGTTGTTCATGTGCTGCTTCCTAGAGAAGGGCATTAGCTTTCTCCCACCCCATCCAGGGATGCCTGGAAAGCTGACAGGGCCATAGGTGTCTCCATGCGGCACTCACCCCAGCGGCACTTGCGGGCAGTGAGGAAGCCCTGCGACACGGCCACCCCGGCAGCGGCTCCCCAGCCCTTACCTGATCCAGGGCAGTCAGGTCCTGAGCTCCCTGCACATCAGCTCCCCCAGAGGATGAGACTTTTGCAGATCCCCAGGAAAATGCAGGGAAGTTGAGTGTGGACAGTCCATATGGGTAGAAATACCAAGCCCCTGGCAATGCAGAGAGAGAAGATGGTTAAAATGGTGGGCGCAGAGCCCACCACAGTAGGAGCCACCACCCCCAACGCTCACCTGGTGGCTTCTGGGGCAGAGGTGACAAAGACACCAGGAACGAGGCGTCAGGAGCACCAAGCCCATCCCCACACACCATCCCTCCTCGTGTGCTGGGATTTCAGCTCTGCCATTTGGGCAGCAGCAGCACGACAGCTCTGAGCCTCCAGCACAACTGCGCTCTCCCACCACTCAGCACAGGGCAGAAGGGCTTTTGCAGGGCAGAGAGGACAGAGCCATGTGCCCCGGATTTCTTACCATAGGCAATGGCAGCAAGGAGCAGCAGGAGCAGCAGCAGCAGGAGGAACTTCTTCAGAGCTGAATAGCCTCTGGAGAGCCGGGAAGAAAGGGGCGCCTGTGTGGCCGCAGCTGCCTTCTCCCACCCGCGGCCTTCCTTTGGACTGGAGCCAGAAATGGGGGATCGGTAGGGAGAGCTTCACCAAAAAAAAAAAAAAAAAAAACATTAAAAACATGAATAAATGTAGAAAAGTCCAGGCTGCCTTTGGTGGTCAGCACCGCTCCCAGCCTGCAGGGTGTGCTGGGGGTCCCCCTGGCACTCCACGCACGCTGGCCCCCCACCACGCTCACCTCCTTGATGCAAAGCCGTCCATCGGGGCAGCTGTGCCGGCGAGACGGCGCCCAGCAGCTCTGACCCACGAGAGCAGCCACCCCAGGAACCGGACTGCGAGAGAGGGATCAGCTCTTAGAGTGCGGCCCTAGCAGGGACATCCCCATGGCCCCCCAGGCTGCTCCTGCTCTCCCCAGTGTCCTGAGGGGAAGACAGGAGGGGACAGCATGGTTCAGTCCCACCACGTGCACCCCGTCACTCAGCTCTGCCAAGGGCCTTCACATTCACCCAGCAGCTGCACTCGGGTTTTTACCATCACATCTTCACCGGCACAGTTCCTTTCAGCAGCTTTCAAAAGCCTTCCACTGATGCATGCACTTTGTATTCCCTCCCAACCCCCCTTTTTTTTAAGGAAAAAAAAAAAAAAACCTTCTGTTTCTTTTACTAGTGACACTTAAGGGACAGTGAAAAACGAAACAAAATAAAACAAAGGCCAAGAAACATCCACCTGAGCAGGCAATACTGCACACGGTCTTGTGGGGAGGCCAGAGATCCACAACAAATCAAGCTGCGGTGAGAAGCCACCCCTGTTCCCACACTCACCTGGAGAGGTGACCACATGCCACAGGAAGGAGCCAACCCGGGAGGCTGCGCTCCTGAGCCCCGACCCAGAGCTGCTCTGGCCCGAACTAAAGTGACCTGAGGGAAAAGGAGAAAGAGAGGGGTTGAACAGCCAAGCGGATCTCACCAAGGGACTCGGGCAAAGCTGCTCTCAGACAGCAATCGCTCCCACCACCCTTCTCCCCACCACCGCTGAGGGGTTGACACATCCCTACCGGCATAGTCGTCTTCTGAGGAGTAGCCAGATGAAGAGGCATACGTGTCATATGTCTTGCTCTCCACCAGTCCGTTGGTTTTACTGGACTCGGTATCCCCCGTGCCTCTTCTTCTCCTCATTGAGAGCTCCCCACCTGCACCAAAAACAGGGAGCCCTTCTGAGAAACCAGCACGGCTGAGCACCCCAGAGGCAACCAGCACCGCTGGTACCGCAAGCGACGGGCAGCCCGTCGCCGCAGCAGGAGCCACTCACCCCAGAAGCTGCTGCTATCCAGGCCGTCGTCGAAGGCCGAGCTGCCCAGTGCCGAGAGTGCCCTGCTGCCCCCCAGGTAGGACTCACTCATCATTGACTCACTGTAGTAGCTGGTCTGGGTGCTGGGGCCGGGAGAGAGGCGCTTCATGCTACTCGATTTCCTCCTGACCGTCCTGCCAGAGGTGAGAAAACACTTGCAAGCCTTGAGCAACGCAGACGCGAATGCGGGTGCCCCACAAGGCGCCTTGCGCCAGCTGGGGAGGAACCGCGTGTTCGCCACCGCCCCACGGCAGCTCCTGTGTGCCCCAAGCGCTGCCCTCCATTCCCACGCAGGGCGGCAGCGGCTGGTCCCTGCAAAACACGCTCCTCCCACGCACTCAATCCCTGGTGCCGACCTGTCCGGGCGCAGGGAGCACGGGGAGGCCCCGCTCGCCACCTCTGCCGCGGTTTTCCGGCGAGGAGGCACTCACGGCGTGCTGGCTCCTGCGTCGCACGGCCCTCTGCGGCAGCGAGGTGCTCTGCTGGCTCCCTCCCCACCGCAGCTTCCTGCCGCGGGCAGGACGGAAACGCGGAATGTGCGAGGGGGGAAAACGCTGGGCTCTTGCTGGGGCACAAGCCGGCACGCAAGTGGTTGGCGAGACGGGAGGTCCCATGGCCAACATCCCCCATGCCCAGCACACCCACCTGCCGGCGCTCTCCTTGAAGGGGGGCTGCTGCCCCCCCGGCACGGAGCCGCCGCTGCTGCTGGTGGCCACGTCGTCATCGCCCTGGTAGTAGCGCGCGGTGCCCAGGCGCTGGCTGCGGCGGGACATGGCGCCCCGGGGCTGGCACCGACCCGCTGATGGGCCTGGGCGGGAGGGAGGGAGGAAGCGCAAGAGCGTCAGCGGCCGGGACAGGCGAGCGTGACAGGCACCTGCCCCCGCGCAGGACACGGGTGCCCATTATAGGGCTGGAAACCCCCTCCGGGGCCGCCCATGTCGCACCAAGCCGGGTGGGTGCCCAGCGGCAGAGAACTCCCCCGGGACCCGTCACGTGGGGCTCCCCGTGCAACCGGGGCCCTCCTGGCATGGCACAGCCGGGCCCCCGTGCCCACCCCAGCTCTGCGCCCTCCAGCCCAGTCTGCGCCCCCCACACACACCCGTGTCCCCCACGGCACAACCCCGTGCCCACCCTCACGCACCCCCACGCCCAGCCCAGCCCGTCCCCGTGCGCGTCCCCCTGTTCCCACCCCCCTGCCCACCCCCGCCGTCCTCCGCGGCCCCGCGCGAGCCGCTCCCGTCCCCGCTCACCGCAACTTTCCCGTCCGCGCACGAGCGGGCGGCCCCGGCCGCCACCGGGGCCCTCTCGCGCCGCCCCCCGTGTCCCCGCGCAAACGCGCCGCGGGCGGAGCGGAGCGGGACGGAGCGGGAGGTCCCCGCCTGCCGAGCCCGGCGCCGCCGCGAGGCCCCTCCGGCTCCTTTTGTTTTGCGGGCGGCGCGGCCCCCCCCGCTGCCCCCCCGTCCCCGCCCCGGCGGCACCGCGCGCGCGCCGACACCGGGGCCGCCGCCGGGGCGGGGCCGCGCGGCCGCAGGCTCGAAGCGGGGTCCTGTTTATTGCATATCACACACGCACACACACACATATATATATATATATATATAATTTCTTTTTTGGGGGAGGGAGGAAGGGGGGAGCAGCTAGACCAGACAGGGCTCCTGGCCTACCCCACGCCAACCCCCGACACCCCTGCCCAAATTGCAAAACATGCAAAATGTGCACATCTCGGTGTTGGCCCCGTTGGCCCCGGACCTGTCCCCCAGGACAGGCGCTGGAGTTGTCCCTCCGCCCCACACCTCCGCGCCGTGGGGCAGCGGGTGGCAGCACCACGGGGAGACCCACCTGCACGGCCCCTCCGCACGCGACGCTCCGGTTGCGCACCCGGGCCCGCGAACCCGGCCGCCTGCTCGGGCCGGAGCTGCGAGGCCGCCGCGGTGCTGCCGGCTGGGCAGGGCAGGCAGCGGGGGCGGCGGCGGCAACACCCAACCTGCCGCCTGGGACCGTGCGAACCTCCCCGCGGCGCCTCAGGAGCGCGGCCTCCCGCCGCCCGCGCGTTGCTGGCGTCGACGAGTTTCGTCAGGAGCCGCTCACCTCCCAAAGGGCAGCCAGGCCTCGGAGTGCGGGGTGGAAAGGTGCCCGGGAAGGGGGATGTTTAAAGGAAAGGTTAATAAACAAGCGGGTGGAAGGAGGAGTAACTTGTTGCAAAATAGAGCCTCAACCTTTTCCTGTTTGCAAGATGGTTTTGACCTTAAAAAAAGTCCCTGGGCACCACAAGCAGCCCTGCAGCATGAAAATGAAAGCGGTCCATCAGCACTGAGCAGGGCCCGGCCTTTCCCTTCCACCTCCGCGGCTGCTGAAGCCGTTTCAGCACCCAGCCCTGGATGCAAAACGTGCCCCAGGCCTGCTGTGTGATGAGCTCGCGTCTCTGACGCCTCTTTAGTGATTCCAGCCTCGCCTCTGCTTCCGCGTAAATCTTGGATCACTTCCCTCCTGCTCTGCAGGTTTGGCTGCCCCTGTTTTTAGCTTTTTTTTCACCCTTTTCTAAAGCTTCCCTTGATTTGCTTACTGCCTATTTGGCTGGAGATCCTTTCTCAAAGGCGCTTTTTGTTTCCTCCTTCCTTCTTTCCCCTTGCGATGCCGCCAGGCATTCACTACTGGGAAGAGCGCGTGATTCCCCTGTGCGTTTCCATGCAAAGCGCGTTGCTGGAGCAGGGTGCGCGCTGGGATCACCCGGCTGGGTCCTGGGGGCTGGCGGGGACCCATGGCGCTGCTCTGCGGGATCCTGATGAAACTCAGTGCTGTTGCAGAGGATTCCCGTCTCTCCGGGATGCTCCCGCTAAGCCCCAGTTGGATGAGTCAGAGACTTGGTGTTATCTGCTTGCGGCGCTGCCTCCTGGGGCAGCCGGGAGGAAACCCCGGCTGATCTCTGACCTGTCTCTGCCTCTGCACCGCTGGGTACCAGTGGCTCGGCAATGATGATGGGAAGCCTTACAAAGCCTTACAAAATCAAGGGTTCAAATCTCATGAAACACCGCGTACAGTCTGGCCGCTCGGACTGGTTCACCCAGCCAAAACCCCGTCGCGATGAATCCAAGCTGCACCCAGGGCGGCTGAGGATGAGGCCAGGCAGGGAAAACAGAGCGCTGTATCCCGGGGGTTGTGCTCTGCTGCAGGGAGCTGGGCAAGTGGGCTGCTTGCTTCCAGCCCAGCTTTCTTGCATCTATATGGCCCTAGAGCTGCAGCCCCTGCTCGGAGACCACCTCGCACGAAGGAGATGCTGTGATAGCTCCAGCTCTCACATCGCCCCAAGTCACCGACCGCTTGGCCCCTTCCTTGTGTGGGCTGAGCAAGCCAGGAGGATTTAAACTCCCTTCAGCACGTGGGGTAATGGCCTCCAGCGCTTTCTGGGCACTGCTGCTCTCTAATCATAGCCGGGCTGAGGGTGCCTGGCCCTGCTGACGTAAACCCGCGGCAGATTAACTCCCCCTGCGAGGATTACAGGATAATCTAGGTGCTGAGCCACAGGCACTAAATAGGGCGCGAGGCCCCAGGGATATCTGCCCCCCTGCAAGGGCCACCCCTGCAAGTGGGGATGGATGGTATGACGTCTCCAGGAGCAGAGGGCCAAGGCGGGCGCTGGAGGGGAGCAGGGCCCCTTTCTCTCCACCACACAGTTCGGAGCATTTGGTGCCTCTGGGCCAGCCCTCCTAGCAAGCACCCACGGTGCGATGCAGAAAATGCAGAAAAGCCATCAAAATGAGAGAAGTACAGGTCCCAGCATGCAGGAAAAGCATCTGGGAAAATGGCGCCAGCAAGTAGGACCCTGGTTGATGTTTTTTTCCATTAGGCCAGTCTTTTTATTTAAATAATATCCCCTCAGCTACCTGCTGTCCCAGAGCCCTCTGAGCGCTGCCAGCCCGCGTCGCCAGTGCTAGGACTGCAGGAAGCTGATGGTGCTGGCTGGGGATGTGCTCCGGTCCCAGTGTCCCACAGTGGGGCTGAAGATGTGCTCCGGCCCCAGTGTCCCCACAGTCTGTCCCCAACCCAGGCCACCTGCTGTGCCACCCGCTGTCCCCCAGGATCACCTGCCCTTTCCAGGACAGTAAGTGCGGAGGCCCCACACTCAGCCCTCAGCCCCGGCCTGCGGGACAAGGCGCCGGCTGCTCCCCGAGGAGCCCCGGGGCGTCCAACCGCCCCGTCACAGGGGCCTCCTCTCCTCCCGCTGCCGCGGCCGGGCCACGTCGTCCACCAGCACGTCGCTGGGACGGCGGGCGCGGGCCACGCACTCGCCCACGGCCGCCAGCACAGCAGCGAGGCGCCGGTCGAGCGCGCGCAGGTGGGGCTCGGCGAGCACGGGCGCGAGGCGGTCGGAGGCCAGCGCCTCCCGCAGCACGTCGCTGAGGCGGTACGGCTCCGTGGCCAGCAGCCGCAGGCGTAGGTAGGTCGACTTCTTTATCCTGGCGGAGGCGAGGAGGAGAGGCGCCTCAGCCAGGCCGAGGGGTGGCCTTTCCCGCTGCAGACCCGGCCCGCGTGCGGGTGCATCCCCAGAGCCTCTTACCTGCAGCACTGCTGGAGTGGCGCCAGGATGGACATCTCGTCATGCGAGTGGGTGCCAAAGCTGCGGAGAGAAAAGCGCCCATGGGCAGCAGGGTCCTACAGGGACCTGACGGAGCAGCAGCGTCCCGCATGGCCCCACAGCGACGCGCAGGGCTTCTCGTTGCAACGCGAGACCCGCAGCAGCCCCGCTGCCCCAACTTGATCTTCCCCGCCAGGTTCGCGTGGGGCCCTCCAGCTTTACCCTCGGCCGTTGTCCAGGTGAAGCAGGAAAGTGTCGTTGCCAAATTTCTCGAAGGTCTCATAGTGGTGCCGGTCCATGTTGCCTGCAGCCAGGAGAGGGCAAAGTCAGAGAGGTCAGATGCAGCCGCGAAGGCACACGAGAGCACCCCACCAAGCTCCAGGAAGGGGGCAGGCACCAAAGGCAGCCTTGTCCATCTCCAGCCATGCATGTCCTCATCCTGCTGTGGGATCACCCGCCTCCTTCCTTGTTGGGGACCTGTCTGTCCTGGCAGACACCAACGGCACTGCTTCTGAGGGTGAAAAAGGCAGCCCCTTCCTCCACTGATGGTCTTAGTAGCCACGGTTTTGTGCCATCTAATGGAGTTGTCATCTCTACTGCATGAGAGACCCGCAGCTCGGCTTATCACACTGACATCCTGCTGCTCAGCCAGAGGCCTTTGAAACACTGAAATGCTGTTGAAGCAAGACTGATCTGGCTGGGAACATCCTCAGCTCTGAAAACATCTGCCAACAACGAGCAACCCAGAGCGACAAACCCGTTAACCCTTTCAGCATCAGCAGGTTGCCTGTTTTTGTAGGTGGCAGAGAAAATGTTGATCACTCTGATGCCCTGCATGTGCTACATAGCTCTTTTCAGTATCATCTGTGGGTCACTGGCATGCATGTTACAGCAGAGCAATTTCAACCCTTCTGAAAATGTCTCCAGCTCTCCTACTACTGCTGTAGTACCAAATCTGTCATCCAATGCCCATCCGGGGTGCAGAAATAGGAAACCAGAGTACAACTGTGGTGTGAAAACCAGTGGGGCCAGCATCAGGATTCGGGAGCAGGCGATGTGTTTTAGCTGGTGGCTGCATACAACCCCTGTGCCATGAGAGCAGGTCCAGCTGTGTGTCCCCACTGCACCTCAGCAGCACCAAAGGAAGCGGGACTGTTAGAGCAGTTTTTTGTCTATCCGGGAAAAATGTCTATGTGAGGAGGCTCTGCAGCTGAGCCGTGTCAGACTGTGGCTGCTCTGCATGCCTGATGGACGTGATGTGCTGCAGCACATATTTGCCGTATAAACCTTCCTGAAGAGAAGGCAATTAAGCTATCATTAAGGGACATTCTTTTTCCTGATCTAACAATGACTGCCCTGGAGCTTGCGCCTGCTCAGCAGGTCTGAGTAGGCAATTGCTTGTTGTCTGGATCTGGAAAACCTGCAGTTTAGCAGTAAATGAACTGAAGGGCCTGAATCTACCCAGTGCATGAGGCTGAAGCAAATGCCGCGATCAGAGAGCCCCAGTGCCTGGCCATGCACAGAAATGTAACTCACACCTGGCGATGGCTGGATGCTTGGTCATTTGCTTAATTGTCTCAAGGGTTATGGCAAAGGTTAGAGAAAACATGTAAGGAGGACTTGATGCTGAGGCCCCCATAAGAAGTTTCCTCAAGGTATTTCCAAATGGCAGTCTAATTAAAGCAAATGATGGCATTTAAAAATATTTTCTTCTGGAGAAAGGACATTTGACAGGATGGCTGCCACTCCTGAGAGCTTATTGGGAAAGGATTTGCATACCTGCTAGGAGAGTTTGCCTCCAGTTCTGCTGGCTCCTGGAGAACCCAAAGTAGGTAGAAAATGAAAAGAGAACATGGCCTTCCTGGGCTGCAGAGTGAAGGCCTAGGAAATCCCTGCACATCTCACTTTGCCCAGCCCTCTTAGCCACAGATGTGGTGTTGAGATGGCAGTAGCACAGATGCCGCTGCTGCATGGGCCACACCAAGCCATGAAGGGGAGTGCCCTCATTCTGCTGCCCTAGATGAGGATGAGGGAAAGGGCAGCTACAAAAGAAAAGGAGTTGCCAATGCAAGACACAGGCTGAGAGTTGCAAGTGCTGCGGCAACAGATTGTGCTGTGGCTCCTCAGGGGACAAGTGCTGGGTCCTTGTCCCAGCATTTAGGGTGTCTCCAAAGGGGCACGCCGAACACTAATCTCTTTCAGAAACCTTGCCCGTGTTTTCTGCTTTCTACCAGGGAAAACATGTTAGAGAGGCATCCATCATCTGCTGCCTAGCCCTTGGGAGCTGGAGAATCAACACTCAGCCATCTGCTTCAGGGAACAAGTCTCAGCTCCAGGGCCAAAGAGCTGCACGGGGAAGGAGGGGTAGCTTGTAGCAGGGCAATCAAGGAGAACGTGCTGGGGGCTCCCGGGGACAGTGAGACAGAAATACTCATTTACTTGCTGCCATCTCCCTGAAGTGTCCCCAGGCTTTGGCGCTAGACAGGCTGTAAGCAACCCAGACTGCAATCTGCAATGGCCCAGACAGCAATATGGGCAAAAATAAGGGCCGATGGGTGACAGAATGAAAATCAAGGCGAGGAAAGAGCCTTGAGGACACATCCAGGAAGCGCGTTTGTTGGTCTGGCAGTGTGGGGGACTCGGAGCAAACCCTTGAAGGCCTCCAGCCGTTCTCACTGCATCAGCCTTGGCAGTGCGAAAGCCATTAAAGGACAATTGCCATAAATGGAGCAGAAGTAATGGCAAAGGCAACAGCAGCATTCGGCCGCGTTGCTTGCATCGGTGACGAAAGATAAGAAGGGAAACCTTCCAAGTTACATAACTGGGTGGAAAAGCTCAGTCAGCAGAGAGCGGATGGGCAGCAACGGTGCCAGGCCGTGCAGGCACACGTGGGCACAGGGCTCTGTGGACAGCGTGGGGGCAGTGCCACGGACAGCCAGCACGTGAAGAAGCAGAAGAGGTGAGGGATGAGAACAGGATGGAAAAAAACAGTGTTTATCAGGCCGAAAAAATCTCTTGTCACTGTGATACTTCCTTGGGCCCAGCACCGTGAAGGTGCACAGCGCCTGCAGGGAGGATCAGCCTCAGTGCTTGGGCATGGGAGAGCTTCAGCAAGATGCTTAGGGAGCATCAGGACTAGCAATGTCTGGTCTCCCAGGTGTCTGTGTCTGGGAGCTTGAGGCATTTCATATGCCTGCAATGTATGTTAGGGATCTCTCCAGCAACATACAGATGAGCGATGGTTTGGCCAACAGGAGTGAACTGAGAGATATGGAGCTACTGGAGCAAGTCCGGTGAAGGGCTATGAAGATGATTAGTGGACTGGAGCATCTCTCGTATGAGAAAAGGCTGAGAGAGCTGGGACTGTTAAATTTGTAGAAGACTGAGGGGGGATCTTATCAATGTGTATAAGTATCTGAAGGGAGGGTGTAAAGAGGATGGAGCCAGGCTATTCTCGGTGGTGGCCAGTGACAGGATCAAAGGCAACAGACACAGACCGAAATGCAGGAAATTCTACCTGAACACATGAAAAACTTTTCTGTGAGGGTGACTGAGAGCTGGAACAGGTTTCCCAGAGAGTTTATTGATGTGGAGTCTCCATCCTTGGAGATGTTCAGAAGGTGTGCTCTGGATGGTGTGCTCTAAGTGACCCTCTTGAGCAGGTGGGTTGGACTAGGTGATCTCTAGGCTAGATGATTGGAGCCTATTGGTCTCAGGGTCCCAAGCATTGACATGGCAAAGGCAGCACTGAGGGCCAAGCCTGGAGAAGAGGGACACCAGGACTCACCCATAAGAAAGTCAAGCACGGTCATGTCGATAAGGTCAAGAAGGCGATGGCCACTGTTGTATGGAGGTGTCTCCTTCACCTGAGCACAGTAGTTGGGGTTCAGCTCCCACCTGTGAGTAGGGGCCAAGATAGCCATAAGGAGACCTGGGCAGCCCCCTCTTACCCCAGATAGGGGCAATGCTCCCTGCCCCCCCTCTCCAGCACCCACCTCTCCCCAGGCACAGGAGGAGCAGCCAGATCAACCAGCACACCGAGCCGACCAGCTTCCCCTGCTCTTACACCAGCAGCCCCTGTGTCCACCTCCCAGCCTCCTCCCTACCCTCCCTACCAGGTGGCTGCCCCCTTAGCCACCCCCAGCGCACTCGCGTTGCAGAGCCACTCACTCGGCCTTCTTGCTTTTGTGGTAGGAGCGTCTCCAGGGGCTGCGCCACGAGCGGCGTTTGGCCAGGGCCTTGTCTGGCAGCAAGGCTGCCATGGAGCCCTCCAGCTGGTCCGGCTTGCCACACAAAGCGTGCTCCGTGGAGCAGTAGTAGGAGCACTCACCATAGAAGCAGACGTTGCCAGCTGCGGGGAGGAGATGGGGCATGGGGAAGAGCAAAAGTTGCCAAGGAGAAGTTGTTTTGTGCCACTCTTCTTGGCAACCTTGGGATGTACGTGAGGAAACTGCAGGAGGGGGCTAGCAGAGGTGCGAGTCTGCTGTCGTTGTGCAGGCAGTTCAAGTAGACCTTTTGCTGTAGGAATGGTAATGGCCAAGTGAGGATGCTATTTGTGCTGCGGCACCCAAAACTTCTGGCTAGGGAGACACCCTGGAGCCACCAGGCTACATGCACCAGGTAAAGTAACTGTGAAAACAGCCTTGAGGAGGAGGCAGGGGACCTTGTGGGAGCTGGAGCCCTTGGCAGGTGACGGCTGCCAAGATGCAGTTGCCAAAGGGACAGTTTGCCAGATGACCACAAAAAGCAAGTAGGAAGTGTCTGGCTCTGGATGTGCCCTGCATTGGTAATTAATCACGGGCAGCAGGGGGAAGGATGGGAGCAGGCGAGACGCGAACTCTGTGGGCATTCCCAGTTCACCTGGAGAGATGAAGAAAGTCTTGGCCAGTTTCTTGTCGGTCGTGATGTCACGAATCTCCTGTGTTATATTCACCAAGCGGCCAGAAACTGGTGGGATTCTCCGGAAATCCAGAATTCTTTGAGTAAAGCAAGCCACACAAAAGACACACCAAAATGCAGAGCTTAGAACAATTTGTTGAAGGTTGAGTCTGTTTTTCACACTTAGTACTAAGCACACTGGGAAATACAATATGGTGAGGAAGAAGTGGAGTCCAGAGGGAGTTTCTCTGGTACTTTGCTGTCATGGATAGCAAAATTAGATCTGTGTTTGCATCCTTCCCAGGAGGCTACAGACTGGTGAAATGGCATTCACTAGAGAGAGATTATTTGAACTAGTTGTCTGTGACTAGGGGCCAGCTTTCTGACCAGATCTAATACAGTCACTCCAAAATTCCTGTGAAGTTCAGCGCAGCAGGGACAAACAAACTTTGTCCCATAATAATGGGAATAATGAGGAATAATGGGGAACACTGTTTCAGGTCAGGAGTGGAGCAGAGTTGACTCCAGGCCCATCCCCACATGAACGGTGCCTTGCATTGCAGCCGTTGACCCCTGCCTGGGACCCACCTGTCCAGGTGAAATGCTGCAATCTCTGCATTGTGCCGCTCAAAGTCCGAGAAGTAGAAGAAGTCAACAGGAGTCTCCTGGTCCCGGGTCTGCCTGAGAGGGGAGGGAAGGACAAGGAGTGATGGCCAAGAGCTGGGTCATCCTGTGCTCAGTCCAGACCTCTCGGCCTGCCTTCAGCTTGGCTTTGCCCCCACACCACCCTTGCGCTGTGTTGCCAGCGATGCAGCCAACCTCAGCTCCTTCCAAATGTGCCCTGCTAGGCAGAATGCCCCAACCCAAACCCAACCAAACCCAGTCTCCTCCTGCTCGGTGTCCCCATGGCCTCATCCCTGTGTATGCTGAAGGCAGAGCCCGTGGCGGGCACAGCCCCGTGGTCCTTGCACGCCTGATGTGCAGGGAGGAGCGGGGAGGTGCAGAGCCCCCAGCCCCACACCCTGGGAGCCCTGCGGTCCCTCGGTGCACGGCGGGGCTCAGGGCAGGGAAGGGTCCCCGCGGACCGCCTTCTTCTTTCCACCACTGGAGGTCACTAGCCCATCGCAAGCGGCACCCAGGCTGCCTCAAGCGCTGCGAGGGAAGGCGGGATCCTGCCCGCCCCGATGTGGGGGGCTGCAGCAAGGCAGACCACAAGGCGATGGGGGTCCCCTGCTCCCCCCTTCCTCTCTGTGGGCTCTTTCTGCTGTCCCTCACCAAATAACGTGGAATTTCAGAGGGACATCCAGGGGAGAGGGTACAGGGGTTGGATCTGGGGAATATCGCTGGCCCGGTCCCACCATTCCAGGTTTGGCTCTACTCACTTCATGGGCTTGAAGAGGGCTTGCCCATAATTCGGGAATGTCATGATGAGCTTGAGCTGCGTCCCACCAGACTTCTGGACTGAAAGGAGGGACACAGGGATAAGGGGGGAAAGGGAAGTAGATGGGTGGGCAGCATGGAGGGAGGCAAAGCGGAGGGCAGCGTGGGGTGGGAGGCGGTACCCGAACTGACGATCTTCAGGGTGGCCAGATCCTTGAGGAGGGCAGGCATCAGCGGGTCCTGGCGAGGATACAGCTCATAGCGGTTGATGCCGACGTGGAACTTGAGCCAGGAGGGATAGGTGTCGTAGGCCGTCTTCCCTGTCGGAAGGACCATCTCGGCTTTACTGTTGCTGACCCTGCAGCCCAACAGCCACCACCACCCCCAACAACAATGACAGGTTTTAGTTGGGATAGGATGCGCCCAGCATCCTCAGGCCCTTCTCAGGCATCCATCCCCTTCCCAAGGAGGGCAAGGAAAGGATTGGAGAAACTCAGCATCAGTCCTCAGCCACAGCGAAAGCCCCCAGCCCTGAGCCTTGGTTTCTCTGAGGTGCTCCTGGTGGCTCCTGGTGCTCCTGCTTCTGGGCAGACCCCATGGGTGACTCTGGAGCCCTGCCACCTGCCTGGGGAAGCACTGCGGGACGGGGCTGGGGAACTGCCCCCACGGCTTCCCGCACATTCCCTCTAGGAAGGCTGCAGGCTGCTCCCCCTGTTTTCCCTACCAGGGCGGCTAGTCTAGTCCCACTTCCCCAAAGGGTTGGTGCCCCAGAGTGCACACTTGCTTGACAGGAACAGACATTCATAAAACAGCATTAGAAAAGCGGGAGGGTGCTACCCATTTCTATACATTAACCTGAGCTCAGACCCTCAACATCCTGTTCACCTTGGATGGATTTATCAAATAATAAACATCCCTGGTTTCTCTGTGGACATGAGTTCAAGTAATTGCTGTCTCCTTCCCAGGGCCTCCTGCATATTTGCATTTTTCCTTGCATTCAGAGGGACTTTCCAGAAGATGCAAAAGGGTGTGCAGCTTCCTCTGTGCCCGTGGCATTGCAAACACACAGGCTGGCCCAGGGCATGTGTAACTCCAACCTCATCTGTCTCTGAGAGAATGCAAATTATGCCCCAAATTCAACAAAACAGACTCAGCTCCCACAATAATTTTCAGGCAAGGTGATCCTCTGAGGCTAAGCAAATGTCTGTTTGTAGAAAGTGACTCTGATTTTTTTTAATCTGTCTGATTTCTAGCATCTTCCACGTTTGGAAGGTGTACTTTCCATAAGGAAGCTGCTACTCATTATCAACAATAACTCTTATGATGTTTTCCCTCCTTGTTAGAGGTTAGTAGTACAGGAATAAAAATAGGCACCCAGTAACAGTGAGATCACAACACAGCAAAGCCTAAAGAGGTCAGGGAGTGTCCTGTGAAATGCAGGACAGAAACTATCTCCTGATTAGTGGTAACCTACATTTGGGGGGTTGCATATCCAACATGAGATGGTTAGGAAAGAGGGTTATAAAACTGGTTAGAAATCTGGAGAAGAGAGTTTCCCATACAGAGGGTGATTAAATATAGCCTTTGTATTTGGGTAGGAGAGGAGAGGAGGAGATGGCCTGAAAGACATCATATATAGTATAATGAATAATTCAAGCCTGTCATTTGACTTTGTCTTGTGCTATGTGGACAAATGGGCTCCTCTGCAGATTTCCAAGGTAGCAGCCTGGAAACTCAGGGCTAAAATAGGACTTAGGGCACAAGAACAGATCAGTCAACTATTAAAGTCAGTCCAGGATGAGATGCTAAGCTATGCAAGTAAATGGCTTGCTTGATCTCTGCCATTTGTCCCCCCAGATCCTGTCACATATCCCAGGAAGAATACAAGGGGCTGGCTAGTTCCTCACCATTCATCACTCCCACTGCTTCTCAGGCTGAACTTCTCCATGGGGTTGACAACAAACAGTTTGTCTCCATCTGTGACCTCTGGAATCGGGACCTTATAAAGAGGATGCTTGAAGAGAGCAGCCAGTTTTGATCCTTTGGTCCCTATGAGATTCACATGTCCGCGCTGGTGCTGGATCTCCCGGTCTCCATCCTTGGCTTGAGGCCCCACTCCCTGTGCATGAGAGCTCTTCTCCAAGGAGCCGTTGCTGCCACTGAAATCCTGAAGGATCCGCAGGCTCAGCTTTTTGGGGCCAGCCACCAGCGGGCTGCCTGCTGGGACACCCATGGCTTCTGCTGGGTTTTGATCACAGCTGCAGGGCCTGCGAGTGGAAGGGAGAGCCAAATCCATTACCAGGTGTATCAGGAAGGCCAAGAGCAGAAGAAAGAAGAGGCCAACTTTAAACTTCCTCTGGAAAAGTGTCTGTAGCTGGCGCCGCATCCTTCCTTTCCTGAGACACCCAGCAAGGGCCAGTCACCAACGAGAGGCTAAAAGAGCGCCAGTACACGTGCAGCCTCGTCTCTGCTCCAAGCAAAAAGAGAAAAGAGGTGTCCTGGATTTAGACTATAGCACTAAAACCCAACCGAAGCAAAAGGTCCAACAGGCAGAATTGCAGGAAGAAAAAACTTGTCTCCACGGTGCCTTTTGGAGTGACACTGCTGGGCTGGCAGCAGGACAGGAGGTTGCAACGGGGTTTATCAGTGCTGATAAGGGACAGGCTGGTGCTGCCAAGGTTAGAGTGAACGGGGCAAGTTCCAAATCAATAGTAGCGGCTGGCTCGGTGACAGGGATGGCCACAGATAACCTGTGTGCCGGACCCTTAGCACCCTGTGCTGTGCTCATCTCCACCACGTTTCCGTGTGCTCAGTCATAGCCCAGGAGAGACTTTTGCTGCCACCGCTCAGCCAAGCTGGTGTTGCCATCCCCGCTAGCTGGGCAAGGTTGCTTGTTCACAGCCTCCTACCCAGTGCCACTCAGACCGCGGAGCGAGACCCGATGTTCCAGGCACCAAGGCAGTGCTGCAGGGCTGGACACAGACCCAGGAAAGCTGGTGTGAAGCCTTCACTCCCCACCTGCCACTCAAGACGCGTAATTGCTACTGAGTTTTCCATGGTTATGAGTGGGACAAGCAGGAATCGGGAGCAGGAAAGCAAGTGGAGCCATACCTGTGCCTCAAATAGGGTTGCTGGGGAGGACTGGCAGGTTTTGGAAGGGAACGTTAGCTCAAAGGTGATAAGAAAATCACCTTTCCAGTGAGATACAGGAGTCTGGAGAGCTGGGTGGCCCAAGCAAAAGCAGTACGTGACAAGGAAGGAAGCTTCAGATTTGCTAAGGAGCGAAGAGTCAGTGCAACGAGCACTGGGCTCGGCCAGGCCTGGAGGACCTCGGATATCAAGTTGGAGGGAACACTCTTCTCTTTTGAGTTTCTCGGGGAGCAGGGGACGCAGGAGGGATGTGAAATCCTGCAATCTGTACGACACATCGGGAGGCAAGCAAGGAAGAGGCAGGAGGATGAGCTAGCAGGAGGGGGTGCACAGGAGACCCCCTCCTTGCGTCCCGCTCCTGCTGAGGCTGTGCGCTCCCGCCGGGCCGGGCCCCCTCCCAGGCACGAATGATGCCGGATGGTGGGAACGACGCGTTCCCGGCTCGCCGTGTCCCACGATGCGGTGGTTGCCTGGCAACCGCCTCCAGCTGACACCACCGGCTGCCCCACGTTCAGACGGCGCCGTTATTTCCTTCCCCGCGTGTTGCGCTAGCAACGCGGCTGATAGTCACCAAAGCCGACCCGTCCCCCCGCGCCGTGAGGTAAACACATCCCTCCACGGCTGTGGGAGCTGCCTGGAGGAGGAGAGCTTTCCAGCCCTGCAGACGGAGCTGATGGGAGCAGATGGCTTCCACGGGGAAGGGAACACAGCGTCTTCCACGGGGAGGCTGGCTGGATTCGGTCCGGATGCACTTTTCAGAAAGACAGGGCCTCGGAGGGGTTGCGGCTGGAACGTAGAGCTGTGAGGTCATTGCTCAGGGAAAACATGTGCGAGCCACTTGCATCAAAGGAGCTGGGTTTGGTTCTGGGAGCAGGGCCACAGATTCCTTTATTCTGGAGCCAGCTCTGGGGACAGAGTGGGGGAGAGGGAGACCTCCCTCCTTCCAGACTCCCAGCATTAGTTCCAAAGCGGAGGGGATAGGAAGCTCTCTCGACCCCCCAGTCTTATCTGCCGCACAGGTTGAGGCCACCCTTCTGACAGGGGTCCCTTCCCTGTGCACAGGGGTTTTATAATCCCCCCAGCACCGATTTAGCATCGCAGGGGAAAGCAGAGGAAGAGGGAATAGGTGCCACCTTCATTGCATCAATGCCAGCATTAAATATTAACCACAAGATTTTTCAGCAAGTCGGATGCAGGCCTGCAGTGAGAGGAAGGTGATGGGGAACTTCAAAGCCAGCCCTTGCTGCCACGGCTTCATTGCAGAGAAATACTTGGATTTCTTCTCCCCAACTTCCTCTGGCTTTCCAGCTCCTTCCCCCCCTTCCATGGCAGTTGGAGTCACCTTTGGGATGCAGGAGGGAGGTGCGTTTCTGAGGACATCTGCATTGCTGACTCCTTTTCCACATCTGACCAGTCTGGTGCTTTGATGAGTAATGGCAGCAAGATGCAGGCGGCATAAAAATAATATATAGTAATAAGAGAAAAAATGTAAGAAGCAGGACACCCATTCCCAACTCCCTTGGCTTTCTGCTGACAACGCGCAAGGTGAAAACCTCTTGCAAGCTGTGGGACAGGCTGCACTCTTGGCAGTTTCGCACAGCATCAGCTGCGGAAGGGACACTCGCAGGAAAACACGGCAGGACCAGGCACTGCGCAGACCCGAGCAGTGCCTTGCACCGTGAACTGCGCGTGCGCCTTGAAGTCTGCAAGCTCCACCACGAAAGGGTGAGAGCCACTCTGTAACATGCGGAGGCTGGTGCAGCCCCAGGCAACGTGCAAGGGGCGGTAGTGCTGCTCTCAGCGAGAGCCTGCCCAACCACAGGGCAGAGCTGAATTTGGGAAAACAGAGGTTACATTTTCACCATTTAGCACAAATGACAGGGCAGGATGGGCGTGTGAACCAGCTAAGACAGGCTGGTTCTTCTGTGATAACATTTTGTGAGAAAGCTATTGCTCATGGAAATAAAAATACCCTATTGTGTTCCTATAAGCCACTTTACCCCTGCCTTTGAGGAGTTCCAGTGGAAGAGCTGCCTTCCAAACAAATGGAGGTGTGAATGTGCAGCGTGTGTGTACTTTGACAAAGCTGAGCCCCAGCCAACATTTCCCCATGGCAGATGCAGGTCACAAAGACATTAGTTTTGCTCAGCTGTCAGCCAAACAGATAATGGGCTGGCAGTGGGGCCAAGAGATTGCACGTTGAGGTAAGCGGTTCCCTCCCCACAATCACCTGCGGGTCAGCCTGACCCTGCAGAGATGCCTGTGACCAGCAAGCCTGGGCATCCGCACACAGCAGTTAGTTATTCATTAGCGTGCAAAAAGTGTGATCACACAGGCTGTGGGACTGATGAAGAACAACATCGTGCTCCAGCACAGGGCATCTCACAGACACTGGCTGTACCTATGCCTCTGGAACTACTAGTATAGAGCACAGAGGGGATGGCAAGTGTTAGAACAGAAAACTGGTTTCCCCCCTGCCAGCTGCAGAACATGCTAGTCAATAGTCAGCTCATGTTAGCTCACAGAATTTGCAGTCTTGTACAACACACAGTGATGCCGATATCATGGGCAGATACACTGGTTCCAGTTAGTGCATCCTCCCTCCCCTGCCACCACTGCAAGGGATGCGTGGGCAGAGGACCTTGGTGAGCCGCATTGCTGGCCTGGAAACTGCCCTGGGCACTGTGGCTTGGCTGGTGGAAGGAGCTGCACGGGGAGCACGGAAGTGTCTCCTGTTTCCCAGAGCTGCCCGGGAAGCAGCATGGAGAGTGAGAGGTTTTCACTGCCCTGAGCCACAGCCATTGCTGACTCATTCTTGTGCTCTCTGTACAAACTGCCTCTTCCCTTTTTCTCTGTGCCCTCTGCTTCATTTCATTTTAGAATATGACAAACACAAAAAAGGGCATTTTACTATTTTTTATTGCAAAAACCACAGTTCCCCAGATTTATATAAATATGTCATATACGTAAAATACAATTACGTTCACTCCATCCTCCAGCACTGACAGTTTTTTTTTTTTAAAAAATGAATCAGGCTAAAAGAATGCAAGCCCAAAAAGACATTAAGCCTCTGATGACCAAGTGCTATCTCACACAACACCCCCAAAAGCTGTCAGGCAATCAAACCTTATGAAGAGCTCTCACCCACTCCCCAGACATCACCAGCTGCCTGTGTTTGAGCGCTGCCTCAGCGCGCGGCGGGTGAGAAACGAGGGGGCCGTTCGCACAGCACCCTGCTCGCCCAGGCAGCTCAGCTGTTGCGCCTCCCTGGAGCGCCGCGGAGGGGCTCACCAAGCGGACACCTCCACGGACAGCCCACAGGGAGGCTCCTGACATGGCCAGCGCTCCACAGTCACCGCGGGGATGACAAAATGGCCTTAATGTTGGCAGGCAGGGGAGAGGCAGACACTGGTCAGAGCCACGTTGTGCAGTAGGGGCGAAGGCAGGGAAGAGAGAGTGCGCTGTGGAACAAGTGGGAGGACAAGCACGGGGCTGAGAACACCTTGTCGCTTGCCTCCCTCTCCTAGTGCTGCTGCATGGCTCTGTCATGCCTCACGGGCTACCTGTTCACCACCTCCTCCCTGTTCACACTCAGCCACAAAGGAAAGAGCCCCAGGCAAAGAGCCCCAGCTATCCTATCCCTGCGCAGGGATAGGATAGCTGAACACACATGCACCAACACGCACACGCGCACATACACACACACACACTTGCCAACAAACTGTATCCCATATGACTGGTACATCAGTATGAAAAAAAAATCTCAAAGTTTGACTATTAAAAATAAAGCCCCACCTCCAGATTGTACAAAACTTGTGAAGAGAAGAAAGAACAACTTGTGGGCAGCGAGTCTGGGGCCCAGCCAGCTGTCATGAGCACTTCCAGACACACACGGCCAGGCTGCCACCAAAGAACATGTAGAGCAGATTCTTCACCTCGTGAGTGATCTCAAAGCCAAAGCCTTCCCCAATCACCACATGCCAGGAGGACCCAAATTTCTTGTCCATCATCTCTTTGATCATCTTGGCAGCACTCTGAAGAATAATAATAAGGAGAGTGTAGGATGAGGCAGAGCTTTTATGCAAACCCCCCCCAACTCTTCTCACTTTATTGGGCTACTGATTTGCCAGGCAATAGGTATGGCAGCTGCACTCAGGAGCTGAAATCTCCCTAGGGCTACATGAAGGGCAACACTGGGTTTTCAGCAGCCTCCAAAACAGTGAGCAAGAGAAATTAAAGCTCTAGATGTAGTAATCACTTTTCATTCACACCAATCTGAAGCAAGAGTTCTCTCTTTGATGGTGATGGAGCTATGCTGGGTGCGGCAAGATGGGTGCGAGGAGATTCAGGTCACTAAGCTGCAGCTATTTTTACAGGAACTCATTTTTTTCTTTCAGCTAGTAACCAAAACACTTAAACTAGGCTGGCTTTTAAAAGACCTGCTTCTCCTAGATTGTGCCCTGCCCAAGCTAGAAAAGGAAAGGGGAAGATTTGGCAGTGACATATGGTGTCTCAGCCAGCATGGGACAGAGGAATTAATCATAACTTTGTGGTTTTGCCGTTTTCCAGCACAAAACTGTGCTAGTAGCATGTAGGCTGTGTCTTGCCCAAGGAGGAAGTTGCGTGAGTTCCCCTGTCTTTTGTTCTCAGAATTACAGGTAATCTTTCAAAATATTCCAACTTCTCTACTATGCCCCATTTATATATTCTCAGCAACTTCATTCAGTCGTCTGGAAGCTGAGAGAGAAGATTTAACAGCCAGTACATAAAAGGTCAAAGACTTTAATTTGCTCACTCCCAAAATACGATTCTCTTTCGTACTCTGTTGAAGACGGCTCTGCTGAATACATAACAACAGCCTCATGTTCTGGAAAGGGACCCTTCTCAGGGCAGTTCTGCACCAAGCCCTCAGGACAGAGAGCATTTTATAAACCACAGAAGCATGTCACAAGTCAGGCAGGACCAGAAGGGAAGAGAGTTTGTGAGAGAGCGCTGCTGAGTGACTAACCTCCACTCTCTGTGCTAAAGCAACGTGCTATGACAGATCTTGCTGACAAAGGGAACCAAATGAGACTCTAGTCAAGTTGTCCTTGCCTTTTTGTGCCCTGCTCAGTGCAGACACAGAGGAATAGACACCAGTACAGGCTGGGGACCGACCTGCTGGAGAGCAGCTCTGCTGAGAAGGACCTGGGCGTCATGGTGGACGA
>JAUBNY010000679.1:2803285-2824537 GCA_032275445.1 Crypturellus soui | reverse complement strand
CCCCGGGGGGGCGGCTTCGGTAACCGGGGCAGGGGGGGCGGGGCGGGGGTCGCGCGGCCGCGGGAACGGGAATAGAACCGGCCTCACCTGCTCCGCCGCCTCGGCCCCGGTTGCTAAGGAAAGAAGCGCCGTTGTCGTAGCAACCGGAGGCGGAAGTCCCGCCGCCGCGCCTCCCATTGGCTGAGGAAGAGGCGCTCGGCGCGCGCTATTGGCCACCCGCGTTGCCAGGTGACGCAAGGAGGGAAGGGGGTCTTCAGGGCAGTAGGGTGGCTGAGGCGCGCCTGCCCGCGGGGCGGGGGTCGCGGCGGCTTCGCCGCTGCCGCGGGCTCGCTGAGGGGCCCCAAGCCCCCTCCTGTTCCCCCCAGACGCGGTGGGGCGCTCTGGCCTGCCCCCGTGGCCATGGGGCGGCTGAGGTCTCGCTCTCCATGGGGTAGGGGCGCGCGTGGGGCGGGGCGTGCCGCGCCGCCATTTTGCATTATCTGGTTTGTAACTCGAGGCGCCGCGGGGCCCTGCGCGTGAAGCGCCACGGAGGCGGGGAGATGGCGCTGGGGAAGGGGCTCGGAGGAGGAACGAGAGGGACGCGAGCAGCCACAGCGAGGCCAGAGAACAGGGAGGGCTGGTCGGAGCCGCTGTGCCCTCCGCGTTGCGATGCCCTGCAGTGCCCAAGTGCGGCTCCAGCGCTGCCTCTGGGAGAGCCCTGCCTGGCTGCAGGGGCAATGTGCGTTCCCAGGGCGCAGCGAGGCTGCAGGTGCAGCGGCTGTTCTTGAGTCACTCACATGTGAGCGTTACTATCCCGAAATGAGAAGCTTGTTCCTGTTTAATTTAAGCCTGTCTACATCCACTTGACTTGTCTGTGTGAGAAAATCAACCAGGAGAGTGACTGTGGTGTGAATTATTTGGCAGAGGCTGCTACAGAGTAGCTGTTAATGATGGGACTGCTTAGAGATGTGGTCTAGTGCTTTCATTTCTGACCTCGGTTCATTCATAAATGCTCCGTGCAGACAAATCTCTTTCTGTGTGATGCTCCTCGAGCAGCATTAGGAGCTGCTTGATTTGGAAAACAGCTTTCAAGGAGACTCCTGACCAGCATTTTTAATCAAAACTGGGCCCGTGGCCACTGAGGGCATCTCCTTTCTCAGCATGGTCCATGTTTGTGCCATCTGCTTCCTTCGAGGCTCTCCGTGACTGTCAGCTCTCTGGCAAGTCCTCGTTGCCTCAGAAACGGGGCATCTCCGCATCCTGTTAGCCAAACACTGGCTGCTTCTAAACAAGACCTTAAGCTGTTTCCAATGGGAACAACTTATCTTATACAAACCTCCAAATATCGGGCATGATGCTTTTTAGGAGAGCCCCTTCTTGTGCTGCAGTGCCTTGCGGGCCTGGTCTTTGTATGGTCCTGTGGCTGGCATGTAACTGAAGTGTGCTCTGCTCTACCCATCTCCTAGAAGGAGAAGCAGCTGCTTTCTGTTTCGGAAGAAAAATAAAGAAAAGTGGAGGATGAAGGAGCTGGATGGACTCCTCATTCTTGCTAGGATATGAGGATTTCCTCGCCATGACATCCAAGCTCAGCACTGTGTGTAGCTGCAGGGAAGATGGATTGTTACCCCGGTGGTGAGAGGTGACAGAGACTCTGACTAGAGTCTGTGGAGGTCGTTTTCCCGACAGAGCAGCGGTGGAAACGCCGCCGCGGTCTGCAGGACCTGGAGATTGATCCTGTGGTGACCATTCTTCTGTTAATTTTCCTTCTCAGCTGCTGCTGACGGAAATCAAACGCTGCTTTCTGTCCCTCTTCTACACCTGCGTTGCCCTATGTTGTCTCTGCCGATTCCCTCTCTTTCCCCTTTTGTACAAACGTTGACCCGCTGGAGCGAGGCAGGCACAGTGCTAAAATTGTCAGGAGACAGATGAAGGCTGGAGAGTTTTCTTTTTTTTTTCTTCTTCAGAGGAGTTAATTAGGTGAAGAATCTCTGGGAGGAAGAAGATCTTTCCATCATTACTCTATCTCTAGGCAGCTACTCTAATCTCTCCAGGGATACAGTGCTTTCAAGCATCGTATTCTCTACGATTTTTTTTAATGCTTTAATCTCTATGTGGTTCACCCACTTTTGCTCCTAAGCAGCGAGTCGGAGAGAGCTGGTGTTTTAATGTGCCTATGTGCTTGTTTGTGTGCGTACGAGTGCGCGTGCGTGCTCGATTTTGAGTTCAGTGAAATATGCTGTGGTTTTGATCAGTGTGTCCACAGGGTGTGTATCCCTAGGGGTATGTTGAGACCATTTGTAAGAATTGCTCATCAGCTGCTTCTTGGTTAAAGATAAGAAAAAAATATAGCTGAACCAGAATATCAGCAGGTCCGAAGTTAGGAAATCCATGTTTTTGGTCATGGGTGATGTAATGGGACTGCAAAGTAGCAATGTCCCTTGAGGAAGAAGAGCATCCAGGTGGCTTGTTTTCATCTGCTGTGGTGTGGCAAAATGTGGGAAGCTTCTTTTCTGATCCAGTGAGTGAGTGAAGGGCTTCTGCTAGCTGCCTCTTTCCAAAACCAGAGGCAAGTCGGTGCTTTTTTAGGCCAACACATCTAACTCATAGCAGTTCTCTAGCTGCCAGTGTAAAAGGGAGATATATGCTTGGCTTCAAGTAGGTCATTCTTTACTTCCCCTACTGAAAGGACAGACACTCATCTCTAAATAAAGGTGAGTCTTTAGCACCAGCTAAGTGCGAGGTTTGAATTTGCACCTCTGGATCTGCAGCACAGGTGACTTGCTCTGCTCTGACTGTTCCTTTCTTGTTTGCCACTCGTGACAAATCAAAACTCTCTTGGCCCTTTGCCTTTGGCAATTACAGTGAAACACATTGAATAAATACTGTTTACCAGACGTCGCTCTTGGATTGTATTGTGTTTATCACACTGCTTAGACGAGGAACGGAAATGTAACCACTCATTGATGTCGTGAGATGTTTTATGTAAAATACACACAGACAAACACTGCTTGACTCTTCTTCACATGCAGCAGATCCTCAAATTCCACCTTTCCCTGAACCCGGCCTCTTGCACCGCTCCTCAGCGTGGGCTGTCCCATGTTCCCGTGCGGGTTTGGGGCTCGCGGTGCCCTCGCTGGGGTGGCACATGTGGAGCAGGGCTCTGCAGGGATGGTGGGACCGTGTTTCGTAGGACCGCCGTCCGGACGCGTTGCTTCCAGCTCGAGGCGGGCGGCGCGCGCTGGCGTGAGTCAGAGCCCCTGGTGCACAGGAGCAGATGGAGAACAGCCTGGCCTGTGCTGCAGCCCTCGGCAGCCCCCTTCGGGATGGCCGCGTCCCATACCCTGCTGGGGAGGGATCATCCTGTGAGGGGCAAAGCGCTGCGGGGAGCACCCCAAAATGCCGATAGCTGCTGGTCACAGCTCTTGCTGGTGCTGCACGGGCAGCAGCAGCAAGTAGGGGTGGGTGTTTCTGCTGGCAGACGCTTCGGAAGCACCGTGTGTTCCTGTTCACGCAGTGCCCGGACCTTAATGAGCCTCCCCGGCTCCGGCAGCGAGCGGGGGAGGCTCCCGGAAGGACGGAGGAGCAGGAGGAGGCCATTAAGGTGACCCCCATTGCTAGGGCAGTGCTGGTGAGGGGCTTTCAGCGGGTCACCTCCAAGCGGGGAGCGCGGGCTGGTTTGACCTCGTTTAAGGGGCTGCTGCTGTGATGCGGCACGGAGAGCTGGGGCTGCTGAGCCTGCAGCTTGAGGCCAGCCAGTGCGGGGGACACCCTGGCCCTGGGGCTGGGTGTCCTGAGGTGGAGATCCCGGAGCTACCCCTGGCAAACTGGTGTTCCCGGGAAAGAGGAGCCCACGGGACTGGCCATGTGCTCCAGAAAGTCAGGGTGGCCTGGAGGACCTTGGAAACTGCAGCAGCTTACTCTCAACCTGCTAATTAATAGTTTAAGCCCTCAGGCTTGAATATTTTCGGTTGTTGTGTCTGAACTGGTGTGTTCTCTGTATGATACGTCCCTCTTTTTGGATCTTTCTTTCCTTTTTCTTTTGCAGTAAACCCTGCTGCCGTGAGTTTCACAGGCTGGCAAAGCACCAGGAGAAAAAAGCTGTCCCTTTCGTCCCATCAGAATGCGTTGTCTTTGAACGTGCTCTTGATGGGGGGATGTAGGAGCGTATCCAGGCAGTTCTCAGCGCGCGTTCGCCTGCCTGTCTCCCGCTGCCTTCGCCTCTTACGTCAGCCCTGCTTTGAACTGCCAGTCCTGCCCGAGAGCGCCCTTGATGCAGCTCTTCCAGGTCCAAGGCATCCTTCCTTTCCCCCATTTTTGTTTTCAGGAGGATTCTCTGGGACACGGCATGGCATCCGAGGTGAGCACACACATCGTCACGTCAAAATGTTTTCAGTGGAAGTTTGTCGGTAGGACTCGGTTAACCCAGAAATTGGACCTTCTCGCTCTTCTGCTCCACTCCAGATCAGTAACAAGGCACCACTGCTGCCCTCCGAGTGTCAGGGCTGGGGCCAACATGTTCCAGCTTGGAAATGAAATATTTATGCCTGCTCTTGATTTTCTGTCCTGACCAATTTCTAATCTCCATGTAATGACTTCGTTTCCTTAAGAGCCTTAGATGGAGGAGTTTGCCGTAAGCTTTTAAAATGTCTGGATAAATGATATCGGCCAGTCCTCCTCTAACCCCTCTTCTGCTGAACCTCTCTGCAACTCTGGTGGGGAGAGGATTTCTCCCTGCAGAAAGCAGCTGTGCCACCAGGCTCCAGTTTTCAGCTGTGGTTTGCTGGGGACACTATCAGCACTGCTCCTTTCTGCAACCCAGAACTGGTGGATCTGTGCAGGGACACGGCTGGGGGCCTGGTCTGGGGAAGAGGACGAGCATCTCTATTTTATTTTATTTTTTAAGGGTATTTTTTATTTTTTTTTATTTATTTTTTCTGTACTGGTTTCACCATGGGCTGGATTCCTGGGGTCAGGAGGAGATATATTTGCTGCTGTACCCCACAGAAGTGACCTGGCTATTTCCATCCCTCCCTCTCTGTTTGTCCTGTGGGTCTTCTGCCTTGGCCAGCAGCAGCTAAAGCCCTATAGAGAGTCTCTTCCCTCTTAACAGGAGATTTTTTTTTTTTTAAACTGGTGCCCCCTTATTTCACCTCCACTTAAATCTGGGATCCTAGCAGCACTTTCAGGCAATTCCTTCTCCAAAGAGGTGGCTGTCTTAATTATTCTGCTATTATTTAGGTGCACAAGCAGGGTTCTACTTGTTGAACCCACTCCTCAATGCACAAGCGGAGGGTACGTGTTGAACCCACTCCTCTTAGCAGCGTGGGAGTCAGACTCGAGCTCAGGAAAGTCCTTGAGCATATGCTTGTGCTTAAGCTTCTTTTTTTCTTTTTAAAACAGGAGAACTTTAAGGAGCTGCATTGAAGGGCTTAAGGTGACCGCCACAGATTTTAGCGGCTACAATTTCCCCCAGAATGAGCAGCGGGAGCCAAGGGACAGTTCTGGCCAGAGAGGAGTCCCCGCTACCACCCCTGCAAGGGGAAGGCCCTGGGGAAAAACAGGTGCTCCAGTTTTGTGCTCTAGTTTCTCCAGTTGTTGGCGAGATGGTGCCTTTGCTAGAAGTACAGCCCGCTGAGGGGAAAGAGCCCTGTGCAGACCTGGCTGCCGGTCGCTCTAGAATAGCCTGAGCTGTGCCCGCAGCCCTCCTCCTAGGGCAAACCAGGTTGTATGAAGGTAGGTCAGTGGCTCATTAGGAATGCTTAAAGGGATTTGTTGCCCACATGAACTCCTTGACATCATGCCCTGACCTAGAGTTTCTTCTGACTTTTGCTCTCCAGCATCACAGTTGGGCTTTTTTGTCCTGCAGACCGGTTCCCGACTCCCCTCTCTAGGACTTTACGCTCACTCCCGCATTGCCTTTAGGCTTCCCACCTAAACGTGTGGAATGGGGCCAGGGCTCCCCTGTCTTCCCCTGCTGTAGGGCAGTGACGGGTGCGTCTGCGGGCTGAGAGGCAGCGAACCCATCGTCCCCTCTGTCCCCTCCTGGCTAGTCCGTGTGCGGCGCAGGAGGCTCAAACAGAAATGCCATGTTTATTGTCAACGATCAGCTTTACAAAAGGAATTGTCCCGATACGCCACGTTCACAGGCACGCACACGCACAGGCACGCATCAGGGGCCCATTTCACAAATGTACAAAATAGAGCGTGAGCGAGCAGCTTGGTGCGGGGAAGGGGCGGATTCAGCTTGGTCACGGTGCACGAAAATCACGGTGTTCCCCGCTTCACACAATGGCTGCTCTTCTCTCCTGTCCTCCCGGCCGGGCCGAGCTGCCCCATGGCCCTCCTGTGGGGCAGCATGGCCAAGTGTTGGGGAGAGGAGGGAAAGGACACGAGGACGATGCCAGAAATGCAGGTCTGGCCCCTCTGGCTGCCTCCCCGCTTCGCCTCCCCGCGAGCGGGTTGGACATGCCGTCGCCTCGAGCCACCATCGACGCACAGTGGGACCGTGTTTTGGAAGGGGGGAGCAATGGAAGCTGGACACCACATGAGCAGCCATGAGACCCCCAGAATAATCCTCCTCACTGGTCTGCACTCAGGCGCACACACACGCACGCACACGTATGTAGACATTGGTGGCCACGCAGCGTGGAAACATCGTGTTATCAGGCACTCCACGGGGAAAAAAACCTCAGCTTGCCCTCGTCGTCCCTCTAGCTCAAGGCCAGTGACCCTCCGCTTCGCCCCGCTTGGTGCTGCTGTGAGCCAGCAACGTCCCCCTCGCTGCATCCTTGGGGTCTGGGAGCAGCTCACAGCGGCAGACAGAAGGAAGAGGCACAAGGAAAGCTCCAAAAGGTGGGAGCCAGCGGAGCTCCTCCGGGCAGGACCATATTCCTCGCCCGCTTGCCTGGCTATACTCCATTTAGGAGCTATGCCACCCTCAGAGCTGGGCGCACGGCGGGGAGACGCTTTCCCCGCAGGCCTCCTGCAGCTGCCGGGCACCGCCTGCCACCCCGGAGGTGCCTCGGTGGGAGCCCCTGTGCGGCCGCGCTGCTGCGGGAGCACCGTGTCCTGCCCCACCAGGCACCGGCCTGGCCACGGGGAGCCCCCTCACTCCTTCATGGGTGGGAAGGGAGAAAAGAAAGACAAAAACAAACCCCGAACAAGCAGGGAAACTGGATCTCAGCCAAGAGGGGGCATGGGTACCAGAAAGCTCTGTGAGAAACAGCAGCATCCTGGCAACAGGAACAGCAGTTGTTTTTCAGAGCATCGCACCCCTCTGCCTCCAAAGCCCGACTCCCCTCAGGGCAGAAATGCCACTTACGGGCTGTGCAGACACAGGAATAAATTTGGGAGAGGATCTGCCCTCCTGAAACCCTCCTTTGGCCTCCTTGGTGGGAGGAAGGTGCCCTGGCCTCAGTGCCCATCCCTTCTCAGCCAGGGAGGCAAAGAAGACTCCCTTTCACCCTCTACATTAACCTGAAAGGCAACTGAGATTCTTTCCAAAATGCATTTTTTTCAAAAATCTCAGTGCCACCTTTCAAGCAGACAGGATGAATCATGTTAAGTCCTTCCATGGAAACACCCTGCCCCGAGACGATCACCTGATCTCAAGGTGCTTCCTAGCCTTTCTTTGGGGATGTTATACCAAAAATGATAATAATAAAAAAGAAACCCAAATCCCCTCCAAACTCCCAGGACTCCTACTCAGCTGTAAAAGCACTGGCTTTAGCTCTCTGCATCACCAGACGCTGGCTCCAGTGCTCCTCTCCCTGCATGCGGGAGAAGGTGGGAATGGCTCTTGGCTGGATCTGGTTTGTTTTCCTTTCAGTGGGGTCGGTAAAGGCAGCTGTTGAAATCCCCTCGCGGGCTGGGACGCGCGCGGTGCTCCTGGCCCGCTAGCCGGCAGCCGAGGAGGGCTGCAGTGCCTCACACTCTTGTCTCCTCGTGCCAGGGCCATCACAGGCGACAGACATCCACGTGCGCGGTTGCGTTTACGACACTCGGACGAGCGAGCAGTGTTCGCTGGCTGCCTGGCCACGGGCGTTTTCAATTAGATATGTACAACCCTAGCAAACAAGAGCTTCTTAACAGGATTGCCAGCAGCTTTGCCACCCACGGCAGGAGCGGCCCCACCTGCTCTTCCCAGGGAAGGAAGCAATATCCACTGAAAAACAGGAGGAGAGCTGATGGGGGAAGGAAGGGAATGTGCTGAAGGCTTCTGTTGAGCAGCTCACGGCCACGCCTTTAGGCTTATTTGAATTACAGGCTGAAAAAAATAACTGTCTTATATCATCAAAAATAAATACGTACATAAATAAATGGCAAGTGTGGGGTCACTGGAGCCCAGGGATAGCACCCAAATAGAATTAGTTTTGGGGCATTTAAAAGCCTCCGGGTTCTGCTGAAGTCAAATAGAGAAAGGAAATGAGTTACACCAACAACTACAATTAAATAAATAGATAGATAAATAAATAGATAGATAAATAAATAGATGGGACTGGAGTTTCCCTAGCAGCTCAGCAGCAGTTACGTGCGCAGCTCCTGAGGTCTTCTGCTCTCTCACACCCTAGTCTTGATTTGCAATAGAAAGCGCTCCGCATCTCCCCCAGCAGCCAAGGCCTCACCCTCATGGACCAGAACATGCTGGTTTCTTCCTTAAAACAGCCTGCCTGCCAGAGTACACCTCACCGGGGTTCTCCGGTTCTTAAAAACCCCCCTTCCCGCTTCAGCCCCTGCTGCAAACACCACCGCTGCCCTCCCCACAGGGGCAGGTTGCCAGCCTGGCCACTGAAGCGACAGTTTCGCTACCATGAAACACCTCGACGAGGGTACTGGGGTGCCCCCAACACCACTGTGGCCACCCCAGTGCCCAGGGCTGCCCGGCTGGGAGCCGCATCAGGGCGAAGCCTTGCAGAGGCGAGGAGTGAGGCGAGCGCGCGGCTTGGGCGCGAGACAGACGCTGCCCGGGGCCTCCCCGTCCTGGCGCGCTGGCCGCGCTCCTGGCCCCCGCGGGGATGCAGCTGCGAGGGCCTCGCCTGGCTCCTCGCCCAGCCAGGCTCCCACGCTCACCAGGAGGCCGGAGGGTCGGAGCCCGGAGACTGCGGGTGCGGGAGGGGAAGGGACCTCCTGCCGCCCCCTTCCTCGGCGGCCGTGAGGACGGGATGGGGTGGGGGTCACTGCCGTGCTCCTTCCTGTGGGTGCCGGGGGGGCGAGGGGCCACTCATGCCTTCATCCTCTCTTCGCACACCGTGAAGCTTGCCTTGCCGGCGCCGCCGAACACCTCCACCGCCTGGTCATCCCACTGGATCACGTTGCCTTGCAGGCGGGAGGTGCAGTTGGCCATGGCCTGGATGTCCGCTGGCGCCAGCATGTGATCCCAGATGCCGAACTGTGCGATCTCCCCCACAAAGGCCTGCGTGGCATCAAACCGGCCGCCGAGCGTGTCCTGGAGGGCAGGGGATGGAGCAGGAGAGAGGAGGGGGAGACAGGGAAAGAGGCAGTTTGGGCAGCAGAATCGAGAAGCAAGGAGTGGGGTGGACAGAGAGAGAGAAGAGGGATGAGGGGGCAGGACGAGCACACATCTCCTCACCTCACATGAGCCCCTCACCTAAGCACGGAGGTGGCTGCCTTGTGGCACCCCATGCTAGGTGCTCCTGCCCCCAAACCCCAGCCCCACTTCCCAGCTTGGGGCTCAGAACCGCAGAGCCTCCCGGGCTCCTTTCCCTGCCCAGGACTGCCCTAGAGACCATGGTGAGGGGTCAGCATGACACGTACCTGCTCCTGGCCAAGGATTATCACCCCTTGGGGCTTGATGGCGTGCCAGGAGGCCAGGTTCTCGCTGGCGCCCCGCTGCACACCATCCTGGTAGGCTGCCCACTTGCCATCCCGGGTGGTCCATGCCACGCAGATGTGGTGCCAGGCTTTGTCCTTCAGGCTCAGGGGCAGCTGGGCAACCTGCAAGTGAAAAGGCCATAGTACTCAGGCATCCCAAAGTCTAACAACACCAACATGTGCTGCTTTTCTCTCTACCCCCCCTGCCCCCTGGGCCATCTTCCCTCTCCTCCCATCTCCAACTCTCTGCCCATTCTCTCCCAGCTTCTGAGGCCAACGGTGATGCAAACGCCAGGGCCAGACCTTGCTGCTGCCTTGTGGGTAACCCAGGGGAGGTGAGTTAGCCTGGCTACACCTGAGGGACCCCCCAAAACCACCCATTCCCCTCCAGGTTGCTTGTGATTAAGGCCTTGGCCTTCACCTGCAGGGCCCCAGCTCTGCTGACCTTGTCGTTGATGAGCAGCTCCAGGGGGTTGGTGCCCCACTCCAGCAGCACAATCTCGTTGGCCTGCCCTGGGACAGAGTAGGAGAAGGGGGTGCCGAGGCCACCTGAGGCCTTGGACTTCAGCCACATGCAGATGGTGAAGGCATAGAGCTCTGGCAGGGTCTTCTTCATGCGGGCGTACATGTAGTTGTTCTGCACAGGAATGGTCACCTTGAAGGCATCGGGAGGGCTGAAGGTTGGTGGCCCTGTGAGCCAAGGAAGGGGAGAAGGAAGGATGATGAGTGCTTGCTGCCCATGGTCAGTGCAGCTGAAGTTTGGTGGTCCTGCAGACATGCACCGTCAGGATGGACCTCAGAGGTGGCAGCGAGTCCTGTGTGGCACCCAGGAGGGCAGGGTGGGCACATGGGTCCCAGGAAATGGGTCCTCACCACGGGACTCACCGTGTTCCAGCTCGGAAACCCGGTTCTGGAGGGAGTTCAGCTCCTTCTCAATGTCGTGCTGCTGCTGGCTGCGGTCGCTGTTGGCTGCCTGGCGCTCCTTCTGCAGCGTCAGAATCTTGGACAGAAGCTGCTCCTCCAGCTGCTCCATCTTGGTGTGCAGAGCATCTCGGGTCAGCGCCGGGGAGGTGGGTGCCGAGATGTTCGTCCGGGCTGGCAGGTCCTGCTGCACTTGGGCAACAGCGGGTGGACAGCAAGAGGAAGAAAGGAGGAAGAAAATTCAGCATACTATCACTGGAAAAGCATAAAACAAAAGAAATTTCCAGGCAGAACCGCTGCAGACCAGCAATGGGAGCCTTCCTATGGGGCTCTGGCATAACCAAGGGGGTCTTCCGCCAAGCTGCCTCCTTTATGAGCCAGTCCCCAAAAGGGAGGGAAACAACCACTGCTCTGGGCACTAAGGGGTGTTTGTGTGTTCTTTCCTAAGGGAAGTTTGTGTCTGTGTGTCCTCTCTGGCACAACCTTCTCCTTGTTTCCCCATGTGGCCTTGGCAGTGTCGGTAGGACATGAAGCGACGCCGTCCCAGCTATCCATAGAGGAGTGCATCCCCTCTGACTGAGAACAGAGGTAAAAATTCCCCAAAGGTCTCCCGAGCAAGGGAGAGGAAAGAAGTGCCTTCTCCAGGCGGAGTCTAGGATCACTGACCATGTGAAACGGTCATGCTCTGCTCCTCTGAATCACCATCAAGCCCGTGCGGGTTTTGCAGGTACTCACGAGCATGCCCAGCTGGGACAAACAAGCCTGTTCTGGGGATCTGCTCATGCACAGGCTGCTCTTCTTCAAACGGCGCTCTGCTCATCCTTGGCAGCCCAGCTTGCTCCTCGACTCCCGAGCCTGCAGGCCTGCTTTGTGCAGGGATTGCCTCCGTGCACAGTAAGCGGAGTTAAGTGTCCACGTCACTCCTGGGAGTGATGGGACAGTGACCGAGCATTCCTGCTCTCATCCCTGCAGGGACCTGAGGGTCACGTGGGGAACTGAGACTGCGTGTGCTGTCAGGTTCCTTCACCAAAACTGTGCAGAGAAGTTACATTGTGAAAAAAAAAAAATCCCATGTCAACATGACAAATCCTGCCTTCTACCGTGAGCCTGGTCAACAGTTTATGTTTTTTTAATTTTCTTCTCCATGTCTCTTTTTCCCCAGCCACTGCCAAGGAGGCCTGCAGGGGCAAAGTGCCAGGGGGAGGAAGGGCTGAAGGATCCTGCTAGCGTAAGAACAGATGGATCCGAATCAGTCAGGAGTACAGCAAAGCTGGGAAATAGACGGCGCTGCCAAGCATCATAGAAGCACAAGCATCCAGAAGAGCCTTCCAGCGGGATCTGTGAGGGCAAAGCCTTAGCTGCTTGTAAAACTGAGCATGACAAGTTTATGAGACTTGTTGTATGGCCTGAAGCAGCCGGCACGAGGATGCAGGTACTCAGGGGACTCCTCCTCACCCTGCCTTTGTAAGTCATGTCAAGATTCATCCTCACAGTTAAGAAAAAGAGATGGATGCTTCTGTCCTAAAATTCTCCACCTTCACTTCCCCACCTGCGTATCTCGCTATTTTGGCGTTTTCTCCTTGGTTAAAGAGCTGCCACCCTCCGGACCTGGGGCCAGAGTGGAGTCCCACTCCCAGGACACGTGGGCGCAGACCTGGGCCGCCTTCCCTAGGGACAGCGAGCACAGCTGCCCCACATCTGCAGGGCGGCTGCCCGCAGAGCTGCCGTGAGATACGGCTCCGCAGGGCACAGGGCATGCAGGAACGTCGGCCCCGCAAGCGCGGATATCGTATGCAATCCTCCTTCCGGAGCAGCAATCTTGCAGCCCAAACTGGTGAGCGAAAGCCGGCTGTTCCTGCTGGGCTTCTGTGAGCTGCGCCAGCGACTCCGTCCCGAAGAACAGGATGTCTTTCAGGAGGACAAAACGCTCGGCAAGCACGGCCTTCCTTTGATGGCAGCGCTCGGAGGGCTGGGGCGAAGGCCCCGTATCCCCTCACCAGCACCGCGCGCGGGGAGGCTTCTCATCACACACACGGATTAGCGAGAAAACGCTCCCTCGGCAAAGCCGCAGCGGGCGGAGATGGGGAGACAAAGCTGCTCTTTAGTCATTGCCCTGCGGTGTGTCCCTGCCTCCTGTCCCCTCCACGCAAAAGGCACTTTTAATGGCAATGGCCAGCAGGGAATCACAAGCTTTTGAGAGGAAAGAGGCCTATTAGGGCCATCTATTGCTGTGGCCTTGTTACTCCTCCCCAGGAAAGCTCTGTTTTTGCTTTGGTTGTGGCAGAGGAGCGTGTGACAGGCCCAGCCCAGTGCGCGGGGCTGCCGGCGCCGTCCACGCTCTGCCGCCGCTCGCTTGCCCCCCGCGCTCGTGCGCTGCTCTGTCTGCGGCTCTTGTGCAGACCTCTTAGAGCGGGGCAGAGACAGCAGGGCTGCGGACAGGCTGCAGGTTTGCAGAGTGTCTCGGCCACCCTCTGGGTCTCTAGCCCGTGTCCCTGCTTTCATGCACAGCTTATCATCTGCTAATAAGAGGGAAAAAAGAGGCTTGGGGCTTTTGTCGCTCTCGTTAGGCCCCGGTAGCCTGTCCTACATTATTCAATAGTGGCTTTTTCTTTTATTTATTTTTCTCTTCTTCCAGCTCTTTGCTCTGCCTCTGTTTCCTTCTTCTCCCTTTTCTTTCTTTGGCTTCTTTCCCTCCTCTTCCTTTCTACTTCCTCCCCATGCACGCCCAGCCCCACATCCGCCAACTCCCTCTCACCCCATTCACCAGCTCCCTCCCCATGGCTGACACTTCCCAGCTCTTCATCCCGTCCTCTCCATCCCTCCGGTGGGTGCTCAGGACGGCCAGACCACAAGGGAAGCCAGACCCACGGCTCGCTTTCGCAGCAGACCGCGGCGCTCGTGCCATGTTATTTACCACAGCGCTGAGGCGAGCGCCACCTCGGCGCGCTGCCGGCTCCCCATCTGCCGCGGCGCGGGCACTGTGGGCACGCAAGCCTGCGGGGGAGGCTTGCTTGGCGCTGTTTTGGCCCGTGGAGGGACCGAAACGTGCCAGGTGGCGTTAATCACATCATGCTGAATGCCGGCGGCTGGCGCGGGGGTGGGCAGTGGGCGCTGGGGCAGGCCGGGCTCCGCCAACTCCGCGCGCGCTTCCCAGGTTTGGGTCCTTGTCAGGCAAACACGTGCTTGTTTCTATATGGAGATCAACACCACGTTTACCAGGGTGCTGGTTTGGGGTGCTTCACCCCTGCTTGGCAAAAAAAAACAAAAGGGGATGGTGGCAGCTGGCTCTACTTTTACCATTCCCATTCCCTTCCCTAGCGCCGCTCCAGTAGTTTGGTGCCAGCAGCCAAATCGTTCCAGTTTACAACGATGCAACTGCGAATGCTGAGTATGAGTTGCTGTGACGGGGCAGTCAGAGCCGGCTGGCTCCCCTACAGGCGCTGGCAGTGCCTTTCAGGGCCCGTCGGGGCATCTCGCCTGGGGAGCACTAGCCGGGGCCGAGGCGCCTGCCACCTCGCTCCGAAATCGCTCCGTTTCCACTTGCAGCTGTAATTAAAAGCGCCTGAACGGAGCACGTGGGCTCCCTGGCTCTGCACACCGAGGAGATGCACCCACCCACGTGGCGCGAGCGTGTGCAGAGAGAAAGGGGGAGGGAGAAAAGAAAAACAAGAAAGAAAAAAACAAGGAAAAATCCCAGCCACGCTGTGCATGAAGAAGAAACAGGCAGAAATTCATTCAGGAGACTACATGGCTCAGGGGATTAGAAACAGGCTACGGGAGATGTTCCGGTTTGAATTTAGCCTCAGGTTAGCAGCGGCAGCCGCCTTGCTCCCCTCTCCCGCGCACCTCGCGAGCTGCAGGTAGTGGGATGGAGACACAGCCGCGTGTGGCTGGGCTCCTCCGGCACCACAAATCCAACGCGTGGCCTTCCCTTCCTTCCTTATCCAGAGCCGGGAGCGTGGGGCATGGCTGCCTTCCCATCGGGAAGCAGCATCATGGTGTGCCACGCTGGGCTGCGGGGACCCGGGGCCGACCGCCACGTGTCCACAGAGCTAAATCGCTTCTCGAAAATTAAGACGCAAAACAACTTAATGGGTTTTTCAGAGCATCGATAAATCTCGTTATGGCTTACGGCCATGCTAACAGCATCCAGATTATATCAATAATCTTCCATCAGCTCCCTCCCCATGGCCCGTTCCTCCAAAGACGTGAACATTGGGCCTTGTTGACAACGATGCTGCCATCAGAGAGGTGCCCGAGGACATAACCTTCCTGGGGGCTCCCCACTATTTTGTTCCATCTCTCTGCTGAGACCGAGCCCCCCAGAGCCAGGTTTCCTCTCACGCTTTCCTCACTGTTCTTTTCCCGCTGTGTTTCGCATAGTGCCTACCTGAGCGGGACAGCCCCCAGCCCCTGCTCATGGAGGGGGATGCCTGGGCCCTCCCAGGCACCGAGCAGCCTACGGGGCTGGGGATGAGGGTTGGGGCGCTGCAGCCCCTCTCCCAGCCAGGGCCGCCAAGCCCTCGGGATCCCCGGCTCCTGGCAACGCAAGAGGCAGCATGCCGGCTGCCTCCTCCTAGGGACGCGCAGGGTCCCCAAGGGCCCACGAGAGCCCCATCCGAGCCTTGCCACGGGCAGGGTGCTCCAGAGGGGATTTTTTGAGGGGTGGCTCCCTGGGTCTCCAGGTATCTGTATTAGTCTCTGCATATTTTTGTCACCTGGGTTGCACATCCCTCTCTCCCTGCGTATGGCTAATGCACCTGTGCATATTTTTTCTCTGCACACACTTCACTCCAGCAGCTCCCAGGTGCTTCTTCCCATCTTTTTGTGCGTGCGCTTACTCGGCTTTCCCTGCCTTTAAGTGTGTTTACGCACTTGCCCATTAGAATTCCCATCCCTCCCTAGGGCTCCTTCCCCGACACGTTTGTCAGGCCACGTGACACACAAATGATCTTGGTGGCTCTGCATGCTGTGCTCAGGTCTGTGCACATACACATACACATGCCCAAGTCTGCGGGATTTTTTGTGGTTGTTGCCTCTTCCTTACCTGCTTCTGGCAGCAGCCAGAAAGACAGGCAATGTAGCCCATGCCCTCCATCCTGCCCCGTGCAGGTTCCTAAGAACAGGATATGGGATATACAACAGCCTGGCAAGCATAGCCTGGGTCACAGGGGACCCACAGCCAGAGCCAGGGCTTGGGCATCTCCTGTCAGCAGCCTTCCCTGCTGCAAGAGCCAAGCACGAAGTCACGGAGGTGCCACCTTCCCCTGGCTCTGGCTGTCATGGCCCACGGCAGCAGCCACGGCCTGCAGGCACCGGGGCGAGGGGCAGAGCGAGCCCTGCAGACAGACTCAATCCGTCCTGGCAGAGAGGGGCCACAGCACAGGCTGCCCCACATCCCTCCCAGCTCCGCGGGGCTGGGATTCATAGAAGGAGCAGCACCGGGCAACAGGCACACAAATGGGAAGGTCGGCAGGTTCAGCGCTTGGGATGCGCATGGCTCCTGGCAGGGAGCCTGGGGCCTTGGCAGACCCACGGGCACAGGACAGCACTGTCCCTGGGGAAACAGGATGGCTGGAGCCAGTGTCACCAGGAAAAACAGGCAGCTTCCCCTCCCAAAGCTCTCATGTGCCCAAACTATCAGCCCGGGCTTCCTACAAACCTACCTTACAGACCTAGAGACCCAGGACAGAGCTGCTGCACGCCGAGGCGGGCTCCTTCCCACCCCACCTCCACCACGCACACCAGCTCCACGGGCTGGCCCCAAGGGGCCGCTTTTCCATGCAAGAACCTGTTTTAATGGATCAAGGCACTGAACACGCTCAGCCAAGGTTGCTCTGGCTGCTGAGGCCGCAGCAGCCCAAAGCAATTTACACGCACGCGCCCCGGGACAGGATGGGCGGTAGGTGACATTGTAGAGCACTGGCTGTCACCCGCTCATTGCTGGGCCACAGCCCAGGCCTGCCAATGCCAAGCAACCGCGCAAGGGGACAAGAAGGGAGAGGGCCCGCGCAGAGGGGCAGAGCGCGAAACATCGGACGCTCTGCTTGGCCAGAGGTGCCTCCGGCAGTGGGATGTGGCAGGGATTGGCCTTTCCCAAAGGGCAGCAGCAGAGGCACGGAGGGGACCACTCCACTGAGGACTGGTGGGAGCTATGGGGAGAGCAAGGCAGGAGGTGGGGAAAGGGCGGGAGAAGCAGAAACGAGGGACGCCCCGAGAGGATCCCGCGCGAGAGGAGCCCTCCCGGGGGCTGGTGGGGGGCGCGGGGGCAGGTATGGGGCAGGGCCCGGGAGCAGCCCCGCGGCCGCCACGCACCTCGATGCGGTCGATGCGCTGCTGCAGGGCGCGCACGGCCTCCTCGAGCTCGCGCACGGCGGGCGGCTCGTCGGCGGCGGGGCGCGGGGCGGCCGCGGGCGAGCGGGAGAGCCTCCGCCGCGCTCGCCTGCCCGTGCGCTGCCGCCGCTCGCCTGCATGCGGCCGACGGGGCGGGCAGCGGGTCCCGTCTGCCCGCCGCGAAAGCGGAGCCCTCGCCGGCCCCGGCCGGCCCCGTGTGCGCAGAGCCCCTTCCGCCCCGCTCCCGTTTCCACGGGCCTCCGGGAGACCTCGGGAGTCGCTCAGCACCTCAGAGAGCGCGGCGGGACTCGGCGCCCCAGCTCTCCCAGACCGCCCCGTCCGGGGCTCCTCTCTGCCTCGGAGCCGCGTGTGCCCCGAGCTGCCCCGTGGGTCGCGGCGCGGGGAGCCGCTCTCGGCCGCCCTCCCGCCTCGCAGCCCGCACGTGCGGGGGCGAGGACCGGCAACAGGGTCCCTCGCGCCCCGGTGCGGGGGGGCACCGGCCCCGTGTCGGGGCCGCCGGCGCGGTCCCTCCGCGGCCGCACTGATGTCTCTATTAGCTGCCGCGAGGGCGAGGTGCGGAGTCGGGGCTCCCTTTGCTGCCCGAGCCCCCCGCCCCGCTCCTCCTCGTCGGGGAGGCTGCGAGCCCCGCTGGCTCCGCGGGTGCGGGCGGGCAGTGGCACCGCGGGGGAACACACGGGGTCCCACGGCCGAAGGCAGGTCCTCGTGCCGGGGTTGGGGAAAAGTCGCAGTTTGGGTGTCAGTGGAAATGAGTGCAAAGATGAGCCCTTCTCCTGGCCTCAACTACCACCGTCTGGAGCGGTGGAGATCCCCAAGATCCAGCACAGTGGATCTTGGGCCCTGGCTGGGCCTGGGGTTTAAAAGAGTGACAGTGATATTGTATTAACATGCAGCCATTAGCTATTCTTTTAGTCACTTTGGTACCTTTTAATACCATGTGTGGTAGAAAAAGGGAGGCAGGTCTGTCTGGTGTAGCCTCTATCATACCTTATCTTTCAGGACCCTCTTAAACAACCACTGAGTTGCCCTCAAGTTATATCTTCGCTATTTGAACATATATGAAATATATTAAGTGGTTTTAGCCTATCCTACCCAGGACAACCAGACCTCAGTGTGGTCCATTTGCTCTTATTCTCTCTGCAGAGAGAGTTGCTGCCTTCAGTCACCAGTCTTCCTTCATCCAAGGGACTCCCACATCTGACATCAGAACTGTCCACACTGGAAGCAGTTTGGTGCACAGCTCAAAGCTGTGACATCACTGGAACAAGGGAACAGCAAGAAAAGAGCACTGGGCATCACATCTCAGTGCTTCAGGAAGTTGCAATAGAGAGAAGGAAATAAAATGCCAAATTAATTGCAGCTCCATAACCCATATGAGCAGGCAAGAGTAAATTTTTCTTGAGAGGACCATGCTCAAAACTGTCATGGAAACACGAGAGAAGTGATTTCTCTCCCCCTTTTCCTAAATGGCAGAAGGAGATCAATATTTCTATGTGCCTTCTTGAATCCCAGAGGCCTTTGAACGACATCTTAAAAAAGACGTAAGGCTCAGAGGTCATCGAGCGTAACTCGTGTATGGTTTTACTCTATAGCTCTGTCCTTTCTGGGCTTCCTCTCGCTCCCCTTTCCCTCTGGTTTGCTGAGCACTTCCCTTGCCGTCCTCTTCTGCCATCTGAGTGCAACAAACTCATCCCTCACGTTGGCTAAGGTATTGCCCATCTTGCCAGCTTCCCGGGCCGCTCTTTGCATAGAATAAGGGGTCTGTGGCTGCCAGATTTATAGATAACAGGTATTGTTTCAAGGTCTCCCCTGCCTCTCTCAACACATAAGCACAATCCTGCACCTGCACGGTGAAATTTTTAATTCTAGCGTAATGATAAATAGCCCTTACCCTTTTCACTAGGCTTTTTTTTTTTTTAATCTTAAACTGTCATTATTTTATAGCAACCTTTTTGTGTGCCTAAATTGTAGTCACACTCATGAGGTCTTTTGAAGTCCTTGCTTTTTTTTTTTTTAAATAAAAAACTTTAGTATGCTTTTTTGCCCTTTTTCTTTTCTTTCTTTTTTTTTTTTTTACTTTTCTTTTTTTTTTCCTCTTTTTTTTTAAGGCCATTTATGTTATGATTAAATGCATCTTGGAAAAGCAGAACGAAAGTCGTTAATCTATATAGATCTTCAAAGAATCGATACATTCGGGACTTCTGTAGGATTTGTTACACTCCATTTTGTTACAGTAGGCAGCTCGTCTGGATTTGGGCACATGTGTTTCTCTCCCTCCCCTCGCCCCCCCCTCTTCTTCCAGCTTCCCCCCCAAGAGTGAAAATAAAGTAAAAGGTCTTTCATGGTAAACAAAACCAGCTTATTCTCCACATAGAACACATGAATAGCAGGAAAAAAAACTTACAATAAATGGTGCATTTTTTTCTCTGCTGGGTATAGCATTCAAGATCAGTCCAGTATTCAAGAAGCAGTCCATTTTTTGCTCAGCAAGAGAGTTTAGAAAAGAAGCGTGGGGTCTATTCAAGGATCTTTTCCCCCTTCACAATTGCTGGGCTTTATGAAACCTATCTTCCATGCCTTGTCAGAGTATTTCTGGGGACCAATTAGTGCTTTGTTGCAAGGCTTCTTTGCTGAATCTTTGAGCAGCAAGAAAAAGCTCTCTTGAGTCTCCCCTTATTTTGACTATTTCAGTCATTACTCAGTGTAATAATTAATATGACAACTGGACGCTGAAGTTTGTATAGAAACACCTCGGCTGCAGGAGAGAGCGTGCAGTGGGTGGTAACAAGCTACAGATCAGACCGAGAAGCCACACACACAAGGGAGGAAAAAAAAAAGAAAGAAAAAAAAGAAAAAAAAAAGAAGGGGAGAGAGAATAATGAATTAAAAGAAAGAGAGAAAGAATAAAGATAAATAAATAGTTTGCGCAACCTGAAGAAACATAATACAAACTTGGAAGGAATTAAAAAAAAAGACAGTTATAAGAAATGGAGGGCAGACTCCAGAGAAGTAAACTTATTTTGAAATAGTTTTATATGCATAAAATTTCCAACATTTTGTTACTCTCAGAAGGCAGCAGTGTTTTTTTTTTTTCCTCACTCTGGCGACTATTCCTCAGAGTTTGTTGTTGCCTTTTGAGCATATGCCTACACTTCTGCATACTTGATAAACTTTAACATCTCTTCTTACGTGTCCCTCTGGAGAAGTAAGGTCTTCGAAGTATTAAACCGCGAGGACAAGTAATTATTGCTCATCCTGCCCGCGGCACGGGGGCAGAAGGGGGCTTTGCACTTGGGACAGCAAGTTTTAACTTTCTTGGTGTTGCATCCTCTACAGGAGGAATAAAGACTGTGCCCCGAGAAGAAGGAATAAAAATGACGTTTGACTGGGGACACGGCGGAATTCTCCTTGAAGGGCTCCTCGCGATGGGTGCTCCCCACTTTGGAGACGCTTCTTGGGCTGCCAATTAGGGCATAATAAATAATTAGAGGTTTTAAGCGCGTTAGATACAGCTCATGCTAATGAGCTGCGCCGGCTCCCGTGCTAACCTGAAGTGACAGTTTGCATATAGGGCTGCGGGAGGGAACGGAGCCGCCGCCGCAGCGGCCCCGTGCGCCGGCCGCCGTCCTCCCCCTCGGGCCCGCGGCGCCCTCTCCCGGCGGCGGCTTCCCGCGCCTTGCCGCGCCGCGCAGCGCCGCGCAGCGCCGCGCAGCACCGCCCGGTGATGCGCAGGGTGATGCGCGGCCCCGCGGCCCTGCGCGCCCGCGCAGCGGAGCCCCGTCCCCCCGACCCGTCCCCGCTGCCCGCGCTGGGCCCCCCCGGGTCCCTCCCCGCATCCCCGACCCCGGCCTGGGGTGGCGGAGGTGGCGGGAGCCCCGCGGCGGGCAGGGGACTCGCGTTTGGGCAAGACTCGCGGTGAGGGGGGGTGCCGGGCCCGCGGCGGCTCCGCGGGGACACAGTGCCACCTCCCGGCCAGCCCCGGCCCGGCCCCGGCGCCGGGGAGCCAGAGGAGGCCCCCGAAACGCGCCTGTCGGGCGGGGACGTGGCAGGAGCCCGGCTCCCCGAGGAGAGGGCAGTGTGCATATGCATACAGGGAGGGGTATTTTATTTTATTTTATTTTATTTTATTTTATTTTATTTTATTTTATTTTATTTTATTTTATTTTATTT
>JAUBNY010000679.1:2765131-2784545 GCA_032275445.1 Crypturellus soui | reverse complement strand
ACCCCCCCCGCCATCCCGCGGGGGGCGGTTGCCAGGGGAAGGGGAGCGCGCTCTTAAAGGGGCCGCGTCCCAAAGGAGCGAGACGGGGCGGGGGGGAGATAACGGTGCGAGGGACCGCGGCTTTGCCCCTGCCTCCGAACCCCCTCCATTCTCCATTTATTTGTTTGTTTATTTAGTTAGTTAGTTATGGGGGCGCACGAAGGGCTGGGCGGGAAGGAGGCCGCCCCAGCACGGCGAAGCCTGGCAGTGAGGGCACCGCAGCCCCCTCGTGCTCTGCCCTCGCCAAGGGAGCTTCGAGGTGCCCTGTTTTTAAAGCTGGTGCAGGGTACTGCGAGGTAAATGGGCCAAGCATTAAAAAAAAATAAAAAAAAAGACAGAAAAATGTTAAGTCACTTAAAGGAATTCCCCATGCTGAGCGTTACTGCAAAATCCTGTTTCATTTGCAGTGTGCTGTATGCTGTCTTGCAGGTGTGTGTGGGGGGGAAAAATAAAAGGAGCGAGTGAGCTTCCATTCCAAAATAATTCCCAGCCCCTCAAGATGGGCGCTCACAGCAGTGCCGGCGCCGGCCCCCCCGGCCCTGGGGCGCACCGGCGGGCACGCAGCCCCGGCGAGCGAAGGGACTCGCCGCAGGGAAACGAGGAGGAACGCCGCAGGAGGAGCAGGAGCTGTGCGGGGGCCCGGCCGTGGCCGAGCTGCTCCTGGCGCTCTGTGCCCTGGCAGCGCGGGCTGAGCGCTAGCAGCCCCGGCCCTTTCCTCCCCTGCCTCTGCCCTCGCCGCTGCCGCCTCAGAAACTCCACCGAGAAAGCGAATCTTCTGGAAATCCCTACATTTCTCAACAGCAGGAGGGCCCACAGCAATGGAGTTCCCCCAGCTAAAGCGCAAAAGAACTAAACTAACCCTTTCTTCGCTGCTCGCATAGCACCTGCCACAGAGGCGAGAGTTTGTCATACCCATTTTGTTTGTCCTCCTGCATTGTAACCAGCACCAGCTGACTTGAGCAGAGGAAAGGGACTTCAGGGAACCACACGTCCTGTCTGTGTTATCCACATCCAAAGTGGAAGGGACGGAGAGGCTCCCAGATGCTGGCAGAGAGGAGGAAGATGAGACGGGAAAGGCACTGAGCCTCCCGGACCTGGGCTGCTGGCCCGGCCAGGACGCAGACAGTGCAGTGAGCAAGGTGTTTCTGTGGTCAGGGCCTGACCACAGTACTTCTGTATTTAGGTCACCTCACTCACTTCAGGAAAGGGCCTCTTTCAGACCGGTCTCTGGTATTTACCATCACAGGCCAGCTGAGAGCAAAAAAGTCCACACTCCTGCTCTCTTGTGTAGAAGGGGACAAATCCTCCTGGCCTGCCCCATGGCCCCAGAAACCGTGTTTTTCCCTCCTATCCATCCATCCCATGTTTTTCCATCTCATCCATCCCTATACAAAAGAACATGCTGATCACACCTGCTGTATTTTGCTTTTCACCTTTTGAAACTGATTCCCACTTTGTACTTTCAGTGTTCAGTAACACCATCCACATCAGTTGTCACTTTTGTTACTGCTCACTTTGTTTAAACAACTGCTTTTACACTTGTGGCTGACTGTCAAGTAATTTGTTTAACTTCCAGCCCTCTGTATCATAAACTCATTTCCAAATAAAACAAGAGAAGTCCTCACACAGCTACGCTAACACACACATGCAGCAACTGTGATTGATGGCCTTATCTCCAAACAGTCAACACAGGCGCCTCTTGCCTTAAAGTAGACACACAAGGTATCCCTGACCCACAGTCTGGAAGGAGCAGCAATATTGCAGAGGGCTCCATGTGCTCTTTCAAAGTACGCCCTCCTCCCACCTGCTAACAAGATATTCTCTCCAGCTACAGTAGTTGGTAAATTCATTGCAAGTAGTTGTTTTTACAGGTATTACTCAATCCTTTGCTCTTTCATCTGACTTTTAGTTTCCCCAAGGAAAACGGTAGCAGTTCAGAGCAATATCCAGTTGTTCAGAGCATTGCTGGGTACTTAGTTTCATTCACTTTCCAGTCAAAAGAAAAAGAAAAAAAGGAAAAGAAAGAAAGAAAACAGCTATTGTTCACAGTGGCCACAGGAAAAAAAATACTTTCTTGGCATCTCGCTGGTGGCGAGGCTACACCAGATCACTTTTTGGTCACACTGATAAGCCTGCAAATGGAAGCAATAAGCTTTACGGGAGCAGCAAGAATAACCTCTCTCATAAGGAATATTGGCAAGTAGTGTATGAGCATAGGGGAAGAGCAGTAGGTGCAAAAAAAAATCAAAACAAAACAAAACCAAACTTTTTTAAAAAATATGGCACCTGTGAGAAACCAACATGCACAAAGCCACCATCTTCCACCAGGTTGGTTTTTTTGCAGACTTGTGGCCAGTTAGGGGTAACAGTGCTTATCTCCGTCAGAGCAACTTCAAGAGTTGATCAACCAGCTCTACTCCAGGTTGCTCAAGGGAAGTAACTGTCAAGAGCAGCAGACTTGTAGAAATAAATGGTCGTACCCTCTTGCATACCGAGCAGCAGTGGTGTGTTCTGCTTTTTTTTTTTTCCTTTAAGCAAATGGTCGATGTTGAAGTCAGTCATGTCCAAATAGTGGTATCTCCTGGCTGCAGCTCGGCACACACTGACAGTGTCAGATCACTTAAAGATGACAATGTGTCTGCGCACGGCTCAGGATGGCCAAGCAGTTGCCAGTAAAACATTACCTTTTTGATGGAGCCTCAGTTGAGACTGGAGAAGGCCTTGGGGCTTCATCAAGTGCCTCCAGCACCAGGGTACATGCAATATTCCTAGGTTACCTTTCAGTTCCCAAAGCAGGTCCAGCTGCCCAGGCTGACACCGAATCATGGGTAGATACACAAATGCCTAGGTTTCTAGCAGACTTGCTTCCAAACCAGTAGCTCAGGGAGCCAGCCCCCAGGAAGAGCAGAACCGAGGGCAGCAAAGGTTGGTGACGCTGTGTGGAGTTGCACTGGACAGAGGCACGATCGCCATTCTCCTGGCAGCACTTGGTACTGCATGAGTTGTACTTGCCCCATTTCACTCGCTGCTCCTCGAGAGAGCCAAGAGCAGCTTCCCCTTTCAGGGGATGTCAAATGTAGCAGATCCCCAGAGACAAGTTTTGAGACACAGCCCAGTACCCGAGTTGTTAGGCACCCTTCTAGGAGAGCCACACAAGCAAGCCTGGCAGCAGTGCAGGGATCAGAGGCAACATGGCAACGGCTGGCTGAACCAAATTTGCTACCCAGATTAACCTTTAATCCAAGCAGCCCGTGTGTGAGAGAAGCCTGATGAGCTCCTAGTGCCAACCAGCCTCTGCAGCATTGGCAGGGGTATGGAGAAGCAGCCTCTCCTGCAGGCTTTCCCGTCACTCTGCACTGCGGTTCCTTATGACTTCACCTGACTCACTAGCTGCTGCCAGAAAATAAGTGTCTGGCTGAAGCGCTGCTGTGATGGCATCAGTCAGACACAGCCTTCCTGGCTCAGAGCAGACACACACGCTGCCCTTGGGAGCCCCATCAGGACGTAGCCATGCAGGTTTGAGCACAGAGGAGAGCAGCGTTGCCAGCCTTGGTAGCCCGGCTGCCCCAGCCTCACTGGAGCTTTCTTGACGCATACGAGAGCGGCGCAATGGGGCACAGCAGCCCTTTCCACAGCCAGTGCTGGCACAGCTTCCTGCCCTGGGGATTTATGCAGGGCTCGAGGCACAATCTAAAGCCAGGGAGGTCACCCTGCTGCTGGCCTTCTCCTTTTCAAAGTCTAATCCAAAGACTTTAAATGTACCAGGTTGTGTCTATATAGCTTCAACTTAACCTGATGGTTAAAAATTAATAAACAGACTACCTTCTTGAATCAGAGGAATGAGAAATACCAAAGAGAACCTTTTGCAGGCTCCACTCTTCACTAACCATGCAAGCCTGTACCCACGCACGCACGGATGCTTTGCACTCTTTCCAACCACACTGTTTTGTCTTTACAAACAGAAGTGACTGGGGGAAAATAATTCAGCTGTAGAAGGGAGGTAAATGACCACACAAACAGACAATTAAGTAAATGTCAGTTCTCATATTTAATATTTTAATAATTTTGTTTGCAACATTTACCACATAAATCATCTAAATAAATAGATGCTGTACAGTCTCTTATCCATATCAGTACAAAAATAAAACCACACTTTGTGTCAAATTATACTTGAGCCTGCCCTCCCCTTTGCTATTGCAATCTCCATTTCCAATCCACACTCGCTCAGAAAAGGCATTATACTCTGACTGGTTTGCTTGGAATCAGTTTGCTCCTTATTCCACCCCCCTCCCCCTTCCCCAAATACATTCAATTAGTCTGTACAAAAGCTAGAAGCTCATTCTGTGCAAAAGGAAGCTTTCTTTGTGCAAAGACTCAGGTACTGTAGCGTGCTGACGGAACAACAGCAACAACCGAAGAGACAGGAACAAATTTGGGGACCCTTGCTCCCAAGTGACCTTATCTGCCACCTTCTTCCCTGGCAGAAAGTGAGCAAACCAAATCAGGGTAGTCAGGGTGTGCACAAGAGTCCACATGAATGTGCATAAAAGGGGAGAGAAAAGGTTAGTGCCAAAGACCTAGTAAGAGAGCTGGGTTCCTCCAGCTACAGAGCTTGCTAGGTGAGAAAAATATATATATATATATAATATATATACACACTTTCATCTTAGCCTGTTCAAAAGGTTCTTTAGACATGCAAGATAAAAGCCTTGACTGATAGTTTTTTTTTTTCCAGTGATTTCATTGACATTCTGTTGGAGATAAGGTGAGAAAACAGCCTTTGGAAGGATTCAACAGCTACTGAAGACAGCTTCTGGGTCACCCTCCTTTCCTCACCCTCTTCCCTGTGGACGGACAGGTAAGTCTCCGTTCCCCAGGCAAGCTAATAAGGTGCAATTCATCCAAGATTAAACTAAATCATAGACAGCAGTGGTCATAGTGCCAGACTAGGACCATTCAAACCAAAGTGGAGCTTTGTTCTCCCCTTCTCTCAAAGGGGGAAGGGCAGGGAGGAGAACACCAGGAGCAGCCCTGAGAGTGAATGAGGGTTTCTGCAGGCCTCCTCTCCTCCCTCCTTCGCTTGGCACCCGCCAACTCCCCCCTCAGCCATGGGAGGGAAGCAAAGGACCCAGGGGCAGCTCTGCAAATGCGATAAGAAACAACTAGAAGCCTGAGACAGATGCATCTTTTGCTTTTCAAATGCCACTTTTAGAGACACGATAAGGAGTATTTAGCACTCCTAGTGCTTTGCATTTTCAAAGTGCTTCAAAACATACTTCAGCCTCAAAAGCCAAAAAAGCAGCTTAACATTTTGACAGATTTGCAAAGAGCTTCTTTGTGCTGACACTACATTTTCTTGGTTAAAAAAAAAAAAAAAAAAAAGGAGGGTTTTCCTCCTCCTTCCAAATCCTTCTCTCCCAGTCAAAATCTTGCTATACCAATAGCGAGATAAGGCAGGGCAGAGGTGCTGACCAGTCTTACGAGCTGCCCCCTTCAACATCAAGTTGGCATTCCCAGACACTGTGGATGAGCAGTATCATCATCCCAACTTTGAGCAATCTCTCCCCCCTTTAGCAGCAACTACTGACTTCCACTGAGCTCTGCTCCTCCCAGGTACTGACCTGTCCCCTCTGACAAGCCACTGCACTTCAAGAAATTAAGGGTATGAGGGAACAAGGTATGGAAGAGAGAAAGGGGTCATCTCTTAAGAAAGTACTTGTTACAGGGAGAATTAAAATTCAATTTTAAATGATTGCTTCTCTCGCTGACTCTTGGTTTTGCAGCTGCTTCCCTTTGAGTGTTCTGCTTTTTTATAAGGGCTCTCCTGTGGGATGGTTTCATAGGCATTTCCATCTTAACCAACCTCTTGGGTGGAATCCAGGTGAGTCGACACCCAGCACATTCAGCTTGCTCCGCAAGGACTGCAAGTTCAGCTCCCTGGCAGTCAAGCTCAGTTGGCAGAGGACAACATGGTCTCTTGATCATAAGCTATTGTCTCAAAGTAAGTTTGCTGTACACTTGGGTCCTTGAGGACAAGAAATGTGAAAGATGTTCTTTTACCTGTATTTGCCAATGCAATACATTTCTGTGGAAAAAAGTCAACCTATATAAGCTGTTTATACATACATACCTCCCTTGCTTTACCATGGAGGAAGATGGCTATATGAGTGCCTCCTCCCACCCGTCCCACTTCTTCCATGCCTTCCCCCAGACAGGCAGAGCTGCTCCTACTGTTTTCCTACAAAGTTTGACTTCCCTCTTGTTCTCAGGCTGTAGGACACGTGAGCAGGGGAGGAAGAGAAGAGAGGCAGACACCCCCTCAGTCTTAGAAAATAAGGTTTTGACACCTAGCCTGCTTCAGAAAGCAGACGAACACTGAGGAGTGGAAGGGATAGAGAGGTACTGGCAGATTTAGCCATAGCTCAAATACCTGTATGTGGCCAAGAGCCCCTGTGTCGCTTTCCTCACCTTGGCATCTGTTGTGGCCACTACGCGAGTCTTGCAGGAGCCAACCTGCATATTTTTGGAGCTCTGCAAGGCCACCCCTCTGTTCCAGCAAAATTAAATAGCACTAGCTGGCATAGAGCAGGAAACAGTACTGGGGTCAAGGACCCCCCATGAGGTGAACAAACAATTTTACATGTTCAGTCACAAAACACCAGAAGAACAATTCTGGACAGTTTCACAACACTAACTACAAAAAGAAAAAAAAAGCCATTCATTTCTCAGTAGGCTTCTTTCTGTCTGAGGCTGTGACGTAAGCAAGGGTCAATTCACTAAGAAATTTGGGTTTATTTTGGCAAATGGAACTGCATTTGGGTGTTCTCACAATAATATCCTGGCGGTGCTTGAAAAAACACCTTGGGCTGACTTCACAAGCAGTAGGGCCCCCAAGCAAATGCAAGACAATAAGGAACATGCAGGAGCCATGAAGCAGCTTAATGCCACTATTTACGTGTTTAAACTTACTGTTCAAACGTATCACTTACAAATATCAGAGCAATAATAGCTAGTTTATAACCATCAGGAAGAGAGATGGTGCTTTCCAATTTTTAAACACAGCATTAACACACACACACGAAAAAAGGTTTCCTGATCCGATCATAGAATTGGCATGGTTGGAACAGATTTTTAAGATTAAGTCCAACCATAAACTCATCATCCCCATGCCTACTAAATGGTGAGGCCCCTCAGTTCTGCCTTGCCACAGTGAATTTACTGCAAGGTGCATGAAGTAAAAGCCTCTGTCCTCCAAAACATGATTGGAAAATTCTCACATGGAAGCGGTTCTGAGGAATGATCAGAACAATGTTTCTTGTGTACAGTTCAGTAATTTCCACGGGCTGAAGTTTGTTTTCCTTATTTACAGACCATGGAGCCTCATGAGCTATGGGAGAGTTAGCTCCATTCTATTCTTGGCTTGTGCTTCAAATAGAATTATTAAACTCTGCTTCAGCTGGATGCTATTTTGGCTCTTCTAATCAAACGGAACGTTTAACGAAGCTCCATGCACAGCATCAGATTTTCACGATAGGGTAACCAAAGAGGCCCAGCTCAATTTTCAGTTTTTGACTTGAGCACACAGAGAAGATAGTATTAGGGAGAAAGACAAGTACACTCAGAAAGACCTGCCTGTAAAAGCATCTCTACACTTGCAGAAGTGGAGCAAAACTGGATTTTAAAGTTCCTGAAGATCAGCTCTACCAGTATAGAAGTAAACCACGTTTTTAAATGAAAATGACGAAAACAAAAGACCTTCAAAACAGTCAAGAGTTGCTATTCATGAATGTTTAAAAAAAAAAAGTAACTGCTTAGTTTCCTACCACAAATTGTTCTTCACAAAAACCAACCTACACACACACAGCCTGTTGCGTCTCAACGGATAAGGGTTAACTCCTTGCTGACCTGTGCGCGGTATCAAGGGACTCTGTTTAACACTTCATCTCAAGAGATGACGTATCAGTCCCTAAAAGAGCACAAACTAGCCCAATCCAAAAAGCGATTAAGCTACAAAGTGGTGAGCAGATCCTCCTTTAAGAGCACCACAGGTTTTTGAAAACTTGTCTCTAAAAGGAAGAAAGATGTTTAAAGAGAAATGCCAAAACAAAACACACTGAGAAGTCTCAGCTGCTGAGTGAAGAGGAAAAACACAGGATGGAAATCCAGTTACTAAGAGCAGCTCTTTTTGTGACATGGGATTGGTATTGCTTCTGATTTCAGACAAAGCTAGGAACATTAGTAAATAGAAACATTTTGTTTTTCCTTTGCTGTATTTCTATATGGACCTCAAGACAGGACCAAAGTGATAGTAGCTGTATTAGAATTAAAAAACAAACAAAAAAATGAAAACAGTAGACCTTTTACATGCCATGAAGATTTCAAAGAAGGAGCTGAGATCAAGAGTTTTGAAAATTAAGCTAAAATATTTCCTTTCTGCAACCACAGCCACATGAACTGCTATCATCCTGCTGAGCAGGCACGCTGAGCTTCTCCTGGTCACAAGAAGATATCAAACACCTTTTGCAGGTGTGTGGGAAGGTAGTGGGACACTGTGGGACTGCACTCCCTGCACAAGAGGGTGATCTCACTTACATGATGCAGCTCCAGACACCTACATTTAACAAACATCCTGGGCCTATATGCTTACTTCATCAGCTTGCCCTTACTAGCTATTCTAAGCTGCTTTCCCACTCACTCTTCCTCCCACCACATTAAAAAAAATAACACCTCTCCCCCCATCAAAACGAACCCCCACACATAATGTGCTCCACATTTCGCCCTCTGTTTCCTCTGTAATAAGACGCCCATGTCACTTCCTCTATTCTTTGGGAGACAAAAGGTCTATCCTGAAATTCAGGAGCTACTCAGTGGTCCAAAAGCTGCTGTCACACAGTGACAGTCCCTTTTTAAACAGCTTTGAGACAGAAGTCTTGAGCCTCCACTGAGCTGCATATCCTATTTAAGGTAAAACCTGTTTTTAATAAAAGGCTCAGGGCTGTCCAAGCACTTTGCAAAAAGTAGATGTTTGGAGGACCAGAAGCCCCAGAGCTCCCAAATTCTGCAGGCCAGGAGTCAGGCCCTTCAGAGGAACTGCTGCAGAGCTCACATTAAGGATTTCCACAGGTGCCTTTATCTTAGGGTTTAGAAGGCTCAGACTTTCATATAGTGTAAATATAGTGGATAAGAGATGCTAGAGGTGGAAGAGTGAGAGGAAACAAAGCATTTAAAGATAATTATGACAGTAGCCAATATTGCCCTGTAGCACTCTGTCCTGCAGGTCCCAGCTTAAGGTCTAGATTACTTTTCTTGCTTTCCATTGGAAAAGATCTAGAATTTTAAAATTCAAGTTATTTATATAACATTTGATTAAAAAAAGCAAGAAGATACACATGTGCAAGAACAGATGCTAAACTACCAACTCAAAATACATCAATTCTTCAGAAATTGAAGCGTCACAGGCAGACCAGCACAAGGAATTTAAGTGCAAGACCATGCAAGTTCTGTTGAAATGCAGACCACTTTCCTTGGCAAAGATTTTTAAACTTTCCAAAGGGAAGTTCCCACTGGTTTAGTAGTACAAAATCACAGATACTGTGAGGAGACTGGAGTCATGGAAGAATATTACTCACAGCTGGTACAAGCTAAGAATTATCAAGTAAATGGTAAAGAATTATGATTTTTTCCCCTCCTCAAATCTAACACATACCTCCCCACATGCTGTTTACCTGGGCTTCTCCAGAATTTGCTGCTAATCAAGGCCCATTTCCAGCTTGGTTCTATCAAATTCCTCTGTCCTGGGCCTGTGCCAGCATCCTGGATCTCTCTGCAGTTCCAAGCAATGCTTTAGTCCTCCTGTGAGCCCCTCCTCCCAGGGAAGAGGAGTCAGTTTTCAACCAGCTTATTACCACAGATTCAGGACAGCATTTGTTCTTAATACTGAATTTAGCAAAAGCTAAGAACACCCCATTTTCCATGATGCCTTTCTCACCCAGCACAGTCAGAGCTTGACCTCCTGGTTCTCATACACAGAAGGTATGGTCTCAACTGGGCTGCATTTCTCAGCTTTTAATGAGGATAAATTCAACCTGTGTCACCAATCTACACTTGAGATGCATTTTGGTGTCTCCCTTTCTCAACAGTAAAAGGGAGAAACCCTCCGCACTCTACATGGACTTGTGCTGTAGAGACTTACTTACCAGAGTCAGGCAAATAGGGTTCTGAAGTCCTGACAGCAGGCAAAACAGCACTGGGGAGAAAGCCTTAACAGGCTGGTGTTATGTACACAGGATCCATCGCCTCGCTGCTGCGGGAAGAGAGGGAGGAGGAAGGTGGGAAGAGCAACGTACAGAGAATTATCTTTATCCAAGGTGTATCAATTGCGGAACAAGGCAGCAAGCTACAGATCCAGCTCTTTTCCACCTCCACATGCCCTCTCCCCACAAATGCAGCTGCTGCCACTTAATAGGATGAAAAGTGAATTGTTCAGCTTGCTGCCTTCAGGTCTAGGAGGGAAGGCCTTGCCAAGGGAAAAGGCCAATAGTTTTTCAGATGGCCAAAGCAATGACAAACACACACTCACTACACTGCTTGCTCTGTTTTTGCGTATCTGAAACGGAAGGGGGGGAGATAAAAAAAATAAAAAAAAAATTAAAAAGGAGAAAAGCAAAAAAAAAACCCATGAAGGTCTCTGTAAACATTTTAAGAGAAACATTTTGGATTTGTTTTCGTAAGGAATATAGTAACCCTTCCCTAACCCCACCCTAAAAGCACTGGATTTGAGGAGCACTGAAAATGGAGAATCAAAGCTGTGCACTGCGGTCTCGGAAGAAGCCCTCAGCCACTTGCGCTTCTCTGAAGGTGACGGTAATGGAGTTCGCTGTGATGTCCGTCACCGTCACTTCGCTGGGGGGCACAGTGGGGATCCAGGGGAGGCTGCCATCCACGTCTGCTGCACACGGAGAGGCAGGTAAGAACACGTTAGCAGGAGGGAGAAAGGAGGGCAGGGGGAGACAGAGGGAAGGGAGCAATGGAAAAGAAGCCTCTTTCCTGAGAAATGGCAGATGATATCAGCCTGTATTGAGCCTGCACATACGACAAGGCAAGAAAGAGCGTGGACAAGCCCTTCTTCAGAGGATCGCTGCAGAATATAAGGGAAAGGGAAGAGAGCGTTGTAGAAAGGGTGTCCACATACTCCAGCTTTGTCCCAGCCTACACAGAGGCCAGCAAGAACCAGTAACACCAGTTCGATTCCGATACGTCTCTCCTGCTTCAGCTCCCCATCACCTCCATGTCAGCAACACTTTCACCCAGCTGTGAGCTCACCCCTTGGAAATGCTGCAAGCTGCTCAAAAGCCCAAGTTCTTATGGACTCCCCTCAGACACCCCTATGGGAGTTAAAGGTGGTCCAAAACAGAGGGTCTTCCCTGTACTGCATCTGCAACACAGCCAAGGTATAATTCTCTCCAGAATCCATCATTGTTGCTTCATGGAAAAGCTGCTCTTTGTTTTTCATACCTTTCCAACTCTGATTAATAGTGTGGAAACACACACCCCTCCACTTGCTCACCATAGGAACAATCTGTAACCGAACAGACCCTTTTTCACCCCAAATCCCACTTCCCTTCTAATCTCTGGAGAGGGTCACAAAAACACAAGGAGTGAAGGAAGAAGATGTTTTCCCTCCCTACCACTTTACCTGCCCCAACCCAGACAAGAAATGTGTGTGCCTCAAGATGGTATTTCCTGGCTTCTATCTCAGATACTGGAGTGGCTACTCTCACCTTGGAAAGAATCCACCCACACTAACAGTAACTGGAATTTGGCATAGGCCACACATCAAGTGGAGAACAAAAAAAAATTTACATTTCCCTACTACTATTCATCCTTCAGATTCTCAAGCAATTTAGAGAGACCAGTGTTTCCAGGGAAAACACACATGACTTGCTGCTACAAGCAGCACAAACTCCTGTTTGCTGCTCTTCAAGGCTATAACCTCAGAAACTCCAATAACACAGAGTTTCCCTGGTAAGTCAGCACAACGTGCACAACCCACAGCCTCCCTGTATGAGACACTGGCATCCTTGCCCTAAATGTCAGATGTGCTCAGGCACCTCCCACGCCAATGCTGCCTACGCAGTGGCATCAGGCAGGCGTTACCAGCCCCGCTTCACCACACTCATTCCCCCTTCACATAGTTCTCAAACAAAGGACTTAAGAACATGTGTGGTGTGGGGAAGAAGGAAAGACAAGGGCAGAAGGAAGGCGACGAGAGGAGTCTCACTGATACGAGACCATAGGGAGACAATGCCACCAGAGAAATAAAGTTACGCTGTGTACACAGACAAAAAAAAAAAAAAAAAGAGAGAGAAAAAAAGGAAAAAAAAAGAAAAAAAAAAGCCTTAAAGGCAGGAGGTCACAGTGGCAACCATCTCGAGCTGCTCTGAAGACATGACCTAAACCGCAGCCCCAGGATGCAGCAAGCAGGGAGGAAGCACATGCAGCAGCCTTCCCATGGCCAGCACTCCACAGCCTGGGGCGCCCAGACTTACCTTCCTTGCTGGCATGCTGTGTGGCCTCCCAGTCCTCGGCACCTTGCTTGGCTTCCAGACCCACGGCATCGTTCAGGAAGAAGTCATGCCTGCAGTTGCGACCCTCCAGGCTTGTCATGCGTGGGAACTTCTTCCTTGACAGCCGCAGGTACTTCTGGTTTTTGCGCTGCTTTCTGAGAGAGAATGGCAGGACTGCTCCCCCAGTCTTCTCTGAGAACTCTGTCTGTCCTGGCTTTGCCCCTGGCAGGCTGCTGTCTCCTCCTCCAAACCTCCGTGCGAGAGAGAAACAGAGCTTCTCCTTTCCCTTGTGTGCGCTCCTCAAGTCCATGCCATAGAGCCTCTGCCAAGACAGGAATGCAGCAAGGGTCAAAACAGGAGCTGAATAATACAGTCAGCGCTCCCATCTGGGAGCCAGGAAACAGCCTGTATTCTTAGCTCAGTCTCTGAGCATCTAAGTGACCTAGCATAAGATGTGCTACTTCTACAATGCTGCCCCTCTCACCTCTTCATCTAAGCTCTTCCTAACATGGACTTCCTGGAATCAGCTGCTTTGTACTGCAACAGTCAAAGCACGCCGAAACTTCACTTCCATCCAGCTGCTACCTTTAACATGCTGAACTGTCCAAGCTCAGTTCAGTTTTAAAGAACATGAGACCCAAGTAACCTGCAACCAACTCAAACCCCAGATTTGTAAGATCCTATTCTGCAGAGCAATAACTTTTTTTTTTTTTTCCAACCCTCTTCTTTTAAAGACAGGTTAGCTGGCTGTCCAGCTAACAGGTTGAAACCACCCTGCCAACCCACTGACTTCAAGTTGTCACGCTAGCTTGTCACCTCCAAGTTTGTCCATACAATAGCAAAGGGACAGTTCCGGCTTCCCTAGAGATAGAGGAGGAGCACAGCAGAAAATAAGTTAAAATACCCAAAAGAAAAGCAAGAGGCTACCTGCAGAAGGAGGCGCTTTGGTTTGGGACCTCTTTTCCTGTACCCTGAAGCACGGTCTCGCTCTTCTCTGCAAGAAGGAAGAGATATCAAACCCAGTACCCCGTACCACAGCACAAGGCCCAGTTAAGGACTTCTACCTTCTGCAGCACAGTTCCCTCATTTATTCTGTTAAAACCCAACAGCGTAGTGTTGGAAAGCATCCCAGAAGTGTTTCTTGTGGGAGCAAAAGTCTTGCAATAAGGGAATTTCTCTGACTCAAGGATAGGTTAGAGAGACTTATCACTTCTACATCAATCCAGCCCAGCCTTGGCCCTGATTAAAATGTGTGACCAATTGCTCATTGGCTAAATGTTGTTTGTGCTTAGTCTCTTTCTCTGAGCAGTGCCAGTCACGGCTGCTTTAACTCCATCTCGTCTGCCTCAGCCAAGAGCAAGGTACAGAAAACAAGCTGGGGTTATTCCTATAGGTCCTGTCATTGATGGGAGTAGGGACAACAGGGACACTTTATAGAGACTTCAAAACAAAGGCACCATCCCCTTTGCTGTGTCCAGGAGAGAAAACATGCCCCCTTACTTTTCTTCATAAGCCACTACCAGGCGGGGGTCCAAGATATGATCCTCCGGCTCCCATGTGCTGTATCTAAAGAAAAACACAAGGAAGATAAAGTAAACAAGGCTTTAATGAAACATTTGCTCCTCAGGCCTGCTACCAAGGCTGTTGGGGCCCTGGAAACTGCCGTTACAAGGGTCAGTGGGGCCTGCCACAACACTGCTTGAGCCCTGAGGAATCTCAGCCATTCCCTCCCCAAAAGCTCCGGGCCAGAAATCACCTCCCCTTCCCAAAACAGGCAGGGACAAGCATCAGGCAGCTCTTTGTAAGCGAGCAGGGCAGGCTTTCCTCCACAGGGCCCCCTTCCTCACTGTGCACAAAGCCTGTGCAAAAATTCACCAACTGCTTTTAAGCAGATGCCTAAATAGGTCTCATTTGCAGCACTCCCGCGCATCCAGGAAAATGTGCGAAACACTGGGACTTGATCTGATACAACTTTCTGGAAAAATAGGTCTCTCAATTCAGAGTGCCCCAAGAGTAAGTGTGCTTCCTTACCTGCATTATTAATTACCTCTAATCACTGGAGCTGAAAGCATTCATTTAAGAAGAGTTTAATTTTTCTCCACTGATGCCTTCCAACTAAACACATTTAGACCTGGGCCCTGAGGCAAGTTAATGGCAACTCTCCAGCTCCTCCTCCTTCTGCTCCACTCCCCCTGCGGGAGATTTCTGTCTAGGAGAGGTCAGCAGGATTTCTGTACAGGAGCTGGAGGGACTCGTTTGCAGTGGTGTTTTATCAATGCCTCCAAACAGGGCAAAAGCAGCTTGAGAGATTTGCATTTTGTAGTGATGAGGTGCTAGAAACTATGGTACAATTCTTTCACAAAATGGGAGGAAGGGGGAGAAAACCCCACAAAATTCAACTATCCCACGGTGCACTGTACATCAGAGGGTTAAGAACAGACCTGTCTTCCCAGCCAGATGATCCCTCCCTCACTGCCTGAACCTACTGCAGCCATCTGACTGCGAGCTGTCAAAGGCAAGATGCTGTTTGAACAGAGGAAGGTTTTCTCCCAGCTGCAAGGCTTTTGGCACTCATTCTTCAAATGTAAGAAAATTAAGAATACTTGGGGAAGGGAAAGGGGAAATGCCAGCTTGCTATTTGTGGGCAGGAGAAAAAAATGGGATTTGCTATTAAAAATAACAAAAACAAACAAAAAACCACCACAACAAAAACAACCTGGTGGGTGTTGCCTTTTTCTCTGCAGCCCAGTCCCTGGCTTTGCTGCAGTGACAAAACACTGCATATAAAAAATATGGCTCACTTTGCCACACACACACACACACAGAGCACATAGAGCCCAAGCTGCAGCAGAGCTGCAGAGAGCAGGCACTTTGGAAAACATAGATCATATGATCTTCCTTCCCCCTCCTCCTACTCCTCCTCCCTCCCCTCTTAACTCCAACATAAGTTGTAAACAAGCTTGTAGCTGGAATTGGTTGTAACTCCTCCATTCCCTGGCTGGGAACACAATCCAGGAATCTAAGGGAGGGGACATTATCAAGCATTTTTTTTTAAATGTGAAAAATATCTAACACATGAAATTGTGTTATTCTGTCCTAGCCTCAGTCCCCCCAGTCAAACCCCCAGCTGGAATCACGGGTTAACAGATACAGAGATTACAGAGAGCAATGCGACAAGGTTGGGGAGGGGAATAGTGAAATACAACGTGGGAAAAGGAACAGGTTGGAAGACAAGGATGCAAACAGCTCGTGGTGCTACGTGCCACTGCAGGCGCATGTATGTTTAGAAACAAGGACCAGAGGCCACTGGCAAGATGAAAGCAGCTTGCAGGCTCAAAGCATTTTGAATTTAAGCAGCTCAAACTACTGAATTAGCAGTTAAAATAAAAAACAAACAAACAAACAAACAAACAAACAAAAAAAAAAACAGTGCTCTTCAGATCCAGTATTTGGAGGCTGAGGGAAAGAAGGGAGGTGCTTAGACACATTACAGACTCAAAAGAAGGGCCCGTGACATCCCTCTTGTCCCCCTGGTCTGAAGGTTGTGGGTTTTCATTGCCTGCACAGAGATTCTGGTTCCCTCAGAGTCCCAAGGTATAGGGCAAGAAAAGGCAGCAACAAGAAGGACTGCTCTGCCAAAAGCAACATTATACCATGCCTCAGCCCACCTTCTTGGCAAGGCGCTGTACAAGAGAAGGATCTCAATGCCTTTGTAGAAAGTAGAATGGGACAAACATTAATATTCTGATGAAACAAGGGATGGTGCCTCTCAGACTCCGTTTCCCAGTTCTGTTTTTCCATTAACAGGGATTAAATTAGGCATAGCCACTTAGAAGGCTGACGTGGGCCAAAAACTGACCAACAGCTGATACTCAACAAGTGCACAAGTATTTATAGGCAGGAACAAAGCCCTTCTCTCCCGCCAACATCAGAAAGGCTGGGCTGGGCATGTGGACGGACATTCTGGGTGCTCCAACACCAGGGTCAATCTCTCAGGCCCATGTCCTTGCTGGTATTTAAACTAGTAAAACCAAACCCCATTGCTTGCATCATCCAGCGCAACTGCATGTGATATTTAGCCATACCCAAGCACATTGTGCATACAGACACACAGTTACAAACAGAAAAGCAAAAACAGGTCCAGCCTCCTGGTCAATCCACGAGGGTTCTACTAGCTCACTAGTTAACACAGTAATAATATTTTACAGTTATCTCATCCTTTTGTGCTCAAAGCATTTTACAAATAGCTTAGTTACAGAGCACTGTCTTCTTTTCAGAAGCAGCTGCATTTTAATAAGGAAGAGAAGTAGCAGTAAAGAAGGCACAGGAATCTACAAAACTTTGCTTTTTCTTTCAACATGGCCAGCAAAGCAAAGGCAGAAAAGGCAGTCAAAACAACAGAAGGTTTCAGACAAAAAACTGGAAGTGCGATGGTCATTTTCAAGAGACTAAGATCCATTGGGGTTTGATTACATTTAGTAAGTTTGAACCATGTCACTTCTCTTTTCACAAACAGCAGAAGGGATATAGCATGAGGACTGCACATAGCCCTAAAAATAAAGTGATTTTTTTTTTCCAGGGCCGATTCAGAAAAGCAAGCACTATTCTATGTTTAGAAGAAACACCATTTTCTCTAAAACTCATGCTGAACTTGTGTGGATTCACATCTAGGAAGTGTCTTAATGGAATATTTCTGCAGTAGCAAAAAATAAACAACCATAACAGACTGGCACAGGGTCTGTATCCCTCAGATGCCAGTTAGGAAATAAGAACAGAGTTTTGGGTTGTGGCTCTGTTTTTTTGTTTACAGTTGTTGAAATGAGGCACAAAATGTTAGCCATGAAGAATGGGATGCTAAGCCACAGAGATACAGTTAAAGCTACTACCAATTATTAAAGCAAAGTAGTAAATCGCAACTTACTTTGGGGGCCATCCTTTCCACTTCACCAGGTATTCTACTTTACCCTAAGGGTGCAAAAAAGGAAAAAGAAAACAGATCAACTCAGTAACTAAATAGGGGCTACAGCAAGAGATGCAGCCAATCAGCAAGACTAAACTCTGCAACTTGAAAGCTCATTTCCTATCACTGTATTTTCAAAACAAAGCTACTTCCTCATTCAACTAGACTGGTTATAGGTTTATTCCCCAGAAGATGGGCACATAATTCAAGCACTTTTAAATAACCCTAGCGTCACCCTGGGATCACAGCTTTGCAGGAGCTTGTAGGCAGAACCCCAGATCCCCTAGAGAGGCACTGCAATCAACTCCTGCATCTACAGGCAATCCTACAAAAAGCCACCAAGATAAGCATGAGCAGGAAGGGGATACCAAAACAAGTATCAGAGGAATCTGTTTAAGCAGAGAGAAAAAAAAAAAATACAAGATTTCAGAACCTATGAAGCATCTTTTAGGTATGTTCCCTTCCAGTTGGTTCATCCACAGCTCCATCCTTCTCAATCACCCAATCTTTCTACTCAAATGAACAGTAATTCACAACTGAAAGTCACAGGTATCCATTTATTTGTTCACTCTATAGGTAAAAGAATAATAAAAAAAATAGCAATTGGAAACTGTATCTGAGGGCCCCAAAGGAGCATGCACAACTAGTAAATATTTTAATATTATGCAGGGAGACTTGTTAAGCAGTGCCCAAAGCACAGGAAGGGCCTGCGCGCATGCAGAACCACCTCCAGGAGGCTACTGTTGCAGATGTGAAAAACCTTTAAGCGACGGCATGGAAACCAAAGCCCTCAAGCACATCAGGAGCCAGGCAACTAGTTTCATTTTCCTGAAGGAGGGGGTTCAGCTTCCAAACGTTTGAAAACACTGCCCTATAAGGAACTTTGCACCGGAGGATCTCTGCATACCCTGTGCACATGGGTTAATTCTTCTAACACCCTGTGCAGTCAGACAGCATTTTTACAGTTGGGGAAACTGAGTCACTAAGCTCACGGCCAAGTCTTTCAGAACCATCCCCAGATGGGGGGTACACAGCTTGCCACTGACAGCACTGATCTTTTTTTGAGAAATTGAAAACCTCAATAATGAAAGACCTCAGGCTGTTCATTCCTCCCCCTCCCAAAAAAAAAAAGCACCCACTCAATCACCCCACACAAAATTACAACCAAGGCAAGAATCTCAGCTGCCCACACCTCCTTCCTGCCCCCCAAGCCCGAGGCCATCCTTGTCCCCGCTCCAGACCCCAGCAGGTGTCACATCTGCCCCACGCCTTCCACTCGCTGCCCGCTGCACCGGGGCACAGCGCCCGGGCTAAATAAACAACGAAAAACATCACGGTGACAACAAGGACAGCCGAGAGCACCGTTACTTGGGGAGGAGGGAGGACCGCGAGCGCCCACCACGCCCCCCGCCCGCGGCCCGCGGGTGCCGCGCGCGTCCCGGCCGCCCGCGCCGCACCTTCCGCACACGCTTCTTGCGGATGCTCTCCACGGCGAACACCTGCTCGCCGATGGCCGACAGCTCCATGCGGGCGCCGCGGCGGGGGAGCGCGGCGGCCGCCGCCTCCGGCCCCGCTCCGAGGGACGCGGCGGGTGGGAGGGAGGCCGGGACGGAGTGAGGGCTGCGGGGGCGGCAGTCGCACACTGAGGGCCGTTACCGTTGGCGGCCGTTGCCCGCCCGCCGGCCCGCGCTCCCCGCACACGCCCCCTCACGCGGGGCCGCGCCCCCCCCCGCCCCGCTTTAGAACCTGCGCAACGTTTTCCCCGGAGCGCGCGGCGGGGCGGGGCCCGGCTCGCCCCGCCCCCTCCCCCCCCGCGCGGGAGCCCGAGCGGCCGCCCCCCCCATCCCCG
>JAUBNY010000679.1:2750842-2762349 GCA_032275445.1 Crypturellus soui | reverse complement strand
GTTGTTGCAGCACAGTTTTACTCTTTTCTCTAAAAATGGTTATACTGTAATTAAAGTAGTTTTCCTGATTTGACAGCCAGAAGCCGAACTCTTAATAGCAAAGAGCAAGAACATCTCTCTCCTTCCACTCTATCCAAGCTTTTGAATTACTGGTAAGTGAATATAACAAAGTCACTTAGGGGACCAGAAATAATTAAGACAAACAATTTAAGCAATTATATTTTTTTCAGGTCTTCAAGCCTATTTCAACAGTACTTTAAAAGCCATTCTGTGATAAGAGACAACAGTATTTCAAGAACTAGATTACAGAAATCTTTATGGGAGATATTCTTGTTATGACTAATTGTACAGTTGCACTAATATATAACAGCGAACTCCATGTGCAAGAAGCCAAAGCAAATATTGAACCTTACTTAGTACAAATTCAGAGACCCAGATCCAGGAGCCTTTAATCAAATTTCCAATTAACTTCAAAGAGTTTTACTTGAGAAAAACTGCAAGCAGAATCCGGTACAGAAAAATTACCATTTTAATTGCTGCTAGTCTGATTAAGTGATCCAGCTCGCCGTTGATACAGGCACTTACATTAATACTATATATATATACATATCATCATTTATATTCTGCAGAGCCTAATTCTGCCAACCATTTTTCCCCCAGAAGACTGCAGCAAAGACCAGCATAGCTTCAAAACAACCGAACAGCTCCCTGAAGAAATGGTGTCTGATGAAGCTCCAAGAAATGACCTTGCAGTAGAGACCAGATTTGGCAGCCCGGCATCACGATGCTGCCATGACTCCATAATGTCCCAGGAGCCGGCAGCCGGGAAAAGCAGTGCTGTTGATGCCTTTTGCAGCGTGCGGCTTTACCTCTGCGCCGTGCTTTACGTTTTGGCTATCAGTAGATGGCACTCGTCCTGCTCCTCTGCCCTTACGGGTCCGCTTTACATGCAGACCGTGGTGCTGGTGGGCGTCGTCGTGGCTCTGGTACGCATCCTCAAAGTGCATTACAAAACACAAGACAGTGTCACACATCAAACCCTGTCAGCACATTGTCAAGGTCAGTGCTGCCCTGGCCAGCCCAGCCGGAGCCATTAGTGGGCTCAGCAAGTGGAGGCGGCTGGAAGCACGGCAAAGCCCAGATGGGATGTGTAGTCCTTCAGTGCAGTAAAGCCCAAGGACACCAGAAAAAAAATCTTCAATGTCTGGACCATCTTGACTACTATTTTTAACACCATGGTTTCTGAAAGCCCATGGGAAGAATGCAGCTGCACTCTGCAGCCACTTTGGGGGCCCCATGACTTACCCAGAGCCAGGGAATGATGCATTTAAAGCTGTGGTTTTGCCATGCATTCCTCACCCTGGCTCTGACCCTTGCTGAGCACAGGGGTTTCTCAGCATCTGGTGACCTGCTGGCCACAGCCCTAGTGCAGAGCAGTGAAGAGTCACCTGTGCACAAGACACACAAACAAAACAGAGACTGCAGCCCCATTGCCTTGGCCAAGAAAGGCTTGGAAGCCAGTCCTGGAGAGTAGACAGAAGATTGTTTAGCTTAAGCCTGGCTCATCTCTGAGATCTTTGCTTGGTATCTGCTAAGAAGAAAAACACCTTCTGTTGGGTCTATTTCATTTCACTTCCAGTTGGCATTAGGACTGTCCCGAGCCCTTTTAGCCAGCATGGGGTTTCTCCACTTGTTACAAGGCATATATGACATTTTTCTACATTAGTCTTTGATCCTGTTTCATTCAGAGCACCCAGAGTTTCTCTTCCCTTTTGCAGATCTGAGGTGCCCGGAGAACAGCCTAAATGTAAGCAATGAATCAAAAACTGGAATCTTCAAGGCACCGCAGAGCTGGCACTTGTCCCTTAGAGTCACCTCGGCTTGGTGGGCAACTCAGCATTCCTCTGTATCTTGGCTTGTGGCCCGCTGTGATCGGAACCACTGGTTAGCAGTTTCTTCACAGTCTTTCCTGAAGAGCTCAGCTGATTCCCAGGACTGGATCAGTGCAGAACATAGTGCTGTTTTTCTTTGAAAATGCCACTGAAAGAGGACATGCTGTTTTGTTACTTGCCAAAGATAGCTCAGCAGTTGCAGGGCACAACCAACAATGCTTGTCATCAAGGTTCAGTCCCTCTTCTGTCTGCAGAACAGCAGCGATGGGTTGTAAAATCCCATCTTCTCAGAGACTACCCTCAATGTCTGTTTATTATCTTTCTCAGGAGCAAGGTGGTTGGGTACATATTCACTCACTGAGGATGCCTTGCTTGTGTTTGGTGCAAGATAAATTAGAATTTGGCTGAGACAGGGAACAGATCACCACGTGATACATCTCATTTTCACACTTATTTGCCTGGACAAGAGGAGATCTGTGTCCCAGTTGCTGTTCCTAGCATGTGTGTACATTTTTTCCCCCATCCCCAAGCCACATGAAATGCATAAATGGTTCCTCATGAAGGTGCTGAAATGCAGATCTCTACTTCCCAAGACAAACACTTGGTGGAAAGCCAGGCTGTTCTCTCTGGACCGCTTTAAATGTTCAATACTCCTGTATAACAGCAAGACCAAAGTACACATGTTTGGTACACAAAGTACCCCATTTTGATAACTTTTTCTCTGGGCAGCTGTAGTAGGATTTTCTGTGCTCTGAAGCCTAGATCTGAAGTGTGAGGTGGCAAGGGAAAATAAGTGCTTTTAAGAATATTTTGAGTGTGTGTGTAGTTTCAGTGAATTTGTTTTTTGGTTGTTTTTGTTTCAATTAATTTAAATTCATTTTGTTCTTTTAAGGAAAGTCTGCCCTTTTTTGGACAAATTGTAAGTCTTCAAAAAGCCCTTGTGCCCACATATTCTACAGTATTTCTACAGAAATATTTTCAGTTGTGCAGCTGCTTAAATCTTGCAAAGAGTCCACCTTCATGTACAAGGCTTTCATGGCAGCAGTGGTGTCTGCCACCCCCCTGCATTCTGGCACCTCCTGCCTACAGCATGTCCAGTTCTAAAACGGTTCATTTTCACATGCCTCCAGTGCTTCCACAGCATATGGGCCAAATGGGACAATGTGCATAGGTTCTTCATGCCTGAAGCACACAGAAAATTTGGGTTTTCTGGAAGACTTCACTTGTTTGGTGCTCATGTTCAGATCACCTATTCTGGTGCTGGAGGCAGAGACCCAGCTTGGAAGTCAGGGTGCATCTGAGGCGTTCCTGTGGGATGCACAAGCTGGGAAGTGCTCTCAGATACTCCATGTCATGCCGTGTCACAGCACACTGCACCGCATTGTGCCACACCAGTGTCTCTCACTCCCGCTGTGATAAGGCTACAGTCACGGTTGCAGCCACTGTTTGATTGCTGTGGAGGACTGTAGCTTTGGTGAACTTCCCTGCTCCGTGCCTTGGCTCTGAATTTTGCATTGGATAACTACTGGGTAAAAATGAAAATCACTGAGAGCACAGCAGGTAAGAAAATGCTCCAATCCCTGCTGAGTGCCCAGACTCCAAGGCTGAAGGGGATCCTCCTTCCTGAATCTCCTTTGGCCCCACAAATCTTCCATCCCTGTTTTCATGCTTCCAGCTTCCTGCTAGCCTGGGATTTCCTGAGCTGAGCAAACTGAGGCCGTGCAAAAGACCAGGTGAAAAGGTGAAAAGGCTTCAATACTTGTAGGCTGAGGAGAATCCTTAGATCCACCTCTTCCTTTCTGGGGAGAGCTCTGATTGCCATGCTATGCACAGGCCACGGGCTGTGCAAAGCCTTTGGAAGAGAGACCTCTTCCCCGCTGGGCACTTGACCTTGGCAGATGAACGGGGAGGCGAATGGAGGAGAGGGACAAATCACAGAATCACAGAATGGCTAAGGCTGGAAGGGACCTCTAGAGATCATCTTGTCCAACTCTGCCCCGCTCAAGCAAGCGCTCAGGCATTGTAGGCCTCAGGCATCCTAGTGCCCTAGAAGACATTACCTTCTAAGCAGCAGGGAGGTAAATGGGCTCCAAAACCCTTCCTGGCTGCTGGCTCTGGGCAGCCTCCTGCCCCAGGTGGCAATTTGCCCTTTGGGTGCCTGGATCTGCTCTTTATAGCAGCTGAGACCACAAGCCTGAATGCAGCCCCTAGAAGCACTGTCTGTCTGGCTCCCCAGGTCTTAAAAAGCAGAGGTTGCCACCGATGCCACAATTACACTTTATGGAGATCATTTTTTTCTTGTTCTTAGTAGATTTTCTAGGGAAAAAAAATGAGGACTAGCTGCTTTCTTCCTGAGGTAATGTCCTCTTGGCTCTTTAGAGTCTTTCCTAAACATCATGGTGTAACCACTGTTCCCACCAATCTATGGAAGCTCAGACTCTGCCTTTTGAAAAATTACATTTTGCAGCTTGTTCCTCCCTTTGAGTTCTGGAGCATGGGGAGCAAACCAGTGAGTGCTGGGAGGAGGATGTAGATTGCAGCACTGCCCGTTGTGCCAGCTCTCTGCCCTGTCCCCTGGAAGCGGCATTTGCAGGGGGTGATGCAGAGGAAGGAATTATTCTCTTCTCATTACTGCTGTTGACTTGCATTGGGAAACACTGGGAAATGGATGAAAGGCATTAGAGGGAGCGAAACACTCTCATGAAATGTTATGAACCGCCCTTGCCTCTTTTCCCTGGTACGTGGTCTTGCATGTGGCGCTTCCTCAGGAAAGGGTTCCCTTCCAGCATGTATCGCTGAGAGGCAGAGTGGTAACAACCAGCTTTCCTGGCTGCCCCCTGCCGAGGCCTAGGTGCAGGGATGACTGCCAGAAGGCCCAAACCGCTGAAGGAAAGCTCTTTGGGTCGGTAGCTTAAAGCAGTTCTTCACTGCAGACCTCAACCCTTGTGTGATGGGAGGTGGGGGCAGACGAGCTGCAATCCCCATCGCACAGGGCATCCTGCTGCAGGGGGTATAGCAGGAGAGCTGATTCCTGCAGAACCCTTCTCTCTGTGGCAGGCTGGCCCCAGAAAAGCTGCTGTTCATTAGGTGGCACTATAGGCCTGTGATTTCACAGGCGAGCATGGTCTCTCGGGGACTCCTCAAGGTCGAGGCTAGCATTTGGAGGCTCTGAGGCTTTATTGCCCTATTTGCATATGTTTTTCTGGGGAAACACACTGTCCTGACAATCCTGGAACGGCTCGGGGCTGCTGTTGCAAAAGCAAAGCAGCAGCAATCAAGACTTCTGCTGCAGCCTCCCGTGCCCAAACTCAGCAATAATTGCCCCAGAGGGACCAAACGGTTTAGGGTAAAACCAGGGCTCTTGGAGGCAGTGGCCCCAGCACGGTGCTGCTGCTTCTCTGCCTTCCACCTCTACCGCAGGGCTGGAACCTGCGGTGCTTTTGAGCAGAAGATCCCCAACCCATCTGGGTTTGTACTTTTTTCCACTACAACATCCTGAACTGAACTGGGGCAGGGAAGGCACCTTTGTTTTGGTAAACCCCTCAAGCCACCTATTTCCTCACCTTGATTTCCTTGGCATTTTTCTGGGTAAATGTTTATACAAGTTTTCAACGCCAAGGGGAGCGCAGGCAGGATTTGGGAGCGCTTCCCTTGCATAATTTGGTTGAAGTGATTTAATTTTCTTCCCCCAGTGCTGCCGGTTATTCCAGGCCTGACTCAGTCCTCACAAACACACGTATTCGCAGCTCTCCTGAGGCACACCTGCCTCCGATGGAAACCGGCACGGCTATTCCTGTGCAGTGCCCAGCTCTTCCGCCCAGCTGGCAACTTAGTTGATCCTCAACCCCGGGTCAGCAACCTGCTGCCTACTCGGTGCTCCACTGTCCAAAACTGAAAGATAAATGTCCTTGAAATCCAAAGTAACCACGACAATTTTATTTTGAATGGGAAAATGGCCTGTTTTTCCCCTTATCTAATTGATTAGGAATGTCAAATATTCTTTTCTGTACACCATGCATGCCTCTTATTTATGTAGGAAGCAGCTGGTCTACAGATTCAGCCAAACACTTTTTTAAAACTAAAAAAATTAATCTTTCTTTTTTATTTTCTTTATTTTCTTTTTTTTTTTTTAAGGGCTGGGTGCAGAAGGTGTCACTGTATTTCAAGTTGACAGAATGCATCTCTCAGCTTTTCCCTCTGCGTCTTGACACATCTCTGGGAAACGCCTGCTCCATCTCTTCTTCAACCAAAACTGCAGGTGTCTGAGAGAAAGGGGCTGAGCAGGGAGCTCTCGTAGAGGTGTCACTGTTGGGACACAGGGAGGCCTGGGACATTTGCAGCTCAAGAGCCATGTCTGGGTGCCTGAATGACATCAGAAAAAAAATCTTGTCTTTTGTCTGGACAGATTTCTGCTGACTTCTATTTATGCACAGTGCTGAGCAGTACTAGATACAGCAGTTACTATCTAGAGAATGATATTAGCTTTGGGTCCTCGTGACCGAGTAAGTCATTGCCTTCTGTAATGGGCTTAAAATGGAGCATACGTTCCTGTTTTTCTGAGTATTCCGTAATGCTTCCCACCCAAGATTTTACAGGGTTAGATTCCAGTTTATAAAGTTTTTGTAGGAAATATCTGCAGTTCTGGCATATTTAGGTTTGTTTTTGATTAAATCTGTTTGGTTTAGCATGGCTGACAAATAATCTCCTGTAAACTTGCAAATCTAGCAAAAAAAAAAATAATAATGGTTCTTGAGGTGATTTCATTAAAAGGGCAACTAAAAAATAGTGTTTTTTAGAGTCACTTATCCTGCAACCTGCAAGTCTATGCCAGGAAGGCTGCCAACCATTAAGTGTATGCTATACAATAAACATTTTAATAAAGGAGGAGAACTACATTTGCCTTACAGATGACACCGTAAAGCAGTCAATACATATGTACACCTGACACAAAACTCCAGTAGAAGAGGGGCATTAATCCACCAGCTAGAGTAAGATCTCTTTTCCCACACCACTTGCTTTCGCGTTCCCACAGTTCATATTTCACCACCACATGTCAGAGACTTAGTTTTTTTGCTTTCGTTGCTCCATTTAACCAAAGGCCTCATCCCAAAGTAGCCTGATCATATGTAGTGATGGTAGGAGTAGATACGATAAAGAGAAATATATTAAAAAAAAGTGGTAATGGGGACGTTATATGGCCTTGTATTGAATGAGTTACATAGAAATATATGTGATAACTGCGTTCACTGAAGATAACAGTAGCAATGGGCCAAAGTTAAGCTTGTGTTCCCCTGGGTGGTCTGCCTTCTGCAAGAAAACTTCTGACCCAAGCAGAATATGGGATTCAGGGCATCCCATCTATGTGGCCACAGACTGCCTTAGCCCAAGGCTATTGTGTGAATGCTATGACTCCACCAGTCCAGCATTTCGAATCTTGGATTTTAATATTGATGATCTAAACTTCACTTGACTGGTAATCTTGCTTTCAGTGTAGTTTTGGTATCATCTGCAGGAGGTTTAGATCTCATTAGGAAGAGCTGGAGCATAACGGACAAATGGGGTAGTGTCTTACCTCGCCTCTCAAAAATGCTCACCTAACTGCCCTCTGAGATCACTGAACCAGGGATAGGTGCCCATTTGCTGTGATGCAGATCAGCCTGGCAGCTTCTAAACCATGGAATCATGCCTCTGTGTGCATGCCTCTGTGACTGAAATGGGCTCTTCCTGCCCTTTGCCACTCAGTTAAATGGTTTCAAGAACCCTTATAATGAACTGAGCAGTGACAAATCAGGTTCAATATGGGAGCAAACAGTGGTATTTCCAGGTAAGGAGAATCTTATCCCAGACCAGGTAGAACATTTCTACCAACCATAGGGCAGGGCTGACCATGACAGGTTGCTATAGTAGTTGGTCATTTTCATGGCTACCTTGACAATAAGACAATCCCACGGGACATCTTTCAGCAGGCTTATATTGGAGTAGTCACACTGTCAGCCAAGTCCAATCTCCACGCTTGAGCTGGGAGCACCATTAAAATGATTTGAAGAGCACATTAGGAGAATTACAGAGACATCCTGGGCTATTCTATTGAGCACATTACCCTTGCTATATCCTAGCTGTTCAGTGTTTTCCTAGGGATGTTCAAAGCTGAGTATGTGTCAGTCCTCAGAGTTCATGCCAGAATTGTGTTCCGTGCCTCAAAAAACCATCCAAATCTTCCAGTTGTGGTGTTGTAGCTGCCTTCTAACAGAATTGCTGAATGCTGTCTGATAAACTTGTAGGGACAAGGCTTCTGAAAGACTTGACTTCACTCAGCCTGGCAGGAAACCTGCTATTTGTTTAATCAGCTACCCAAACAGCTTCCAGCACCTGCTCACTTAGTGGTAGAGGCCAAGCAGCAAACATTTCACTAGATAAAAGTTTCCACCAAACTCTTGCTGATAGGTGGGACATCCATCAACAGGGCCCTTCTCAGAGCCCCTGAGAGCTGTTCATGGTGGCTGAACCGGATACAGAGTCAAACATAGTCAAGCCGGTTGCTTCCACAGGGCATGAGCACATAAGTACACTAACTTGGGCTGCATATTTGGTTTTGGTTCTCCCATGTTTTTATGTGTTTTATCAAGAGATGGTGATTTGCCAAATGTCTGGCACCTCATAAAAGCCATTGCCCTGCCAGAGCCACGGAAAACCCAACGCTCAGAAGCAAGCTGCCAGCCCATGCTCCTCTTTTCTCTGTGTTTCAAGATCTCCAAGGGATATATTCTTTGACACTGTTGTCGGATGATGAGGCGTGCTCTGCATGCTGAGCAAGCTGGATTTTGCTGAGGTTGTGGTTCCTCTGATCAAATTTTAGCACTAACTGTAGCTGAATAAATCAAGAGAAGAGCTGTGTTCCTGGACTTGCTGCTGCTTGTCATACACTGGTACATTGTTCTCCAGAGGTGGGATCCACTGTGCTTGCTGTTTGCCAGCTGAAAATTAAGCATCTTAAATTGGGCTGACTAAAAAGTAAGCAAACACCAGCCATCTTTGTCTCATTCTCCAGACAAAGGAGAGAGTTCTGCACTGCCACAGCATGATTCATCCTGACCTATGTCAGGGATAAGTCAGGGAATTGAATCTCTCTCTAGACATGTCCTATTCTCTCTGTTGACTATTGAGGGAGGTGAGACAGCTGGATGAGACTTTGGAGCCAATGCTTAGGTGTCTGCTGTGAGATGAATCCCACCGTTGGCTAAGAAGGTAAGCTTGCTCCCCAGGTGAGTGATTGGAGTTACCTCCAAGGGTGGATGGTTTGAGGCACACATGGAGAGCAAAGCAATTGTATGGGATGTACAAATGCACAGCCTTCTGCAGGGCTGCATGCTGCTTCACAGCTCTCCGACAAATTCCGCTCTAAAGACTTCCCACTAATCACCTCCAAAACTTCTTTGGCTTGAGTAACATCTGCTCAGAAAATGTCTTTCACTGCTGGAGACACTATCCTGAATGCTGTTGTGAGACTGACAATGTATAGGTACTGTAGTAGGGAGCATGTTCATCTTCCCAGTGGGGGAAGGACAAGCCAAAACAGTGACAAGAAGATGCCACCTTCACAACGCATATTTTTATAGCCCATAACAAAAACATATCGTCCTGGGGCAGCACTTGGCATCTGAGCCCAGATAGCGTAAGAAAGTGTAACTGCAGATGTAGCCTTTCTGCCTTGCCTCAATCTGTCAGTGCACAGAAAAAAATCTTGAAACAAATTAGTCCACTGGACTTTTGCTCCCAATGACAATGCCATTGGCATCTAACTGACTATATTTAAACGTCTCTGTTGTGGAGCAACCCAAGTATGACGTTTTTTGTTTATTCAGACTTCTTCCCTGATAAATTTTGCAGTGTCAGTGAGTGTAAGTGGACATGTATGTTCAAACGCTTGCTCATACTTGCCATTTGCTACTCTACCACAGCATATTGCCCTCTTTTCTGGTGCTGGAGTCAAAGCTTATCATCTGCATGTGCTACTGACTGAATGTTGAGCCTCGTGGACAAGCCTGGGGCTGCTCCTCTGGCATGACAGTGTGGGGAACGGAGCTGTGACATGGCTGGCAGCGCCTAAGAACAACTGGACCACAACAGCCCAAGGGTTCATGCTGCAGCCTGTGTCATCATGTAAGAAACCAGAAATCAGGGGGAATGGGTACACAGGTGAAGTAATGCCATTCGGCATTAAAAAATCCCATTTTTCTTAAAAGAAGCTGCTCAAGTACTGCTTTTTTTTTTTTGTTCTTTCTTTCTTGCACCTGCTATTTAGTCAAAAATTCCAGTAATTTTCATACAAAGAGATGCTGATCTGGTTTAAACCCTTGATTATTGTGGATTGAAACTGCCAACAAACAAGAGGCATGGCGAGGAAAGAATTTAAAATAAACAAAACCAACAAAAATAGTTTTACTTGGCTTTCTCCACAACAGAGACATTTAAGTATAGTCAGCTGAACATTTGCAGCTTGTCATTTGAAAGCAAAACCCCAAGAAAAAGAAAGATGAACAGAAGCCAATAGGAACTAAAGACTGGAGAGCGAAGAAGCAGGTAATAGGGATTCCTCTTGCCCTAAATTGGAAGGCTGGCCGGAAAAGTCATGAGCAAGAAGCTGTTCATCCCATGTATATTGTTTTGCTGCCCTGATTTATTTAATCTGGCAATCAATCAACATGTATCACATGACTGATCTGCTCTGGAGTCTTATTTAGTGTTTTTCCTGTATGCCTACCTATAATTCTTGCTGTGACATAACAGGGACTGACTAGGTGCCTGCTAGAAGAGAAAAACCTGCTTGATCCCAAACCACTCTCATAGATGAAGCTTGAGCAAGCCTAGAGCTTGCGTGAAGCCTAGTGCGTGTTTGTGGCCATGCACTCATGAGGAGTCTCCACCAGTGCTAGGAATGGCCTTGCTGGTGTTCTTCCCATTCGTCTTCGTGGCCTCAGAGTCTCATGGCGCATCCAGGCCTGCACAGCGATCTCCAGCTGTCTTGTAGAGATATGAGCCTGCCGATTAGAAATGCTGAAGAAACTCTTACTGATAGCAGGAAAGCTGTTGGCAAGGGATATCAGGCAACACAGCCACATGGCACGGGGTGGCAAGGGCAGTGCCTGTCCTCGTATGTGCCCAGCTGTCCTTGCTCCTAAGTGGAGCTGGGAATGGGCAGTTTACACGGAGGGGAGCAGGAGCAGTACAGAAGAAATGACATTCCTGAGCCGGGAGCCATCAGCGCAGACAGACCCCGGCTCGACGCAGGAGAAAAACAAACAGCCCACAAGGGCCTTGTTGCGCGAAGGAAGTATTATTTAACGTGCATTGTGTTGGGAAACGAAAACAAGGGGCCTGGTCCCAGGCCAGCTCCGTTAACCTCCTTTTTTTTTTTTTTTTTAATGTATTTTTCCTTTTCTTCGGGGCAATTGTTCTAGTGCAGCCCTCCTTGCTTTGTTTGGTGTTTTCAGCGCGGACAATTGCCCGTGGTAATTTCTCAGCGCCGCTTCCTGTGTTTTGGCACAGGGGCTGCTGAGCACCAGGCCGGGCTTCCTGCGGCAGCGCCGCCGTCGGGGCCAGCGCGGCCGCGCGCAC
>JAUBNY010000679.1:2724363-2750822 GCA_032275445.1 Crypturellus soui | reverse complement strand
CCGGCTCCGCGCGCGCGGGGCCTCAGCGGCCGCGGCGGTGTGAGTCAGAGCGCGCGTTTCTGCGCCGTGACTCACCGGCCCCCGCCGCGCGGAGAGCGAAAAGGAAAAAAATAAACCCGGGGCGGGGGGGGGATTGAAAATTCCAATCGCATTCTTTCGGGGAGGTAAACAAGGTCAGGCAGCGCCGCGAGATCCTGTTTACCTGAGACAGGACGTATTTGCAGGGCCCGTTCTGGAAATGAGACGTGTTGATGTGATTCACGGCAGCCAAACGGGGGGAGAGCTGCTCTAGCGGGGGCTGCTGCCGGCTCCCGGCATCCCGAAGCAGGAGCGGGTCCGGAGGGGCGCGGGAGCCAGCCCCGCTCCCTGCCCCAAAGCAGGCAGACTGCCAGGAGGCTCGAGTGCCATTCCGGGAATTTCAGCTCTCCCAGTCCCCAGCATGGGGATCTCCCGGGAAGGGGATCCCACAGGATAGGGAGGTGAGAGCAACCCAGTGCCGCCAGGCCGACGCTTTGCCCAAGGGTTATTGTCACTTGTCACTCACACCCAGTCCTTGCTGGTGAGGGCGAACTGCTGCCTCCATGTGCCCTTTTCCCCTGGGGCGAAGGGGCTCTCTCCCGCCTGCTCTGGAGGAAGGCCCGGTGGCTGTATGGTTAATCAGCGCCAATTCCAGACGCTGACTGAGTGTTTTTTCCTGATAACAAGACATGTGTGAGTGTGTGTCGCTCGGGCGAATATCCTGTTCTAGGACACAGAAGCGGTGGGCCGCCTCGGCGGCATTGGGGGGTGGTCAGTGTGCCGGGATTTTGCATTCCTGGCATTCCTGCCCGCAGCAAAACAGCTCGGTTGGGGCACCCCCGCGCTGCCACCTCGGCCACTTGTGGCCAGCTCGGCCGTGCCCAAGCATCATCTCCCTCGTGCCCAGTGGGAGGCACGGGGGCCCCAGGAGGCCGGGACTGCCCCCGGGGAATGAGCTGCTCCCTGTCACAGCAGGTGATTTCTCTGTGCCAGAGCTGAGACCAGTACCAGGAACCTGGATCTCCCTGATCAATGACAGGAGAAAAGCTTTCTCTGCTGAGCCCCTTTTCTATCATTAAATCCTCTTTGGTGCCCTCCGAGGCCTCCAGGCCCCTGGACAGAAGCAACCTGGTCCCTTCGGCAGCTATTTTGCTGTTGGTCTTGGCTCTATTTCTGGCACCTGTCCCTCAGTTTAGGTCTCCAGGCTGTGCCCTGGGAGAGCCTTTTCCAGTGGGTGCAGGAAGGGTCCACACACACAGGCCCCACGGTGCTGCATCGGGATGGGAGCTCGTACTGTGACCAGGGCGCCCACTGCAAGATGAAAGGCTCTTGGATCTTGCTAAGTCTCCACGTTGTGCCCTCGGCCACCCTGAATGACCAAAAAAGCATATTAGTGCCCAGATCTTGCAGCTGAGAGTTTCACAGGGTGAGAAATTCATGTTGGTTTCCCTGGTGGGGAGCCACGGGGAGCAGGAGAACCAAAGTAGAAGCGGTCCTTGTTTGTGGGGCTATGTTCATCTCTCAGCAGACGTTTTTCCTACTCCTTCCTCTTTCTCTTCACTTTGCCTTTGAAGCCATAATCCCCGATTTTACAGCCAAATTGTGCTCTTCACCCGTGCCAGGAGAGGCAAAGGATGTTCCTTACATTCCCCTGCACCTGCTGGTGCCGCTCCTGCCCACGGCACTGCTCCAGCTCCCAAGGACACCAGAGAAAGCAGCTCAAACCTCTCCTCCCAGCGCTCTCCCACCGTGGGAATGAGGTGCAAAGCCCAGGGATGCCCCTGGCCTGCAGTTGGCTCAGCCAACCAGGGCCCCTTTGCACTTGTAAAGGTGAGCCAGGATGTAGCAAGGGAATATCACAGCTATCACTGATAGCTCTTTCCTTCTTGTCTTCTTTTCTTCTTTTTTTTTCTTTGCCTTCTTTGTTCATTGACACAATAAAACAGAGCCAACACTGCGCGTGGGCCAGCGTTACATCATGATTGTTTCATCTCACGGTCACATCAAGATTCTTGGAGTCTTGCTCAACAAGGTGCTTGGGAAAAGAGGAATTGTCTTTCTGTCTTTCTTTAAAATGTCCCCCTGTTCTGCATTCTCCAGTTTCTGTCTTTCTCCTTGCATAGCCTGCTGTGGTTTGGTTACTTTCTCAATGAAACATGCACACGAGAGCTTTTTTTTTCACACCCATGATAGCTTTTTTTTTTTTTTTTTCTTAAATAAGAGGACAAGAACCAGGCTATCCAAATTGGATCACTGGCTGCATACATGTGTGTTCTTGGAGGGGGAAGAGACGAGGCAGAAAGAGGACAATGCCTCTTGTCACATGCAAGCGGCCAATTTTTTGAGGAATTGAAAGCAGAGCTATATCTGCAAGATTTCAAAAAAAAGGGTGCTTATTTCTGCATTTTAGGAAGCAGCCAGCGCAGCAATGTCCCCGAGCACTGGGAAGGCTTGCGGGAAGCTCTCGAGGGAGTCCCAGCAGGACACTGCCTCGCAGCTCCCGAGGGTGCTGCTGTGACACAGCTGGGATCGTACCATGCGTCCCAGAGCACTGGTGATGCACAGGTCTCTAGCAGGGGACTCTGGAGGGGGCTCGAGACCCTGGAACACCTTGTAGAAAACTGTGACCAGGTGCAGGTTCAGCTCACGAAATGGGGACCCACAGCTGTGCATGTGCCTCAGGGACTTGTGCCTCACCTGCAGCATCAGGGTGAAAACCTGGTGGAGGGGGTTGGTTTGTTTGATGCTTTTTGTGTGTGTGTGTTTTGGGAGTCTTACCATGAAGCCACTATGATTTTGGTGGCTACTGTAAAGCCATAGTTCTGGTGTGGGAGCCCTCAGGGAGAGGGGGTTCTGCAGGAAGCCCCCAGAAGCTGCCTTTGCTCAGCTTGGGGTGCAGAGAGGCAGGTCCTCTCTGTCCCACGTCCCACCTATGCAGGGAACGGTCGCTGTGCACTTTATTCCCGGTGAAGATGGCCTCTTTGCTCCGCCGCGGAAGCGGGCTAAGCCAAGCTGCAGAAAGGTACGTGGTGCGGGAGCAGACAGGGAGGATTTGTTTGCTTTGAGCTCAGTGCTCACTATTGTGTAGTGGCTTCCCTCAGAGCCAGGCGCGAGGGGCTTTCCTGTTTATGGCACCGCGTTCCTAACGGATTAGCTTCACCACCTTCCTAAGCAGCCTTTTATAGGCGGAGGAGAGCCCTGGTGGGCAAAAGAGAGGAAGATTTTGAATAGCATTGACTAATGCCTTATAAATACATATAATGTAAGGATCCTGACTCCATAGGAGAAACTGCATCAAGGTCAAGTACTGACTGGCAAAGCATGGCCCAGAAAAACTCCAAAGCAACTTGCTCTGGTACACCAAGCTCCAGGGACATTACCTTTCTGAGGGCACCTGGGCCACCTATGTCCCTGGAAAGGGGAAATCCCCACCAGGGATTCTTTGGACTTTCCTGAGATAACAGCCCAATGATGAAATCTGTTAGATCACTTGAATGATCTGCTTCCTTTTATGTTCAAAATCAAGTGCCAGTATCACAGATTTCCTCTTTCCTTAGAACTGGGCTTTCTTGATACCAGAAAGCCTTCTTGGGATGCTAAAATTAAATGTCTGAAGGCAGATGCATAGTGTTGCAACTTGTCTGTATAATGCATAAGTTGAGCAACTAACAATAGGGGTTGGAAATAGCTGGGACTGAGATTTCCTCTTTCAGTTGCAGAATGCAATTGCTGGTGCGTGCCTAAGCCAGCTGGCAAAACGCTTGCCCCAGTCAGGTTTCCTGGCAGGCAGGAGGGGTCCTTGGGTGAGAGAGGGTGATGAGGAAAAAAAAAGCCGAAGATGCAGAAGTCTATGCATGGGGCAGGCCTGATGTTGCCAAAATTCAGTGCCGTGAACCTTCTTATCTGGTGCCTCATGTCCCAGGGAGCCCGGCCTTAACAACCCTGAGCAGCAGCAGAGCTTGTTGCTCGCTCAAATTAAGACACGGTGGTGACCACTTACATTCCCCTGAAAACACATCACATGGTGTCGACTGTAAACACGAGTAGACACTCGGGTGCCATCAGGCTCCTACTTTTCCGCCTCCAAAGCACTGAGCACTTGTCCCATTGGAGGTGTGGGTCCTGCCAGTCCTTCCCATGTCTCAGTGCAAGGTCTGCCAGGAAGGCTGGTGGGTCCCATTAAACACTGGGGTGAAGCTTGTGGTAGACTGGCTTTTCTGAGTGCTGTAATCCCCCCGGGCACTTCTAGTCTGAGTTGTGCAAGCAGAGTTATCTATCCATGTTTCTATCTTTGAGTAGTAGCCAAATGATGAAAAAAATCTGAGATCTTCTCCAAATCCTCCATCCCTGTGCATGCACCTCATCCAGCTGCCATGGCCAGCTCTGCCCTACTGGGCTGGTGTGTCCTGAGGAAGAGACCCCGGAGTGGGCAGTGCAGACAGCGGCACGTCGAGTTTGTGATGATTTGGTTTTGTGTGCCGGGAGTTGAGCCCGGGCTGTATCTACACAGCGGGTGAAGTGTGGAGGTGGGCATGGCAGGGCAGTGGGAGTTGCCAATTCCCACTGGTTGCTGAGTGTCTCTGCTTCCTGGACATGGATTCTCTAAAGGCTTTTAATCCACAGCCATAAATACCGGTGCTTTCCAGCTGGCAAAAAGCCCCTGCTGCAGGTTGTCCTTCCTCTGGGACCCACGCTCTACACAGCTCCTGCTCTTCCTCTCCCTGGTTCTTCCTCTCTGCTCTAAGCTCAAAGGGTTTCTCCTGCATCCACCCGCTCAGCCCAGTGCTGTCTTCAAAACGAAAGGAAGCTGCTTAACTTGAACTACTTCAGGTAGCCAGCCTGTCACTTGGGAAAACCTCATGGGGTTGAGCGTGCAGCCCTATATCCCACTTTCCCTCTGGTGGCAGGGCCTGGGTTTGAGCAGGAAGAGAAGGGAATGGGCCTGGTCAGCCCTGAGCCCCAGGCGCGTGTTTGCAGGAGAGACACCTGGCTCTGATGTGCACATCCAGAGTGGGAAACTGGGACAGGATTTCTCTCCCACACTAGCGGCATCTGGCTGCTCCTTCCTGGCCATGAGCTTTGAAACCATCCACAAAACCTAAGTAAATAAATAAGCACAACAATAGATTGCAGCTTCCCCACTGGAACTATCCAGGGGAAAAGGGAAAATACATATCACGGAGGAAAACTGTAAATCCCGTCCAGCTGCTCCTTTCTGTTTCATTTAACACACTTGAAGGAGGCTTTATCGATTAGCAGGGTGTTTGCACCCGTTGAAGCCAAGCCAGGAGAGTGCCTTGTGTACTAAGCTCGAATGGAAAGAACCAGAGGGGACTCCAGTCCTTTGGAAAGCAGCTGTGCCCTGCTTTGGCCTCGAGGTGAATGGAGCTCGGTTAAGGAAGCTCTGATGAACCTGGCTCCCCAACCCCACCAAGGGAGAAGGTTGAGCGGGCAGCTCCTCCTCTGCCCCAATGGATTCCGATCTTGTCCCTGCAGAGCAAAGGGTGTCCACGGGGGCCCACACGTGGGCCTTTGGGCAGCATTTGGGATGGGAAGGAGCTTCCTGCCCGCCCACATGTGCTCCTGACGGCTCCTGTCCACCCCTTCCTGGGCCTGGGGCTCTGCCGTGAGCCCGGTGGTCGGCAGGGCCCGGGTGCTGGTAGCGACCGGGGTCTTTCTCACTAGCACAAGCTGTGCTGCAGCCGCACGATGCAGGCCAGCGCTGCCTCAGACTTTCCAGCATCGGCTTGCGGTGTTTTGCTTGTGGCCATCGGATTTATGGGACCCCAGGGAGTCCCCCTTTTCCTCCCCTACCTGCCCCCCCAGCACAAGCTTTATGTTTTTCTTCTTGATTAGCGGAAAAAATTCCTGAACCTGTTGGAGGGAAGGAAGGTCTCTTCTCTCTCTCTCTCTCTTTCCCTCTCCTCAGTCAACCAGTGAAATGCAAACAATTTCCATTGTCCCTGGGAAACACTTTTTTTTTTCCATGTAAATAGCAGCTCTGCAGGTGTTAAAGGGACAGGGCTGGCCCTGCAGCCCCCCCTGCCCTGACAGGAGACACCCCGGTGTGGGGCTGGCTTGGATGGGGCTGGCAGCAGGCGCAGGCGGAAGGTGCTGCTCAGCGGTGCTCACCGGGCACCTTCTGCTGGGCCACGACACAGCGTCGCGTGGTCCCGCGATACCTGCGGAGGGGCAGCCGTCTCCCGGAGCGTCGTGCCGTGGCCAAGACCTCTGTAGCAGCCCTTGGGAGCAGCTAACGCTAGCGGGAGTGCTGCGGGGTGCCTCCGCAGGGGTACGTGCGCAATTCGGGCAGCCACGGCGCATGGGTGGCTGCTCAGTGTGACTCACGCGTGGCCCCGGGCGCTCGTGCTGGGCTGCCTGTGCGCCGGGGTGAGCGCAGCAGGTATCGGCTCATGGAGCGACGCTCTTGCATCGCTATGCAAGCTGGCGATGGATGCGAAATCCCTTTGGCCAGTCACTTCCTGGGCACCCTCTGCCGCGCTCAGACGTGCGTGTCTGAGTGAGGGCTTTTCTCCCAGAGCGCGCTTTGCTTCATCAACCACAGCTTTTCCTGTGCTGACCTCATTGCATTTGGGCCCTGACATCACTGCTCGCAGCCCCGCGTGTGCGTGTGGCTGCAGGCTCTGTGCTGGGAGGAGAGGGGAGGTCCTGGCAGGGCCCGTGCATCCTGTCCCTTGGCACTGAGGCAGGTGTGCTAGCACAAGCCAGCGACAGCACTACCTCACCCCTTGGTTTTTAGTTCTTTCCCTGGCTCTGCACTAGAGATTTGTCTGGAAAAAAAATTAGTTTTTCTTAATGCAGAAAATACCCTTGCAGGGTACTTGGGGGATTTGGGAAGTTGGGTATTTTGAAAGCAAAGGCAAGCCCTGCAATAGAGCCCAGCATCTCTGTGCAAAACAATCTGTGCCTGTCACTGCTGGGCCTTTTCTGTTGCAACACATTAAAAACAAACCAAAAAATCACTGTGAACATTTCAAAACGTGCACTGACTGTCAAGCCACAAACCTCCCTGCTGCCAGGTTCCCCACAGTGTTTGGATGAGTGTTTAACTGCTTGCAAAAGGTTTCTTTTACTGGGTTAGTAATTACAACTTTTTTATTTCCTTTGAGTCTGCTTTCCTCCAGGGCCCTGTCACTGTTTCTGGGACAAAACCAAGGCAGTAGGCACTGCCTGCAGAGTCTGCATCGCTACCGCCTGGCTGTGGGAGAAACCATCATCTCTAAATCCCACCGTAATTTTATATTTTGGTCTATTCCTTCTGCAAGCTCCTCTGCTGAACGCCCTGCAGACTCCAGGACCACGTTCAAGGCTGTGTCATGTAAGCCGCTGTCTGCACTGCCTGCCTGGAGGCCCAAGCGTGGCTCTCTGCAGGTGTTGGGGTTCCCTCTGCTCCCTATGAGGCCTTTTGGGGCTTCATCTCCTTTTTGTCCTTCCTTCAACCCTGAGATCAAAGCTGGAAACAGCCGAGGCTTCTTAGCTTCTTAACATCTTTTAAGATGAGAAATTCCCAAGTCTTCAACACGCTCACTTGGTCATGGGCAGATTGTGGCCCGGAGGGGAACGGCATCATTTGGTCACGGCCTGTGTGACGGCGAGGGGTGAACAGCTGCACGGTGGAACTCTGGACTTACTTGAGAGGTATTTTTTTTAAGCTAGTTTTAAATTCCTCCTGTTTTCCTACTTCTTTTTGTTCCCCTTCCCCTGGGCATAGTCCTGTTCTCCCCCAGGACCCACCTGGCACTCCCTCAGGGACAGTGAGATGGGGATGCCCTTGGACAAGTGCTGGGAGGCACATTTGGAGGCCCGCGGCCCATCCCAGGCTCCAGATCCCATGGGACAACCAGGGAGCGTGGAGGGCTGTGGCAGTGGGATGGGGTGGCTGCCATGGGGGAGGCGGCTTGCGCTAGCAAGATGCAAGCTGAGCGTGGGGAAGGCAGAGCCTGTGTGGGCCTAGCGCCATGGACTGGGCTTTCCACTTGGCAGATCTGAAGAAAGCTCTTCCTTCAAACCGCAGCCAAGCACGGGGGTGACTTTAAGCCAGTCTCATTCTTGTACACCAATGAAATAAGCAAATAGTCAAAGGCTTTGCTCCGCACAGGGAGGAAACTGTTGCAAACTGATTTGTTACTCCATTTGTCCATGCAATGGCTTCAAGCCTTGCAAAATCTCCATACTAAAAAGCCTGGAGATTGGCTTTAAAACCTAGGGGTTTATTTTTTGTGTGTGATAAATAATCCATTTAACACGCGTTTTGATTTGCCTGTCTCTTTCGGAAACTGTGTTCCTGCAGAAAGACCAAATTCTGAGGTTTCTTTCTACTCCCTCAAAGGCTAGGTGCATTTTTCTTTAACAAAAGATGAACTTCCCGTTGGATGACTTATATCCTGAGGCTGGGCCTTTAGGTAAAACAGCAGTCACTGTTACAACAGCAATTAAAACAGGGAGAGCTGCCAAGACTCCCTGATCTTCAGAGATCACCTGTAGCATGGGGTGAGCCAAGCCGGCATCCTGCACGGAGCAAACCCTCCCTCACTGCGTGCTGAAAGTCTCCGGGGCTTTTCCCCGTGCACATAGTCTAAATGCTGGGTTTTGTGTCCAATTGCTAAGTTCGACTTTGTGGGGTGGTTTTAAAACACCTGCTCAAGCCTTCAGAAGTGCTGCGGGGTCCCGTCTTCCTATGCGCTGTCCTGACCTGTGTTGAATCCGTGCCAAGATGTTGCAACCAAACCCCGCTGAAGTCAGCGCTGGAACAGCTGCAGAGCGCGAACGCGAGGCACCGGAGCAGCGCTACTCAAGGTGTTCGGGCCCGCAGCTCCTTTCAACACCTATTCATTTAGAGTCACGGCAGACATATGCGTTTGCAGCGTTCGGATGGGTTTGTACGTGCCCCTCTGGACTGCTGAGCGAGGCCACGTGCTTGCGGAGGGCAGGGGAGGACGGAGGCAGCCGGTGGGATGCCAGCCATTCCTCCAGCTCCCCGGCAGCTGCAAAGTGAACCAAATGCGCCAACACCTCCAAGTCTTGCGCCTCACTTGCACCCCTTGCTCCCCTAGAGCTCCCTGCCAGCATGCCCTTAGAACCACTGACGTCTCGTGCTGAAAAATCTTTGTTCACACTCGCAATTTCTACACCAAGGAAACTACAGCAGGAATAGGACTATTACCCCCTCCATGATTTTGCCAGTGCTTTCTCTCTCAGGTGCTCTGGAGGCAGCAGGAAGGGGTCAGCTCCCCTCCAGCTCCCTTCACCAAAGCAGGGGCAACCCCTGAACCCCCAAGTGATGGATGTTGCAGGGAGATGCACTGCTTGGCGTCCCAGGCTTGTACATTCAAGACAACCTGGAGAAAATCTGGACACCTTGCTCCCTGGATTTGTCACTGCAGCACGAGTGCCCACTTGGGCCCATTCCCCACAGCTTAGCCATGGTCTTGGGGTGCTCCGTGTGCTCCGTCAGGCTCTGGAAACGGAGGCATGGGCAGAGTCTGAGCTGGTCGGAGCAGGGGCTCCGGCAGTGGTTCACACTGCGGCAAAGCCCGGAGCTGCCTTTTCCTGCGGTCGCGTTTGCTGCCTGTGACAGGAGGCAGCTGCCTCGTGCCCGCAATATTTCCCCTGCTCTGAAGAAAGGGAAACACAAGGGCCGGCGGTATCCTAAAGAGGAAAGGACTGGTGTTGTCTAGACGATATGACTAAGGAGGGAATAGGCTAACTGTTTACACGGCTTTGAAGAGTGTAAACACTGTGATTTGCTCTAAGTCCTTTAAAGCAAGGGAATCCGGAGATCAAACAGAGCGCAGGGAAAGTCTGGCCGGGCCTCCGAACCCAGCAGCTAAGAAGGGGGACCTCTCCGATAACAAAATCCCCACAGCCTGAGTCATTCCAAAGCAGTCTGCAGAGCGGGAAACACGTTGGAGGAGAGAGCTGGCCAGCGCTTGCCCTACCCTGGGCGGGTATGTGTCGCACAGCCGGGAGCTCTCATCCCAGCTGAAGTGTCCTAGAAATTGACGTGGAGACCCTGAGAACCCCCGCCTGGTCCACGGCAAGTTGCTGCGCTTCGGCATTTCAGACAGCTCACAAAAGAAAGAGAAAATGTGGTTGAGAGATTTTTTTTCTTTTTCTTTTTTTTTTTTTACAACTTTAAATACAGTACTGAGTATAAATTAATCTTACATTAAAAAAAGGCAAAAAAAAATTAAAATAAAATAAAACCTCACCATCTTTACAAACCAAAGAAACAGATTTTGGAACAGGAAAACAAAGTGTCTTAAGACTTGAAGGCTTAGAGTAGGAGGAATGGAGCAAGGTGCAGCCTTGGCAGTGATTATCAGAAGTGCTCTGGGCTTGCAGGCGGCGAGAGCCGAGTCCACGGCAACTCGTGTCAGCTCCTGGGCTGCGGCTTCACCTCCTTCCCCCGGCTCCTCCTGGCGCTTTGCTCCGCACGGGAGCAGCGGCGGGAGCAGCAGGCAGGACCTGCAGCCCTGTCTCGGGGCAGGGAGCTTCTCCTGGAGCGACTCACGCTGCAGGGCCCAGCGCGGCAGTGCCTCAGCAGGGGACTCTGACATGGCACTGGAAATGTATTCCCATGTCACAGGGGATGTTTCCACTAACGATGACTGACTCCTGCTCATGCAGAGCTGGCCCCCATCAGCCGGGAGGGGGTCCTTCTCCAGAGGGAGTTTGCAGGGGCCTGGAAGGGACTCTGCGACCCACCACCTCGTTGTTCCTCCCAGGGCTCATTTCTGCCTCAGACCAACGTTGCGACGTTGCCAGAATCATCCTCACCACTTTCTCTATACCTACATGCACCTGCCCACATTTTGGACCAGCTTCCAAGCTCAGGGGGCCTGGATCATCTAACAGGTAAAACCAAGGAGCACAAGGGAATCTGAGAGTGAACAAGTGAGGAAAAAGACAGGAGAGCCAGGAATACTGGCAGGGAGACAGCAATGAGGGCATCAGGATGTCCAAAAAGGGGTTAAAAGGCTCGGGAGAATGACATTATTCTGCTTTCGGGACCACAGAGCAGGCAAGGACAGCTCATTTAGATTAAGTCATGCTTCTAAGTTTGGCTCTTGTTGGTCTTACTGTGCTGCCACTCGGCCTCCTGCAAGGAACTTGTGATGGGGGGTTGGTGCAGAGTGAGAGAAAAGGGCACCAAGACAGAGGGAGATCAGACGGTGCCTCCGTCCATCCTGTCTCAGACCCCACAGGCACTGAGTAATATTGCAGAAAAGTGTGCTTTTCTTCTGGCCACCCACGCTGACGCACGCACATGCCACTGAGGTTCCTGCCACCGGGGAATGAATTCCATTTCCAAACAAACATATATATATATTTCTATATATATATATATCTATATATATGGATGTATAAATACACACACACACACACATACATATATATATATACACACATGTATACCGGCGCACACATACAGAGCAAATTTAAAAAATAATCTGAGTCCGAGCCTGGAAAGCTGAGTTCTCCACCAGCATGTGCAAAGATGGCTCCCCTTGTCAGGGGCCAGGGGTGTGGAGACGGTTTTGCCACCAGCCTTCTGCTCCTTCCCCAAAATCCAAACACCTTCCAGTCAGCACCAGGAGCAGGAGGGGAAAAGGGAGGGGAATGCATTTGGCTTCTTTTTTTTCTTTCTCTTTTTTTTTGGTTCCCCGAGATGTTGTATATTCTAGTGGTTTTGGTATTTCTTGTTCAAATAAAATATACACACACGCGTTAAAAATATAGATCTGTCCAGGTAGGGCGATAAAAGTCCTTAGTGCATTTTCCGTCATCAGTTGCCGCTCGCAATCTGAGATATGCCTGTTTTGAAAATGTAGGTCCAGTGCAAGTGTTGAGCTCAGCTGAGCCCCCCAGCCTTACCAGAAGCACAAGGAAAAGGAAGAATATTCCCCTTCCTCCCTCTGCCTGTTTTAATTTTCCTCCTCTCAGAAGAAATTTGGCCCACTTCCACATTTTCCATCCTGTCCTCTGGAGCAGGGAAGGCATTGTCCTGTCCTCACTGCAGGTTGTGGTTGATGGGGTCCATGGTTGTATTCGTATTTTGTTCTTTTATATATATATATATAAGTTGTTTCTTTTTTTGTTTTGTTTTTGTAAAACTTTAAAATGATGTTAATAAATGAAAGAAGGGAGAGACTTTGGTGGGAGAAGGTCCATTGGTGGAAAGGGAAGCACCATTTGCCATCTGAATCAGATGTCGAGGCAGATGGACAAAGAGGAAAAGTTGTCACTCCAAGGACCCCATGGGGGCAATACAGCAAATATATTAAATAAACCTGGAAGAGAAACAAAACCACACACAGCATTAGCATATATGTCCCTCTTCCTCCACAATTCCCTTCCTCTCTGTTTTTTTCCTCTGGAGATGTCTGTGTTGAAGTGCCAGATTAAAAGCCCAGGAGGGTTTCTGACCTCTATTTTTTTTCCTCCTGGACAGTTTGAGCCTGTGCTGAGATTCACATAGTTTTGCATCATTTATACCCTGGGAATCTTGGTCTGGCCAGAGGGATCCTGGAATAATCAGAGCCCTTGTAGGGTTATGCATGGGAATAAAACTCCCAAGATATTATCTGCTGCCCCTCATCCATAGCTCCTGAAATGCAACATGGTGGAAGTTCCTCCCATCCCTCTCATGAGGCAAGGGGAAGGGAAGCGACTGCCCAGGCTCATTCAGGAGCCTGTGGCAGAGCAGTGACTGCTGAGTCACAGGCCAGGGCTTTCACTATTAGCCTGTACTGCCTCTTTCTAAACTGAGCCCCCAGTTGCAAGCCCAGCTACTCTATCTTGTATGCACCTCTCCCTCTCCCGAGGGGAACCAGGGCTCGATTCTCCTTTTGCTCGTAAAATTCTTCTGATCACGATGGAATTGCTCCTGTTTACACAAGCCAGAGAGAAAAGAATCAGACCCTGGACTGACAAAATCCAGATCTATTGCCAGAGATTCCAGTTCTCCTTTCCCCTTGTATGACCTTTCTTATGCACACAGACTTCCTGCTAGGAGAGAGATGAACCAAAAGTGCTGCTGCTTCTGAATCTTTTTGCCAACTCAACTAATGAAATAAAAGGAAAAGGGATCCCCAGAGCAACATTAATTCTCTGCTTTCAACGGAGAATCAATAGAGAAAGGAGAACAGGAGCTGCTCCACAAAGGAGATGAAAAACACAGACCCTGAGGGAATTTAGGTGTAGGGAGAGGTCAGGCTCCCCGTCTGGCTTCAAGAGATGCATAGAAAAGGGAAGGCAGGGCTGAAGAGTGAAGCAGGGTTGCAGCATGATCCTTCCACCTCTACAAAGAGCCACAAATAGGATACACATGTAGGTCTCAGCCTAATCTCACCCCTTCCTTTGACTCTGCTTTGACTCCTGCAGCAACCCCATGCTGAATGAGCAGCGAGTGCTGTGGGAAATGTCTGAGGTGTCTAGGCAGAACTGTGTCCCAGGAGGACATCTCTCAGCTGGAAAAGCAGCTTGCTCTTACCTGCCTTGGGCTCTCTCTCCCCTGCCAGCACTTCTATGCCACGAGGATTTCTTTCAGCACTTTCTTATCGTTGACATGCTTGTACTTCTTATGTTTCCTCTTCTGTGCTGGCAGCCGGCGCGCTCGTTGCCTCTGTGATGCGGCGGCTGTGGTGAACGACGGCGGCAGACCTGCCAAAACAGAGGGCAGCGTGTCCGCGTGGGATGGGCAGCCAGGCCAGGCTGGAACGCCACTCGCCATCCGCTACCAACCGAGATCTCTGCAAGGGGAGCACCCCAAGGCCCTCATCTTCTTCCTGACGCCCTCTGCTCTGCCCGGTCTTGGCCCTCGCCTTCTTTCCTAGCTGTCCTTCAGCCTTCCCCTTTACTCCTCACTTGCTCCTCCTTCATTTCCCTTGGTTTCAGCCCCTTGCTGGATGGCTGACATCCTGGGAAAGGTTCCTAGGGCTGGTGTAAATCAGAGAAGGCCCATTGGATTCACTGGAGCTAGGCAGATTTAAACCAGTGGGGAGTTTGTTCCTCTCTTCCCAGCATCTCTTCTCATGTCTCTCTCCTCTCTACTAATGCAAAGATTCTTACGTTTCTGTTTACGCTGTCCGGGACGGATGTTCCTCGGGGGCTGCTGGGCCACTGCTTCGCACCGACACTGCACATGGTCCTCCAAAGGCACGACGACTTTTTTAAATACTGGCTTCCTCTGGACAAATTCGATCTTGTTTACCTATTTGGAAAACAGAAGCATCCAAAAGATGAATACAGCTGTAGCTCCCACTCTGTAAGAGTAATCAGTCTCCCTGTGCCTCTGGCTTTCTTCCTAAAGGGTCAGAAGGCAGTTTATAGAGCATGGTTCAAACTCAGAGGTGCTGTGCACTGCAGCAACTTCTGCACACATGAGCAGAGCAGGCCTAAACCAGGCAAGTTTGGATGTAACCGGTTCTTTCCCCCATTTCTAACTTGCAGCTGCTTTTGGCGTGGAGTAGGGTAAGTGGTTGACCACATACAGAAACATGGCGTGAGTGGAATGGGATGTGCTGTAATGGCAGAGACCTGGGGCAATCAGAATTAATTGCCACAGGATCCTACAGAAAGGGCAAAAACAAAATAATTCGCACCCGATGTAAGCAAATGCAGCTTCCCCAGCTCCGCTGAGGCCTGTCTGAATTTGTCTCAAGCTCTTTAATAACTCATGGGGCTGAAGCTCTCAGCTGTGTGTTTCATGGGAAAGGCGGTGCTCTGGAAATTCCCTCGGACTCTCCATCAGTGCTGACTCAGAGGGAAAGCTCACTGCTCCACATCTCACCATAGGGCCTGAGCTTTCTAGGGGGATTCTCCCACTCCCTGCTTGGCTTATCTAATAAGGCCACAGCCCCTGAAGTGCTCGGCGAGCTATAAATACTTGCTTTGCTGTGAGGCCGGGACTGAATTCCTCTAAACCAACTGCCCCCAGCAGCATCCCTGGGCTGCTGTTGTTTATCTTTCCTTGAAAGCCCACTCCACACGCTTCAGACCACACGCTGCTCGCTAGGCAAACACTTCCAGCCAAACAATAGAGAGACCTCTGTCCTCAAAGAAACCATTTCCAGGTCACTTTTTCTGGCTGGCTTTTGACCTCTGGTTTGCTTTTTCCACAAAAACAACTCCTGTTCGTCCCCGCTGCCACAGCGTGTTTCCCTCATTCAACCTGGCTTTTCTGAGAAAGGAATTTCCTGATGTAACAGGCTGTTTGAATGCAACCTGCCCCAGCCAACCTCTGCCCTCTGTCTAGAGGAGTCTCTTACAGCTCAGGCATAGGATTAGTACGGGATCAGTATTATTTTTAAACAAGCTGTCTGGGAGGAAACTGTGAGAAGATCACTACTAGCTGACAAGCAGACAGAATCAGAGCAAGAGGTTAGCTGTCTGCTTGCTGGCTGGACGGGTCAGGAGGTAGCAGCGGGGCTGAGAAAGAGAAGCTGCTTCAGTGCGTGTCTTGGGAAGGAGCACTTGGGGGATGGAGCACGGCAACTACAGGCTCGCCTCTTCTCTCATCAAACACAGCTCTTGCGGTGAAAGTTCTGGGTTTTTTCTCTTTTCGGTTCTGACACAGAAGACACGGTTGTCTTGAGGCCCAGCGAGGGACTGGGCTGCAGCTGGGGACGGTGCCTGTAGCTTTGCTGCAGTGACAGTCCCCAGCTGCTGGACAGCACCAGCCCGGGGAGCAGCTGGCACAGAGCTCACCGCAGCGCTGCGTGGCTAATGCACAGGACGTGACTGCGGAGAAGTGGCAGGGAAAAGACAGCTGGGTGAGCCCTGCATGTGAGAGGTGCAGGGGGTTTCTCTTGGGGGGCTGGAGACAGAGGTGGGGCTGTGAGAACAGGGAGCTGTGCAAAGGGTCTCCCTTACCTGGACATGCCGGACACGGATCTGCGTGGGGCGACACTGCACGTTGCGGTTGTTGCAACACCCGGAGCATTGCTGCACTTCCACGCAGGGTGGCCACACCACAAAGTTGGCGTTGGTGCTGTCCACCATCTTGCGGGAGATTTCAAAGACCACCGCTCGCGTCTTGCACTCCGCGAGGACGGCCGGCTCTGCTGCTGCCAGCGCATCTGTGGGGGCCGAGAGAGGGAGGGAGGATGAAGTGGACTGTGCAGCTGTTACCAGCCTTCCCCTGGAAACGAAAGCGCCTGCACTGCTCTCCCACACAAACCCACGTGCTCTTCCCCTGCTCCCAGCCATCCAGCTCCCTCTCGGAGCAGAATGCTGCCCTATGGGGGAGCCCCCAGCAAAAGATGCTTCTCACTGCAGCGGCAGGCAGCCCAAGGCAGGAGATGACACTTCTTTAGGACAAATCAACACCTAGGGGATTGAAACTTGCAGAACTCTGGACTCCTTCTCTCTCACTGCTGGGGTGTAAAACTCAGCTCTCACACGGGGCCCAGACCCTCCTTCCCATCTGTCTACGCATCCATGCCCATGTCAGCCTCCAGCCCAGCACATGTATTTCAGAGCTGCACCTGCCTCACCTGCAGCTGCCTAGGTTTGTGCCCAGGAGCCACGGGGTGCCACGTGCCATACCCACCTATGCTTCGTCTCCCTCGAGACAGCACTGCAGGGTTTGGACCAGGCTGAGTTGCATTCAGCTCCACGGTTGAGGTTTCCTCTTCTGCAAAGAGAAGGACATGATTAACAACACTGCATAGAGGGCGGGGAAGGCAGCAGGCACCTGTGCTCCACTAACCAAGACCCAAGGTGCACTAATACGTAATAAATACCCTGCTGCATGGTGTTAGGTGTAAATCCACGACCAGATCACAGCCATGCTGGGGCATGGGGGTTCTAAGCTTGCAGTTTCAAGCCACTAAGCTTATTGTGAAAGGGGAGTCTTAGCCAGATCTAGTAGAGGAAAACTAGGTCATGAAAGACATGGTCTTAGGCAGGACTGCCTGGAGTAGGAGAAAGTTCACCTCCGTTGCCTCAGGATACGACAAGGGTGATGTGAAGGCCAGGTGGGACAGGCAGGATGCTCAGTATATGAGCACTGAAGTGCCTTGCTGGGATAGCTATGGCCTAGGGCAGTTCAGCTGTGGGAGGGTAGCGACAAGGGTGGCAGTGGGTGGCAGGTGGAGGGCTTGATTTCTGCCTCCCAGACCACTACTCTGTGTGAGAGTTGATTTTGTGATAGAAGAACAGAAGAACAGGGTAAAACGATTTCTCCTCTGTCCTGCTGCAAGGTAACTACAGGATCTGGAGGTAGCTCAGTCAGCAGAGGAAGACGCAGCATTTAGGCGAGCTCTGAGCAGTTCCCTCCCACTCCACTGCTTTTTCCCATAGGAAGTGCTGAATGGAGAAATGCCCATAATCCCCACGGAGCACTCCAACACGCAGCCCCTCCTGAGCTCCGGACAATGGCCACGCTCAGGGATAGCTCCCACCCAGCCCAAGCGCCTTCCTTCTCTGGCCTGCTTTAGCAGCTGAAGGAAGCAGCATGGACGTCAGCATCGGGAGAACAATTTTCTTTAGGGGAATTTGGGGACAGTGGAAGATGTCTGTTTATCTGAGATGTGTTGGAGCAAGTTCCCGTACGTATCGTGTCCCATCCCTCTTCCTCAGTCCCTGCCTCACCGAAGCCTTCATATAAGGGGAAGCAGGGACTCAGCTCACTGCTCATCTCAGACAACTGATGGAGGATTTGAGACGTGTGTGTAGAGGCCGCATGCACGAGGCAGGAATCAGCTGTCCATGTAGTCACCATCCCCATGAGATGGACAGATGCGCTTCAAAGCGGCTCGAGAGGTGCTGTTAATTCTAGGACAGCCCTTCCCTCCCCCTGGGGCAGACACTCCAAATGGTGTAATGTGCTCTAGAAAGGCCTGGAGTTCTCCTTGGGCTACAGCGCATGTCTGCATGACTGGCTTCAATGGGCACGTCTACTGGGCAGGTATCCATAGTTATGGGAGGGGATCCCTACTCTCCACGCCTCAACTGCTGGGTCTAGGAGTGTGTCTAACATCAGGAGAGCAATGTCTCAGGTCAACTACCTTCTGGGGCTTCCAAAATTTGGCTCCCTATGCAGTCAGTGAGCTTGTGACCCCTACCCAGTGCAGAGATGGCACAGGGAATAGAGCTGGCTGCTTTGGGGCTGGTTCGCTAATACCTGCATTTGCTAATGCACTAATGGTGATGCCCCTCAGTCACCACCTGAAGCCAGAAGAGCACCATATAGGACAAAAAAAAAAAAAGGCTCCAAAGCACTTGCCTCTCTTTCCCTGGCCAGTCTTCCCTAACTAAGACCTGAAGTGAAACGAGTGGCCAGCAAGAGGAGCCCTCTTTACTCCTTAAACATGAGGTTGGTCCGTAACCAAGACAGAGATGTATCCATTCCTTAGACACTGGGACAAAACAGACTGCACACATCTCAGCTGCTCCTTCCCCACCCCTCCATCCTGTGTTGTCTGGAGTTTTATCATGCGAGCGTGGGGGTGTCCTTGTGCAAAGGCTAAATCATGGCAAAGAGGAAAAAAATAGCAACAACTGTTGACTAGAAGCAACTCTCCTATTGAAAACCGCATCTCTCCTTGCCCAGGTTGTCCTTCTTCAGCCCAAGTCAGCGCTGCAGCTGCGGCCAAAGAGGGTCTGGGTGTGGGGGGAGCAGCCCGGGACAAGCTGGAGTGTCTAATTTTGGAAGGTGCCCCATTGTGCGGCTCGTGGACAAGGAGGAGGGAGCTGGGGAGGGCAGGGAGCGGCCGTGGCGATGGTGGGGAGCCCGTCGCCTCTTTCTAAGGCAAACAATAGCTGAACACAGCTGGTGCCCTCCCCCTCGCATCCCCCCCTGCCCCTCCAGGGCCGTTTTGAAAGGCAGCGGGAATGCTTTTGAGACTGCGCCAGTGGTTGGACTGGCATAGGAAACAAAAGCAGGAAATTCTGTTCCCCCGTAGATAGTGTCTCGGCAAGGATTACAAAGCTCCAAACAGACAAAACACAAGAGAGAAGGCGATCTGGGGGGGCCGGCGGACGACGGGCGGGAGCAGAGTTAGAATAGAATGGAATTTGCTCTGAAGAGACCGTTTATAAATAAATTCCTGGGCCAGCCCCGCTGCCGCGGCGCGTGCTCGGGTTCCCACACGTGCCGACCCTTCGACGCTTCGCTGCTCCCGCTGCTCTCGCGCGCGGCCCCGGCCGAGTGACCCTGAGGCCCCGGGTTCCCCAGAGCTCCTCTCCACGCAGGAGGTGCCGCGGCGCCGCTCGCAGCCTGCGTCTCGCCCTCGCGCACGTGCCCTGCTGCTCTGTGCCTGGAGCCTCTGGGAAGCCAGGCTCTTCCTGCACGCTGAACCGCAGAACTCACTGGGTCCTTTTCTCCTCTGTTTCTAGCCCCCATTTCTCCACCTCCTAAGATGATCTCCCAGGGTGAAAAGCACTGATCCCATTTCCACGGACTCACCTTGCCCAGCCCTTACTGTTTTTGTAAGCCAGCATCCCTCGATAGGCCAGGCAAGGTGAGTCCAAAAGGGTATCTAGCTGCCTAACTCCCATATGTTCAGGCAGGCTAAGTGAGTAAATAGTCATGTGTTGGCACCTGAATGGTTCCTGTTATTTACAGTGAGGCCTGTTGGCAGTGCATCTAGCGGAGAATGGAATAAACCCTCCCACCTCCTGAAAGAGTGAAGGAAAAAAAAAAAGGAGTGTTTGGTGAAGAGGAGATTTACCTACGGAGTCTATCCGCAGGGCTCGCTGGAGGTCACTGATGGAGCGCACTGAGCTGCTGCCCAAAATCTCATAAATGTCTTCAGGTATGGGGTCCCCCTGCCAGATGACAAAACAGAAGAGGAGGAAAACATTCATTAGAGAAGAGACCTGTAAATCCTGTATCGTGGAGCAGGGCAGGGGGATGGACGCAACAAGGACGAAGCGTGAGAGAACCGCTGAAACACCGGAGAGACGTGCCCTTGTGCAAGCACAAGCCCAAAACCTGCACAAACCTGAGAGAGGCCTCTCGCTCCCTCTCACAAAGCGACTGGCAGACTGAGGAAGCAAGAACACGCACCAGTTACAGGGTTACACCCTGCAGCCCTGGGTCCTACACAAACAGACAGCGAGGTTTCCTCCAGCACTGCTGTATGACTTCTCCAGGTGGCCTCTCATTCCTGCTGCCGGCAGTACAGGCATTTTAGCAGACTTCCCTTCCACCATCAGATAAAACCTTCCTAATATTTCCCTCTGTTACGAAACTCCCTCGCGGGCTTTGTCAGATACCATGTGCGTGCGCGTGTGCTTTCAAACCACAGCAGCCCAATAATATGCATCATTTGCATACTGTTTTCTTCTATAAAATAATCTAAAAAACAGGGGGAAAGGAAGATTGACCTTTGCAGCTGAGTCTGCTGCTTCAGCATGAGCTTGTCACAAATGCTGCAGAGAACATGGGAAAGGGTGTCTGGGGTGGTAGGCTGAGTTGCTCGTGTGGATGGGGAAAAAAAAAAAAGGATGGAGTTTGGATATCACCGAATGTCAGTGCCAAATAACCCCTTAAGCAACCAGGTTTAAATGTGCCAAATGATGGGTCAGACTCGGGGTGTGCGTGGGCAGGTGCAACACCATCGCTCTCCAAGTAATTCTACCCTGATAGCAGTGTTGCACTGGTCCCAGTGACAGCACTTAGCGAGACTACAAAGGAGCAGTGTGGGAAAGCAAGCCCTGGATAAAACACACTTCCGAAAGACGAGAAGAAGAGCTGGAAGGAAGCGCTGGCTGTGTTTGCTTAGCTCCTAGCTGTCTTCATTCAGTGCTGCTCATGTGGAAAAGCTGCTCTTTCAGCTGGGTGCTGGATGCCATGTGAGCTGCAGCCCTACCCCATGCCCCGTAACAGAGAGGAGAATTTTGCTTAGGCGTTTATCAAATGTAGGGATTTCCATGGGGGGTTTATGGGCAGTTGGTGGCGCGTGTGTGGTCCCTCTCATTTAGAGCTCTTTCCTGCATGCGTTCAGGGCTGAACACTTCCCTTCAGCAGAGAAGAACATCAGGTAGGTGGCCTTCAAACACTGAGTGCTTTAGCCCTGAATTTGCTGCAACTTTTGTATGGGGACTTGGTGCCGGGACCTTCCTACCTGGCCCCTGGTTACCCTTCACCTCTACTAAGGCGGTAGCAGGAGTGGTGCCCCCTCCTCAGGGCGCCCTCCCAAACAACAACTTTACCTGGGAATTGCTGGCTGGAGGTTTCTGCAGCCCACGTTACGGGGCAGAAACCTCCTGGGATAGATGCAGAGCAGACAACGCCAGTGCCTGCTGACCTTGCGGCAGACCCCTCAGCCCCTGCTTCGCAAGCAAAGGCAGCGCAAGGTGTCCCATGCCTGGCCCGCTTTGCTTGACATCCCTGTTGCTGCAGCATCTCACCACAGACACGAACAGGAGCAGATTTCAGATCCCCAGCCATTACTTGCTCAGCCTCTGCGGCTGCCAGCAGGCAAGCAGCTTCACTGATGGAGGAACAGTGAGAAATAAGCTCACGTAATTAAGAGACCACTGAATAGCTGTGAAATGAAGATGCCTTCTGACGACTTCTCTACCGGGAGCTGGAGCGGGACCAACAGCCCAGCGCTGGGAGCCTCTGCGGCACTTCCCTGCCTAGCGCCACACACGGCGGCTTCTGGAAGAGGGGTCATTTGCAATTCCAAGTGCTTGCGGCCGCAGCTCCGCACTGGGCACCCATCTGAAGGCTTTTAAATGTTTGCACCTGTCAGCCAAGTGCATCTGTGTACGAATGCGGCTCTGCATTGATGCCCCTGCTCCTTCCTGATACTTAATATATGTAGGAAATGGCACTTTATTTTAAACCCTGGCACTTGGTGGAGGGGAGAGAGTGGGCAGGTGTTACGGTGACTTTGGAGGCAGGCTGGGAGGTGTCACCTTGCTAACCGAGAAGGGGGAGCAGATATGAATCAGGGACTGCAAACGCACGCCCTCAGGAGCTGCCTTGCTGGGCACTGGCTGCAGGAACAAGCTCCACTCCCTGCTCACCGCAGGAGTGTTAGTGCCATTTTTTTCCTGCCACAGATACTATCAGCCTCGGTGTATCACCAGCCCCCGCAGCTCACAGTCCTATCCTCCTACCCAGGGTTTGTGAGGCAGCTCTGCCAGTGACAACTGCAAGCCTGCGAAGGTCCTCGCTTCCCCCTCGTGCTGCACAGCTGTGCTCGAGGGTGCCCCAGGAGCAGGATATCTGAGTGACGCGGCTGGAAGGGGCCCAGGAAAGCCAAGATCCGCAAACTGCCTCCCCCTGATCCTGCAGGGTCAGAAGGTAGAGCAGGAACGCGGGAGGTGGGATCCCCGGTGGACCAACCCTGGCGGCTGGCGCTCTTCCTGCTCAGCAGCTCTTAGGGAGTTATTTGTCTAGCACAGGTTAACAGTCTCCTTTTAACTGCCGGCACATCAAAGGCGACTTTTGTCTCAATGGACTCCTGGCTGGCTGTCAAGTGCCCTGAGGCCTGGCCTCCTATTGCTGCAAGGCCACCGAATTCCTAGAAGAAAGCGAGTTTGTTCCTCCCTCCCGCTCTCCGCCTCAGGCCTGGCTCTCTCCTGTGGGCTCCCAGGAGCCCAGGCTTGGGGCAGGTATCTCCGCTGCCCTCCTCCTGCTTGTCAAGGGCTGAAAGCCGGGGCCCTGCCTGCTCACGGCCGCTTTGTGCTGCGAGTGGGGCCTCCTGGCGTGGCAGCTTCTCCTCCGTCCTCCCGGACCTCCGCGTCTTGGACTGGTGCAAATCAGGGCACGTGATGCGGGAGCCCGCATGCAGCCCAAGGATGTCCCAAGAAGTCACATCCTACCATTCCCCCTCTGCACACACACACACACTGCCAGCCTCAGCCTGATCCCGGACTCCACTTCCTGTTTGTATGTGGAGCTTCCACCAAGGTACAGTGCTGAGCACCGGGAAGAGATGGCGCAACTTCCACACTGAAGTGGGCTGCATGCAGCCTGCGCAAGGTAGGAAGGGAGGCAGGAAGGCTGCAGAGGCCACTTGCCTGTCCCCGGATCAGGTACATTGCAGGAATGGCCGGACACGTGTCTTGGCTTCCTTCCCAAGGCCTGATTCTCCAAGTCACTATGGGATGTTAGAAGATCCCCTGGAGATCAGCCTTTGCCAAGGTGGCACAGCGAGTATGCCAGGCCACTCTCCAATCCTCCTTCCACCTACTCATATTCCAAGGGCTACAGAGTCTTATCAGAGAGCACATCACACTTGCTAGCACAAGAGGTAAAGAGGAAGATGGAGTGAAGTCTGAAACTGGGAAGAAAAGGAGACCCTCAGGGCTCACAGAAACCCACCAAGGATGTTCCCAAAGTGAGGACTTCTGCTGTCCTCTTCCTTGGGATGGCGTGTGGCATTGCACACAATGGTCTGGTCTAGGGTAGCGGAGCACCAACCCATCTACTTCTCTGCCCAAGAAAGGGGGACTTTCTTGAGACTGACAGAGGGAATCTGAGCAACAGGCTCCAAAGCGATTAGACTGGCATAAAAAGTAAGAAAAAAGAACTCAAAATGTTTTCTTTGGAGAAAGAGCTCTCAAGCTCACATGAGGATCCTGAAGGGAGGCTCAACAGCATTCCCTGGCAGGGAACAAGACAGGCAGAACTCAGTGCTACCAATCTCACCCCAGAAACACCTGCACCCTTTGTCACAGGGTTTTAGCCCTTCCAGCATAGACCCTGATATTCACCTGCCAGAGCTGCATATCTGCCTCTGCCCTCACAGGCGAAACCCCCCCTCAGGAGAGCCTCTTCTGCAGGGGACACGAGGCAAGGGCTCACTTTTTGCTTCCTTAAAAGCATCAAACTTCTGACGAATCTCGCCAATGTTTCTACCCACCCTTTCCCCATTTGAAGGGGGAACTTTACTGCTCCACCCTACTCCACAACACACCCCCACGCAGCTCCCCCACAAAAGTTGGAGGTATTTCCCCCTGGGCCTGTTGGAAACAGCACAGGAACCACTGTCATTCTCTCCTGCTGCTTCACATCAGCTGATAGTGGGAGATGTGCACGTACTCGTTGTCCTGCTCCTTCCATGAGCTCACCCCAGACATGTCACGCATCCTGTAATAGCTCTCATGCCTTCCATTTTTTTAAATTTTTATTTGTTGTCCCCATCTCAAGCTAGGAAGACTTAGGAAGAGTCCTGGGGCCTTCTACGAGGAAGAGGCAAACCGGAGCTGGGCCAAGGTTATAAGCTAGCACCCAGCCGCACCCCATTCCTTGGGAATTCCAAAAAACCCTGCCAATAGGATCTTACCCAAGCAAAACCACGCCTGGCTCAGCCCATCTCTGTAAATGTTGCAAGGCAACTATTAGAGCCCTCAGGTGAAATGCAAATAGGTTAGCATCCCTGCTTCCCAGCTGGCAAATACCTTCCCCGTGCGATGCACGCTCCCTCCCGCTGGAAGAGCTCCAGGGCCCTCCAGCTCCGCATGGGTGTGATCGAAGAGGCAGAGGGACTAAGAAGCCTCCATCTCACACTCACATCTCTGCTGATTAGGCGGCTGCTAATGCGTATGGGGCACTTTCTTCAGCAGATCGGAGAAGGAGATGCAAGCCCTGTGCGGAAGATGCTTTATTATTATGCTCCTTAGTGTTAAGGAGCTGGTAAGTGTAATACTGTACATGTTTGCTGCATAGGTGGAAAGCCCTGCCCTGAAAGTAGGTTTGGGGATTGGCTGCAGGCAGGAGCATCTGCTGAAGCAGAAATTTTCTTGGCTGTCTGGTCATAAAATGATAAATGTCACTATTCCTCCAGGAACCTGGGGCCAGAGCCAGAATTCCCAAACTCTCAGCTCTCTAGACAGTGATAAAGCTGTGCAGCGTTTTCACGTGGTTACGGTGAGGAATATCAGCCCCTGGGATTAGACACTTGCATCTTCACCCTTTCCTAGTGTTTCATGTTGCATGGGAGAGGGAGAACCGAGCCACCCACAGAAGAAATAACCATCCTCTGCCTAACACAAACACAAGCACTGGGCAGCCCACAGCGTTAACTGCTTCCTTTTGTGGCTTGGGCAAGGGCAAAAGAGACCCATAAGGAGGTGATGTGATGCTTTGTACCCATCCCCTTCCCTGACACCCACAGGAGGAAGCAAGAGAAAGAAAGGATGCAAAATGAGGGAGCTGGTGGTAGAAGGGTATCTCCTGCCTCCAAGCTGTAGATTCAATCCATGGTTTTGTCACATTGGGTAGAATTGAAGTGGGAATGGGAGCTTTGTGGGTGGATGCTAGGAGCTTTCTGATCCCCTCCAATTTGCATGGAACCAAATGATGAAATACAACAGCAAAGCCCAAAGGATCTGGGGTCCCAGGGCCTCTTTTCCTAGCCCACTATTCCGGGGGAGAAAACAGCAGGAAAACCAGCTCCAGCCTGTGGATGGCAAAGAGGCTTTGATTTCCACGTGGTGAAACAGAGGGTTGCTATACATTTATTAGTCAAATCTAGCACCTGACCCCCATCCTGTGCCCTGCTTCCTCCTAAGCAGTGCGTGTGGGAGGGGTGCAGGGGGAGCAGGATGACACGTTTGTGTGACTCTGCGTAAGCATGGCAGAGAAAATCATCTCCAACCTCTCTGTGTGACCCCAGCTAGAAATATACCCTGCTGCATAACTGTGCCACCCAAATGTCGATATCCCTATCCTCCCTATTCCCTTCCTCGGCCCTTTCAAAGCCTTTGCACCCTTCAGCACCACTCCATTTACGTGACACTTGACTTCAGCCCCTCGTTTTCTTGAGGTGGCAACCAGGCCCTGCGCACAGGTCGGCAGCGCCGGAGCGAGGTGGCACCGCGTCCCCGGGACATGCGGCGCGCGGCTTTGCAAGGTGCGCGTGCCAGCAGGGATGGAGCGAGCGGCTCCGCGGAGCCGGCAATTTGCGCAGTGCCTCCGTGGACGCTGGGCTGAGCATGAAGCTGCAAGCTACAAGGGACTCGCATAGTCTCGAGGGACTCAGCAGCACCAAGGAGGGCCGGCACCCTCTTTCATGCTGTATGCCAAGACGGCTTTGGGTAGATCTTCTCTGCCCTTACTCCTGGTACTCCTGGCATTGATTCCAGCTATGGCCGGGAGAATATATATATGTATTTATATATATATATATGTATGATTTTTATGCTGAAGACAGGCAAATATATATATATATACACACACACACATACTGCAACAGTTGTCCTTCTGCCGCCTAGAGACACAGCCTTTGTATCCCTCGGGGGAGGTGGTGTTCCTGCTCTCTTTAAATATGTATCGCAGCAATAAAAAACAAGCCTCCCTCCCTCCCTCCTCCTCCTTTTCTCAACGCTGCCCGAGGGCTCCAGAGCCAGCGGCCGCCTCCGCCCGCGGCTCCCAGTACCTGTAGCTGCGGGCGCGGGGCCGCAGCCCCGGCCTGGGCACCCGCGGTGGAGCCGTGCGGCGCACGGAGCCC
>JAUBNY010000679.1:2707302-2724130 GCA_032275445.1 Crypturellus soui | reverse complement strand
CGAAATCCATGGCGACGTCGAGCCCCGCCGGCTGCAGGCACATTGACGGCGAGCGCCGGCAGCGAAGCGCCTCGCTCTGCGGAGCCCGGCCTCAGGCGCCCAGGGCTCGGCGCTCGCCCATGACCCGCGCCGGGCGCTGCGGGGGGCAGAGCTGCCCGCGGGCGAGGAGCCGGGCGGGGACGCGGGGCCGGGGGGCTTGTCCGTCTCTCCGCTACGGCAAAAGCCAGCGGGAACGCCGCGGGGAACGGCTAGGGCGGAGAAGTGCGGTGCCCCGGAATTGGGTGCATCCAGAGGCCGCGCGCCTCTCGCCGCAAGAAGGGTGTCGGTAGCTCCCGTATCAGGTGGTCCACATGCTCTCGCTCCTCTGGGGTCTCTTCTGTCAAACGCAATCTTTCGCAATCAGGGGTTCGAGACTCAGGGTTCTTAGGGAACAAAAATGCACAAAATTAAAAAGAAAAAGCAAAAAAAAAAAGCTTCCAAAGTTTTGTACAAAATCCGAAAATAAAATCCTCTTCCTTAATGTTTCATTTATAAAATGCTCTTTTTCTTCCTCAAGTCTTTTTATTCTATGGAGGAAAAAAAAAAGTTGGTACTGTAAACGGAATATCTTCCCCTTACATTAAATTCTGGCTTTGGTGCCTTTTCTTGCAAAATGTTGGCAGTTTGCTCGGATGTGAGGTTGGCTTTGGTTTTTGGAGACAGGTGAGAGCAGACGTCTTTGCTCTGGACTCTGTGTGCATGTGTCTGTGTGTGCGCTGAGTCTTGACAAGTCTCAGGGCTGAGCTGCTGCTGCTGCCGCCGCCGCCTCCCGTGCTCTGTTGCAACAAGAAGAAAAAAAAAAAGAAGGAAAAAAAAAAGGTAAAAATTAATGGGAGGAGAGAGAGCTGATGGCTCTTTATTTTAGCCTGCAAGCTGAAAGAGAGACTAAACTGGCACTTTGGGCTGTTCCTTTTTTAAAGGAGAAGAAATGGGTGGAGCATAAATTGCCATCCTCCTCCTGGCTGGGTATCAAGGCAAAAAAAAAATCTAGTAAGGGAGTACGGAGTCTCTGCTGACAAAATAAAAGTGTATTAATTAAAATAAGTAATTAATTAAAAATGACAAATGCTATAATATCCCGTATGATGTTGCTTAAGTATCACATGAAGTGTGGGGAGATAAATTCCTTCTTCCTGAGTGAAAGATAAGAAGAGAGGAGTTCCCGGTACAGTAGTTTGTTATTTTTTTGGCCCTGTCTGGAGCCTGTTTTTCTAAGCTCAACATGTGCTCTTCCCAGCCCTGCTGCAGTGCTTTCTCCAAGCAGAGATATGGCTTTAATATCTTACATCTCTTTCTGAGCAGGAAAAATAAAAATAAAAGCCAGAGAAATATAAAGGTTGCTACAAGACAACCCAGTGCTGCTCGTGGCACTGCAAGTTATTTTGCGGCGCAATTATCTCCACAATGCAATAAACATCTGAAGGGAAATTAAGCAAGCAGTTAATTTGCTGGGGGCAGGGGGACGGGGAGACACAGGCGGCTAACAGGTGAGTTCAAGAAAGAGTCACATCCTACTCAAAAAACACGCGTACGCGCACGCCCTCTCATGTACATGCGAGCGGAGCCTCGCTGCAGCTGCACGCTTGCAAGGCTTCTCCGAGGGGATTTCTGCACCAGCCTCCTGCACACCGGCGCGTTCCTGCACTGTCATGCACTGCAGGCTTTCTCTCCGACTCCCGAGCGTCTTCCCTGCTTTTCCTATGCTGCGCACACACGCTTCTCTATTCCCAGCGCTCGCATGCAGAGCTACGTGCCAACGCTCTCACTCACACGTCCCTGGGTGTCCATGTGTTCTCCTTCACTCTCCGCCTCCCTCTGCCTTGCTCGCATGCACACACCCACCTGCGCGCAGCGGCCTCATCCCGCAGCGTCACACATGCTCGCTTGGGCTATCTGCGTGCTCGTGAGTCGCATGCATCCGGTGCGCTCTTCAATGCACAGTCTAGCACCAGCCTTCACGTATGCACCATGCAAAGTGCCCGGGCATGAGGAGCAGCTGCCAGAACAGAGCAGCAGGCAGCGCGCTAAATGTCCTTTCTGGAGCAGGGATCTGACAGCACTTCCCAGGGCTGTTAAGTACCTCTCCTGGGCTTGACTTTTGCCCAGGAAAGGTACTCCTCCTGGGCAAAAGGAGGAGTCACAGAGCACACAGACACAAGCAAAAATGGAAGCCCTCCACATCCCTCTCTCTTGCAACGTCTTCTGCTCCTCCCATGAGGGAGATGGCTAACTCAAGCCCAAAATGGCAGCCCCTACATAAGGTGGTGGGGCAAGATGCTTTTGGGTAGAGGGTGTCATCCGCAATTCCCTCTGGCCCAGAAGAAGAAAGGTGCAGATTTCCCACTGCTGAAGAGTTGTTAGAGTCAGGTCCTTTTGATGTGCACAAATAGAGTGAGTGGTAAGGAGTGCCGTGGGTGTCCCTTGAACCAAGCCTGAAGTGCCTCTGTCACAGGGTCAGAGCTCCAGTGGGAGGAAGCAGTCATGCGATGGTACCTTCGCTCTGTTTTCCCCACCATAGAGTACTAGAGACCTCAGCAGGACTCGACCTTAGATGCTCCATCTGTGCTAGTCCTGTCCCACCCCAAATACCTCCAGAGGCTCTCAGAATTCTCCTCATTCTCCATCCTGACCTGCCAGCAGCAATTCAGCCATTGTGCGTGACAACAACGCAGCCCCGATTCTTCAGAAGGGTGGAGCTGCTATGCTAAGTCTACCTGAGTGCTGAAATTCCTCCTGAAATCCCTATGAGGCTCTAAAAAAACAGCTATAAAAGGACCTAGGTCCTTCTCATCTTGCCCCAGATGGCATCTGCCAAAGGAGCAAAGTTGCTCTGGGCTCCTCTGCAGTCATGGGGAAGAAAGCTGATGATTGGGGATGGCAAAACCCACTTCTGGAAGTCCTTCCTTCTCTGTGTTAAGTTTCGAGGGAGCTGAGGGCAACATCCCTAATGTGCATGACTCATCAAACATTACAAGTTCACAAGGGGTAAATGAGGGTTCAAGTGACCTTCGAGGATCTCTGCCCTAGAATTAATTGGCATAGCTCCACCGCCTCCATGCCACCTCGCTGAGGCTGTGGAGGGGGTCCCTCACACAGTGGTGGCTGTCTTGCCAGGACAGGACAGAACAGCCTGCGTGTGGGAGGGTTGATTAAACTCCTCAGCAGGGAGATATATCATCACCAGAGAGGGGACGGACTCAGCATTAAGCTAGTAGGGAGTGCTGAAAATTTGTTGCTTGGTAGTGACAAAAGCTGCTGCAGGGTCTGCTTTTCGGGGCTATGAGTTTTCTTAATATCCGGCTGCATTACATGTGAGCTGGGATAGAAATAGTGTTATTTATTTTCATATGGATGATGCTGGGCAATTTTTAGAAGCTCGGCATCAAAAACAAAAAGCTAATTGAAACTCTAGACGACAAGGAAGAGGATGTTTGGAATTTGACTTATCATCTACCTATGACCCCACATGGAAATAGAGCAAAATAATATTTAAGCTACTCAGGCTTTGGTGGCTTTTCCTTCTTCTTTCTTTTTTTTTTAAGACAAGGACAGATTTTTCTCTAGTGAGGTATTTATATCCAGTCTGTGCCAGTCGCACTTCACTGAGTTCATTGGCATTGAGTTCAATAGAATTGCACTCACTTAAAATTACTCTGCCCTGAGCCAGTTGGGCGCTCCTTTTATTCTCTTGCTTTTGTGAAATTAGCTTGCCATTTATCCCATGAATTCTCAGCTGTAATGGGGACAACTCTATCCTCCCCTTACATAGTCTATGGGGTGGGTGCAGAGCCTGCTGGGGTATCAGTGTCATCAGGACAAGAGTTTGAGATATGCATTGCCGTTGCTTTATGGTGGGGGAGATATTTCGGGGCTACGTGAGGTGGTTTGATCATAAAAATGGCCTGCTAGAGCATTACCACCTGACAAGGTCTGCTCACAACTGTGTGACAGATATGCATAGCCCCTCTGGCAAACCGCAGGAACACCCAGCAATTTTGTAAGGGCCAGTGGTAGCGTTTCTTATGAAAACACTTTCACTATAGCTTCCTAACCTGAGACCAACTGAGCTCATCTCCTCAATTATGTCCTGATTACTAGGGAGCGGGCAGCCTGTGCCCCAGCACAATACGCAATTCCTTGCTGCAAAACCTCTCCCTTCATCTTAAGGGTTGGTAGAGAAAACGATCCGGGATCCGCATCCACAGAGGCATGATTGCCAGCGGTGATTTCTTTTCCTTTATTTTTTCCCTTTGTATTTGGGGGAGGAGGGTGGGGAAAGTTGTGAAACGATAAAAAGAACTGTGTTTACAATGGAAAGCAAGACTCAGTCTCAAGAGTGAAGATGTCTCAGCCTCTCCATGATGAATCTGAGTTTGAAAACCAATCAATGGAAAGAAATTAGGAGGTGTTGACAGCCAACGAGTAGTCAGCGCACCCACTCAAGGTATCTAGCTTAGGTGTTGCGTCTGCTCTGGTATCTGAGTTCAGGAGCGAGATGAGCAATCCCTACACCCACTCTGCGCTGCTGCCACAACCATCAATGGAAGTGAGCAGTTGTCACACTGACATCAAACACCCAGAGTAAGTAAGTCTACACTGCGAGTATATCTGTTTTACACCACGGGGCCTGTTTGCACGAGGTTTATCTCAACCAAAATGATCAGCACTGAGCCAACATACGTAGCTTACACCCGTATTTACATCATATGGCCTAAAGACTTCCAAGGGACTTGTACTGAATTCCTGCTGAGTTTAGTCTAAAGGAGAACAAAGAAGAGGAACAGGGAAGAGAATGAGGGAAGGAGACAGAGGCAGGCAGGAGCATTGTGTTTATATGCTGTGCTGGAGAAAGGCAGAGCTTCAGGCATCCAGGGCTTGCAAAATTTGCTGTCTTGCCCCTGGAGCTGGCAGGGTAAATGCTTTCTAGGGATAAGTAAATCCCCCACGGAGGAACTGACTGTGGAGTGGGGGGAAAGGAGATGTCACCTGACGAGCAGGTGTTTGATGCAATGTGCCAAGCCACCCTGGGAGTCCTCCTGCTGCCTGTCTCTCCCGGTGGAGGGATTCCCCCTGCCCTTCACCGCGTCTCTCATTTCACCCATGCCTGGTGGATATTTGGCACAGGTGGTGGGGAAGGGCGCACTGGCACATCCAAAGGGCACAGCGCAGACCTTGATGACACAGGAGAGGGAAAGCGCTTGTGTGGGGCCTGGCTTGCTGCCCTACGCAGGAGGGCAAAGTCACTCCGCGCCTTCTCTGTGGATGAGCAAATTGAGCAGGATTCAAAGAGGGAAGGCAAAGCTGGGGGGGACCGATATACCCAGGCTTTCCTGTATGTGTGCACGTTCCCGTGCTGGGTGGGGGAGGTGGCAATGCAGCCTTCCCTGCTAACGCTACCATATATTTCTCCCCCAACCCCCTCCCACCCCAGTTTAGAGTAGAAGGGAACAATTTCCGTATTCTGGCAACCACCCATTATATCTATGGATCTGCTCCCCACTCCATTCCCCCGTCTTTCCTGTTTTGATGAAAGGAAAAAATGTTCTGCTTTCCTTCTTTATTTTTCCAGACTGGTGAATAGCACTGGAAAGGAATTTGTCTCCCTGCCCCCTTCGCCTCTCCCAGTATAATAAATATATATGTATGCGTGTGCGGCTGAATACACCACACGTCAAAGGTCATCTATTGTTTTTGAATAGGCTTATACTATTTTTGTTTCCAAATTGAGTGGGTGGGAAGCATTCTCCCCCTCCAGCGACACTACGCCAAACACCGCTACCCGTGCCCTCAGCCTCTGCCACTCACCGTATCCCCATCCTTCGCCCCCGGGTCCGCAGCGAGCAGCGACAGCAGCAGCAGCAAGAAGGAAGCTTGCTGAGCTAGAGTAAAAATAGCCCCAGCAGTTACTCAGCTCAGAACGTAACATGACTCATGATGTGAAATGAAGATGAGGGTCGAAAACCAAAAGTGAGCGGCTCTTCCTCCCCCCACCTGCTAGTGCTGCTCATGTTGCAGAGCAAACCCCGCTCTCCGCGGTGCTTGCGGTGGGTCAGGGTGCAGGAGCAGCCGGAGACAGAAAGCCCCGTGCACCCCAGTGCCCTCACTGCACCTTACCCTGAGACCTGGTCCTCGCTCCTGCACCACTTCGCTTGTGCTGACACCAGTGGCTGGTGCATTTGGTCACACTGCGCCTAAGCCTCAGCTCCTGGAAGATGCAGGCTCGAAGCAAAACTGGGATCCCCTTAATGCAGAGGGAAGAAGTACCTTTCGGCACCCTCGTGCTGGGGTAGCCCTGAGGCCTGGCTTGGTTGGCGGCAGTGCAAACACGGGCTGGGGTCCCAGTTTCTCCACAGCATACGGGCCCGAGCTGGGGCAAGCTGAGGCGCGGGCAGATGCCTGCAGCCTGTGCTGCCCACGTGCTGCTGGGGACACCCTGTGCCCCGGGTGCGCGGGCAGCACGCTGATACGGCGGGAGGCTGGCCTTGCTATCTACCGCCGTGTGTAATAAAGGAGGGAGTTTAAAAATAGACTTTGAGCTGCAATGCCGGAAAGGCAGCGAGACGTATAGAGCGGGTGTGTATTTATCCTACACGCCCTGAGTCTGGCAAGTCCGCTCGCATGGGGACTGGCCCCAAAGCAAAGGCCCCGCTCGATGATCACAGGTACAGCCTTCCAGCTGGTCCTTAGCACCCCTTTAACCATGCATGGTGGTTTGGGAGGCCCAGGCTTTGCTCCTTGGGCCCCAGAGCTGTCCCGTGGGCCATCCTGCAGCACTGCCCTCCTGACCAAGCAGCACTGCCACCCCTCACATGAGCCTGACTGGCCCACTGTGCAACCCCTCCACCCACCCCCGTAAACCCAGACAAAGTGGCATCTCGCAGGACAAAGCCTTTCAATAGATCCCCTGCCCTCTGCCCTCTCCTGAACAATGAGAAATCAAGGAATATTGTCCGAGCTGAATAAAAGGGATCTAAATATAGTGCCTGATGTGTTCTTGGTTTCCTGCTCGTGACCCCTCCTCCTTCCCCGCGTCCCTCTTTGCTGCTCACCAGCCTTATGCACAGAAGGCTTTCTGGTGGGGTGAGATCACCAGCACGACCCTATCTCCTCAGGTCTCTCCAGTGATGAGACATGGGGAATTCCAAGTAGTTTGATTCTAGCCTCTATTTTCATAGCAGAGGGATGGGGAGAGCGCACAGGTTTTGTCTCACTGCCCTAGGTATGCACGGATGAGAGTGAAACTGGAGGTCAAGAGACTGGGAACTTTCCCTTCCAGTCTGTCTCACTGGGTCTTGACCCTAGACGCTCTGAAAGGTCTGTTCACACATTTCAGCCTGCTCGCAGCACCCTCAGCTATTCCTGCCCCTGGCTCTGCCATGAGAAATGCCTCCTCACTCTGCAACCAGCCCTTGCAACCTCTCCGTGTCTGTAGGACCCTCACATACGACACTGCCTTCCCACTCCCTCAGAGCAGCTCAGCCAAGAAAAAAACAGATCAGAAAGAGCAAATAGAGGCAGAAAAAAAAATCAACTCAACTGAAAAAGAAAGAGCAAGAGAGGGGGGTGTTAGCCAGAAACGTACTCCTCATGTTTAAACAGGGACTCCCTTGGGTTCATGCCTGATAAGGCTGGGTGTCGGGGGAATCTATTCATTTGTTTTCCTTTTTAAACAAAAAGGCCTTCCCATAACCACAGTGAGGAGGGAGCCAACACCTCTTGACAAACAGACTTGTTTTAAGTGCACACGCGGGAAGCCTTTCTATCTTGTTCCTGGAGGGGAAAAAAAAACCCCTAGATTGTGAGTATTGGCAATACTGCTCAGTGTCAGTGGAAAGGGGATTGTGGGCCAGCAGTTTTTTCTGCGAGGCGATGGATGCACAGACCTAATTGGAGCTTGCCAACACGGCCATGGTGTCTCTGGAGCTGCAGAGGCCCGTTCCGATAGGGCGAGCAGGACAGACAGGCCAGGGATCTTCCCCAAAAGCAAGGAAGCCTCCCCCAGGCCTCCTCCTGCGCTGAGCAGTGTTTCCCAAGACCCTTCTCTGACCCTCGCTGGGTTTGTGGCTGCAGCGGCAAGCAGGTGGAGCGGGGTTTGAAGCCAGCCAGGCCCTCCCACGCTTCGCTCTTTCCCTGGCTGCAAAATCTGGTGGGAGTGGGGGCAGAATCGCACATCTCTTTTCTTTTTTAACCCCTTTTGCCAAGAAACTGGGGGCAGGCTCTTTGGAATGACGCTTTCACTTGCCAAGGACAGCACGCCAAGTGCGGCAGCCGCTGACGGGACAAGATGGGGGAAGGAGAAACTCGGGATGCTCACGTGGAGCAGAGGAGGGAGAAAGAAGCAGCAGCCATGGCCAAAATCCTGTAAACAGCAGGTAGAGAAGCTGCGAGTCTCAGGGGCGCTGGGGCAGGGAGGGGGCCCCCTTCCCCTCCCTCTCGGTCATTCCAAATGGCATGTGGGTCTTGGGAAGGGAAGAACAAGGAGCGGCTTGCTGGCTGAGAGCAAGTTTAATGCCCATTCCCAGCTAGGGACGACTGGTAACGCCAGAGACTAGGGAATGGAAAAGTTCAGGTCTGTTTCTCATGCGGCCGCTGCCAGAAAGCATCAGGCTAATGGACACAGCAGGGCGGGGAGGGAAAAATCAGCACGGAGGCCATTGGAGATGAGGTCTCCTACCATGGACTGGGTGGCTGCCGTTGCCAGAAAGGAGCAGAGCTGCTTTACAGGAGAGGACAAGCCAGGAGCCAAGAGTGACACCAGTCCAGGCAGTGATCCTGCTCATCTCCCGTTCCCCAAGCAGGAGCAGAGGTGACGGTACCTACAGCATGGGTCTGGAGTCCAGCTAGGAAGCCCAGGCGGTAGGTCTGGAGAGCAGGGGATGGGAGCGGGCACGGGTTCACCTTCTGCGTAACTCTGGTCAGATGGAGCTCCTGGGCCACACGCAGAGGATGTGAGCACAGCTCCCAGGTGAGACTGGCTGGGATGGTGAAACCCATTCATGCACCCTGACAGCCGTGAGGGTGTATCTCCACACCTTACAGGGCTCTGGGCATGAAGGCTCTTGAAGCCTAGCTCTGCATGCCCAGAGCCCTGCAGCTATATGTCTTGGTGACATACAGCTGCAGCAGGGATGTGAAGCTAGGTCAGGATGGCAGCCCCAGAGCCAGGGGACAAGTCACAGGGGACTGGAAGTCAGATTGGGATCATACTGCCAGCCAGTATAGCTCAGGTCAGAAGCAAATGGCTGTCCTGAGCTGAAATGGAGCCCCTGGACCTGTGGGCAGAGGGTCCCAGGGATGACCAGCCAAGGCTGTTCTTGCTCACCACTGCCCTAGGGGCCCTAAGAGCCATGAGCCACCCTGGGGCAGGACATTCCCAGTTCTTCAGGGCGTGGGGCCCATAAATCTGTCCCTGGCAAGGCTCCCCATCTGGGCAGGATACGGATTACCTAAGCCAGCCAGAGGGAAAAGCCGCGCGAGAGCCAAGACACACCTGAGCAACACGTAGTCAGGCTGAACTGTCCTTGCCAGGCCTTCCTTTACGCTCTCTCCCTTTCTCTCCAGAGTGACAGTGAAACACGCTGCCTCCATCTCTGCAAACTATGCCAAGAAACTTTTATTTTTAAATGCACAAACAATGACCTAGCAGCTGCTCCAAGGCTTTTCTTTTTCTTCTTGGTAACAGTGGAAATTATATATATATTTAATTAGCTCATCGGAGCTAAGTTTCCCTTCCCACCATTCTTCATTAAAGGCAGATGCAAAATGACCCCCGACTCCAATCTCTATTGAAGGGGGTGTGACCCTTCTCCATCAAGGAGAAGGTTCCAGAAAGCCAGTTTCTCCTGTCCTGCCTCCTTGCTTTGTCTGATTGTTGGTAGATGGAGTCAAGAGTTTAAAATGCCATTTCAGCTGGCTGTCGTGGGCAGAGGGAGCGCTGAGAGACCTCTGAGAGTAGGAAAGCTCAGATAAAAGAGAAGAATGTGGTATAGATATCCCTTCACCAGGCCCTGGGATCCAGCCTGGCTAGGGCTGCTAACCTAATTTTGGTGCAAAATGACTCCACATGCAACCTCAGGGGATTCTTTGCAGCGCAGCCCAAGGCTCAACCAGGCTGCACAAGCACCCTTGAGGGAATGCCACTCTATTAGTCAGCCCTGTCCCTCCTGTGGTAGCTGGAGCTGGGCTGAAGCTGGAGGAAACCCAGCTGGAGGAAACCCAGCCATGGTCTGGGTTTCCTCCACAGCAGCACAAAATCTTCCCGCAGAGAGTCTGACCCCAGTCGCATGGAGGTGACTTTGTTGGGTCCAGGCCTCCCAGGTGCCTGGCCATCTACTACCAGATGAGAAGACAGCTGCTGTCCCCAGTGCAAACAGTGGACAATCATATCTAAATATATTTTATGAGAGCAAATGATATGCTTCATATATATATATATGTATATCCATGTGTGTGTTTATATACATAGAAATATGTGTATATATGCTTAATATAAATTTAAGTAATCGGTTTCATGATCTGTTTTGTTTTATTTATTTAATTATTTATTTTTCCAGAATACTACCCCTCTCAATTTTTCTCTGGGCTTAAGGACAAGCGCACCTAGGGGATCTTTTCCTTCTGCATCCAAAGACTAGAGTTTCCCCGTGCATTGGTTCAGTGGAAACACTGGCAGGGGACTATCATCTCTGGATGCATCTTGGATTTTCTAACATGGAGCATGCATTCATAGACCTGAGACAAGGCAAGGGGATGCAGTCTCCTGTTCATACTTTTAGTTAAAATATGACTAATATGTGAAAACTATTTTGTTTTCTTCTTTTCCCTGTGTCAGTTTGATAAAGGTATTACTGCTCCACCAGGGTTTGAGAAAAGATGCTGGTCTGATAGAACTAGCTCCTAAGGTCCGGAGATTGTAAAGGAGCAGACCTGCTTTCGATATCCGGGAGGGCAGCAGGTGGTGGTTCCTCACTGGATGGTTCCAGGACTTGAGAAGGGACTCATGCTCCAAGGTCTAACCAGATCCTGTCCTTTCCACTGACGCAGCTAACTAGGATAATTGAAACATGAATTTTGACCACTTCATCTTCTCTCAAACAATTACAATCTTTCTGCCATCCTGCTTCTCATCTTCCTTCCTCTAAATTTATTTATAGCCTGGACCTGGATGCTTCTGTCATGCTCCTCTGCCTTAACAGATTGCCCTTGACTTCAAGCCATAGATCTAGGTGATTGACTATTGCTTTGAGCAAGCAAAAGTCCTGCAGGACTTTTGGATCAAGGGTCACTGGTTGCATATGCCATGAATCAGAAACCTCTGAGCCACCCCAGAGCTTTTCAGTCAATCTGCTTTAGCGCAGGTCCAGGCCAGAGCATGTTGGAATGACTGCTTTTAGCCTGGCACTTGCTGGTGAGTGTGGGCTCCCCTGCATCGCTCCAGCCCCTCTCTGTGTGCCTCCGAGTTTGGGAATTGTTTGGTTACTGTGTTAATCTCCCCAAATGTCTGGGAGCCACAATAGAAGGTCAAGTCAGACGTAAAGGCCAGGCTCCTGCTGGTGCCCTGGAGTGAGTGCAAATAGGTCAGACTTATCTCAAGAAAACAGAGTTCCAGGAATGGCGCGAACCCTGTTGTCAACCTGTCTGTCCTCCTTTTCTCATTCCTCCCTTGGTCATGGGAGCCTCTGTGATGCACAGAGCCCTCTCTGAGAACCATTGCTCCTTCCTCCCTTCTCCCTGCTCCTCCTTCCATCTTTGCAGATCCCACAGGCTCCCAGCACCTGGGGCTGAGAGCGAGTGGAGCTCATGAGGGCCCTCAACAAAGCTGCTCTCCCATCCTCCCCAGTGCAGCCCTGCCACACGGCCCCTCAAAAGCTTTTGGGGAGGAGGGGACAAGGCAGGTGGCTCTGCTCAGGAGCAGATGTATTTACATTGCTGTCTGGGGCTGAGGGTGTGGTTTCAATGCTGGCTTAACTCTCTTGGAAAAAAGCATCTGGAGAAAACGTTCTCCTGCCTTTGCCCCTCTTGCTATGACTATTTGTGCCTTTTTTTTTCTTTTTTTTTTTTCTTTTTTTCTCTAGGATAGTTTTCAGCCATATCATCTCCAACACGCCACCTGCCTGCTCGCCGTGCCCTAGGAAGCCATGGAAACACGCAGCCAGGATGGAAGCACCTTTCGGTGGCAGCAGAAACTTAGACAGTGGGAACCAGTCCAGAGCCCACGTGCTTCAAGTCCCTCCCTCTCTTCATGGTGGAGAGTTGGGGCATCTTTTTGCCTTGCTGTTTTTACACCTATGACAGATGTATGCACTCATGTCTCAATATCCATGCAACATATGGTCCACACCTCTCCAGAAAGCCACACAAACACATGGCAGAGGGGTTTGCCATACAATTGCTTGTGTGTAGGTATGGATGCAGCCCAAATGGGCCTGTGGGTCTGTATGTGCCCCACATGTTCCACAATACATGCCTGTGGGGTCATTTTTGCTTCTTGTATGGGAACATGCCCAGAGGTGCCTGCTGCCACAGCACAACTGTGGGTTTTCCTTGTATGGGCTGAGTGTGAGGAGTTCTCCTTCTTCAGCCTGGAGCTGGGAGTCAGACCCACATAAGTCACTGTTCTTGTGTACCTTGACTGGAGGAAAAGAGGCTGGAAGAAACAGCAGGATTGCGATAACCTACAGTCTTTTCCACCTCCTACCCCCACCTATTTCTTGACACAATTCTTATATAGGGCAATTTTCTGTTGCAATCATCCACTAGGTTAATGAAACCCTAAATTACCCGCCCCCTTTTCTCCCCTCCTGCAGGGAAAGCATCCCAGCAGGCTAGGCAAATACCGAATATCTGTTATGTGCTGTGAGGAAGGCACTTTCCCAAGGACACCCGTGGGAACACAGGCTATAGTGGCTTGTGGGAAGAGGACTGGTTGATAGGGAACCTCTGTAAACAAGTGTGCACACATGCACACAGATCCCTACATTCTTACCTGGGACATTGGGAAGAGGGGGAGAGATGGAATTTCTCTGTACAGCAACAGCCCTGCAAGGCACAAGGAGGTAGCAGTCAGGGCAGCGACTTGTAAAAGGGTGAGAGCTTTGAGATGTAAGGTATTTCCAGGCCTCGCTGTCTCTGTGGCCCAAACAGCATGGTGCACTGGTGCTCTGAGGGGGTGACCATTCCCTGTGTCGCTCTGAAGAAACCACTGAATTTGGAGAGAGGCTTCTCCCTTCCTTTGAGAGCTTTTCTATGCAGGAAGGGAGTTAATGTGCAGCCACCCTGGCTGCAGGTTAGCTGGGAGTGGTGAACATCTTTTTAAACCTTTCAATATGGAACTTATCTGTGTATTTTCTCACATGAGGCTTTTCATCATTCGACACTGACCTGGAGATTTCTGCCCGACTTACATGCTCTGCTTTTAGAGCTGATGGAAATTACTGATCTGAAAACTTCAGTGTATTAATATTGTGTAGTTAGTTTCCTGGCTGTAGTCTTGATTCAAAGGGTTGCATCTTAGCAAATGATGGAGGCAAAAGAGGCTTTCCCTCTGCCTTTGATGTTCAAGCTAGCATGCAAAAGGAGCAGGGTTCATAATGGGCGCCTTTATCACACTCCAGATCTGAAAATATTCTGGCCTTTTCCTGCGGAGACACTGGATTTAAACTGGTAAAAATGGGCAGGGATGGATTCCAGGCTTCCTATGGCAATACGAGCAGGCAGGTGGCAGGTTGGAGATGACCTGGCTGAAAACTATCCCAGAAAGAAAAAATGGGTTCCAAATCATTAAAAAATTTGATTTTTACTGGAGAGGAAGCCATGCTGAAATGCTGGAGATATTTGTGTAAAAATACAGGCAAGCTGGAAGGGGCTGGGGGGTAGGGAGGCTGAATATAAGTTATTCAGAATGGATCCGTTAGTCCTGTCTGGAGCAATAATAACAACAATAGTAATATTCATCTCCATCACAGCATTCAGATATCAATTTCCATCTCACAGCTTCTGTATGTGCTCTGACTCATTTATTTTTCCTTGGTGAGACAGGGAGGAATTGTTAGCCCCTTGCAGACGTGGGGAACCAGACATTGCAAGCCATCCAGGGAACTGGCAGTAGGATTTAGTTAATAAATTTGTTCCAGTCTTCTGATTCCACATTCAAAAAACTGTGCATGACAGGTGTCTACAGAAAGAAGACAACTCTGTCATGGTTGCAGTAATCTGTGGCTTGTTTAGCAATCCAGGAAAGACACCAAGGACTGGGTGAATCACAGCAAGGGCCTCTCCAAAACTATTTGAGATGGTTTTTTCCTATTAAGGCTCTTAAGGTGTATGAGCACTTGGGAAGGTATTTGCCCTCACTGTAGGCTCCCAAAGTCATGCTATGGACTTCAGTTTTCAGTATTGATGCTCTGGCCCCTTTCAGTGGCACTAAATTGGCTAAGAAGCATATCTAAGCATGGAGCCATCCATGTTGGCACTGTCGGGTGAAGCATAAACCACGGAGTGCGGTGAAAGACAGGCTCATGGTTGGAGTCATTTTCCCAGGATAGCCTCCCCCTCTCTCAGCTGTGCTTGTGCTGCGCAGGACCCTCTTTGCAGCGATGGGACCATTGCGTCTGCAGCTCCATGTCATCGCTGGCATTCTTACCCGAATTCAATAGCAGCCATTGTCCCGGGGAAAGGTCACCAAAGCCAGGCATGCCGGCAGCAGTGAGCATGGAGGCTGCTGCTGGAACAACTGAGCACGGAGAAGGGAAGCAAGGCCAGAGGGCAGAGGTGGCTGAGAGGATGGAAAGGGCAAGGCTGTCAGAGAAGGTCTGGGTTGCCTTCTGCTAAGGGGAGGCTTGGGCCTCTATGGGCTTGAGTGAAAAAATTGGATGGTTTCCACAGGCTGAACTTGCACTCATGTGAGCAGGACTCAGCACAGCACCCAGGCCCTTGCTGGGAAATGTCGAGCACCAGAGAGCTCAAAGCTTTCCTAGGGAATCTGCTTTTCGCATAACTGGCTGTGCTTTTCCTTTCTTCTTGTCTTCAGTGCGGCATTTGCAGAACTTTAATGTCTTTAGCACCACACCTACAACAGACATCACCTAAATCTCTTCTTACACTTCTCAATCCCCAGACAAGTGATTTAGTATGTCTGTGATATGCTGTGATTTAGTATGTCTGATCTGGTGCTGTGTGCCACAGTGAAGTAATGTCCTCTGCACAGGATTCCATCACCTTTAGAGTCCCAGTGGGGTGATGTGTCTGCAACTTTGGGGACTTTTATGCCCATTCAGCTAGAACTTTTCTCTCCAGCCTATTAAGGTTGGGTCACTTTGTGCTTCTTCGCGAAAAAGTAGCATTGCAGCCATTCTGGCAGTCATTTCCTTTTCCCTCATTCCCCCTCTCTGGAAAACACACTGGAATTTCAGTAACAAATATTCCTCCAATTTCACGATCAGGTGTCTGGGCTGTGCGTTCCATGCTGGTTTCTGTTATACGGCTTCTACCAGCCCAGGGTGGGCGTCTTCTTCCACCAGCCTCTGCCTGTGAGCTTATCCGTGAAACCGCTCACAAAGGAAAGTAATTGCCAGCATTTTTTCCTAATCTATTCATAGTTCTGTAGGGCTTTAGTCAATGCTCTGGAAGCATATGCCATTGGGTGATCATCTTGCATTTGAACAGCTGCTAATCTCTGCAAATTTGCATCCACTGAGGTTTAGACTCTTTGTTAATCTCAGGGCATTTGATTTTGGGGTTTCTATAACAAGTATTTTTTAATTTTCAAAAACAGCTCTCTTCTCATTATCTGAGGGATCACCCTAGGACAATCATTCTCGAGGGAGAATAGAATGGAGATAAATTAGAGATGCAGTTAATTTTAATTCATTTAACATGCCCGGAAGGAGCTGGAGGGTGGGCAGGGCAGCCAGGGAGAAAGAAAAATGAGTGGAGCAGTTTGCCCCCAGGTACCTATTGAGAGAGGCCTGGCTCATTACATTATGAGACATCCTCATTTAGGAAAGATCACAGGCCTTGGTTTTATCCTAAACCCTGTGGAACCTCTCTGTGTCTCTGGATATGTCTGCACATCTCCAGAGGCTCCTCTAGCTCAGGATCCTTTTCTCTGAGCTATTGCCTCCCAATCTTCTCCTTGTCCTTCTTCTACAATCAAAGACAGGAGGGGAGAAGGCAGAATTCCTTTTACAACCTCTGCCCTCAAAGCAAGGTCCTCCTAAACTAGCTGCCAGCTGGAGACCCCTGCAAGGGGAGACTGTGCTGCAGTGTTCACACTGAGCCGGTGAAGCTGCCAGACCTTCCCTTGGTTGAGCCTGCTTGAACCTGCCTTTGGATTCTGCCAGGCTTTACATTGGCACTCGCTGCTCTTCAACAAAAAAAAATAAGGGGACTTTCCCAGGCATCCTACTTGAGTGGTACCAAAATGAGACAGCTCTAAGAACGAACTGTTCTGAGCCACAAATATCCTTCTGCTTTCTCCAGGCTTGACTCTGCAAGAAGCTTTGGTGTCTCCTGCTGCTTGGGTGAAAGTTCCTTTCTTCATCAGATATCTTCTCCAGAGTCCAGATATGAGTGGTGGTCGCTTTTCTTTTTCCAAATCAGCACACGGTCAGCAAGCATTTCTAAGTTCTCCAGAGCTTCAGCAGTTAGAGACATGCTGCTATGAAAGACTCCAGTTACTGAGAGAAGGCTCCTGAGTTTACAACCTCCACCAGAAAAGGAGGAGAGGGGAGATATTTGCACTTTCTTTGTCTTCTGGCTCTACCAGAGCTTTGGTCTCCTATCCCCAGGC
>JAUBNY010000679.1:2689033-2699729 GCA_032275445.1 Crypturellus soui | reverse complement strand
GCCATGCAGTGTCTGGTGCTGGTTTGCGCCAAGGTTGCAAAACACCTGCTGGCATCCCAGTGTGGTATCACTCTAAAGCTGCTATTTTAGTCTGGGAAAGTGCAGAAGAATAGACCCAAAATCTCAGTGCAAAGTCACAACATGCATTTTGCCAGGTGCCACCGCCATCCTGGGTGAGCCTGACACGGAGTGTGCTGTGGGTGGTGGCTGCGGACAGGGACTGCCTATAACTGTGCAGGGTGCAGGCTTGCACGTTCCTCCTGCCCCGGATGAGAACAGCAGCCGTGCCCTGTGGCCTTTTTGCTCAGAGTTTCCTTTTGTGCCTGCGGGACAGAAGGGCCGTTGTCTGTGCGAGACGCAACGGCAGCCACCCTGGCATTTTGGGGTGGAAGGGATGAGAGAGGGTAGTGAGACCTGCGCCCACGCCACCGCAGCTAACTCGCTGCTGTATTCCCACGGCCATCCTTGTCCTGCTGCAAGCGCTGAAGCTCTTGCTGTACTTGGGGACAGGTTAAATGAATTCTCCCAGGGCCTTCCTCCTTAGGACATCTCCATCCTTGGGACCAGACCAAAAGCATTTGTGTTAACTCAGCGCTGCTTCATTTCCCTATCACAGGCTCCTCTAAGGTACCCCTTCACTGCTAGGGGTATGGTAGGATGAGATTTTGTAGTTGTCTATAGACCCTGACCTCAATTTCTTTAGTCAAAGTCAAGTTTTGCCACCCACAAAAGCAGGATCTGGCCTGCTGGGAGTTCCCATGAGCTCTGCCCGAGGCTTGGGGTGGAGGGAGGCCTGGAAGGAGGTACACTGTGCAGGACTGCAGGAAGGTGTGCGCTAGGCGAGGACTGCCATGACTTGTTGGAGCTGTCTACAGTGTAAGCCCATGCACAAGCCCTTCTGAATTTCCTTCTTTGTTTCCCGTGGTCGCGTCAGTGGCTCTTCATTCTCTCAGGAGATGATTCTGCTTCCGTTGCTGCAATTTCCTGTGTTTCTCTCTCCCCCTCATGCCTGCAGAGCTAGGCAACATCAGCACAAAAACAGGATTTGAGCTGCTTGAGAATTACCCTGATAACAATGACTGAGGAGACAGTATGTTGGCTGGGATCTTCCCCTGAGTCAGACCTAGCCGGGGCCCCCAGCTGGCTTGTGGCAACCGTGGGCACCCTTGTGCCTAGACAGCCCTGGGGCCACTTGCTCAAGGTGGGAATTTCAGGCAGGAGAAATAACCAGCTAGAAGAGGGGAACTCCTAGAGTCTGCTGGCAGGTCAGTCCAGCCCTGCACCTTTGCTGCGATGGCAAGCAAAGAAACCATCCCCATGACAGCCCCATATGTGCCTGAAGTCAACAGAGGAGCAGGGACCAACACCCATTCTTCATTAAAAATTCAGCTCCATTTCTAGGGGAAAGAGCATTTTCAGGGGGGCAGCTAAAAGCATTTGTAATCCAGGAAGCATTTGCATCCATGGCCAGAGCTCACAGCAGCTCTGGTTTGCAGGTAAGACGGCAAATCGGGCTCTTTCACAGTGCTAATGTGTCTACGAACTACCTCGCACCCCTAGGACAGCACTGGTCCACAGGGCAGCATGACAGGAGAAAATGTCCCTTAGCTGTCCCTCACTGACTGGAATTTCCTCTGAGAGGGATGAAATCCCCGTAAACATGCTCCTGTGTAGCCCTGGCTGGACATGCATGTCTGCCCCTCTGCCTTGGCATGCCCGAGGGAGAGCTGGAATTGCTTAGCATCCTGGATGGAGATTTGAGATTAGAGGAAAGCTTGGACCATGGGCGGATAACCTTACCTACACCAGGCTCTGCTCCTGGAAGAGAGCCACCACCACACTCCTCCTAGAAGCTGCCGCCCTGAGGAGCTGAGGGAGCCCTAGATAAAGGCATTGCCTTATTTCCTTCATGCAAAACCAGGCGGTGCTGCTGATGCAAAGAAGGGGTCTAGCAAACCTGGCTGATTTTGCCTGAAGCAAATTAGGAAGCACATGCATGAACTGATCTGCTGGCAGATCTGGAAGCAGTGACAAGTGCTGGGATAGCTCTAGTGAGGGAGCACAGCTGGATCCCAAGGAAGATGTGTCTATAGCCTCGCTCTGGCTTGTTTAGTAAGTTGGGTTCATGCACATGCGTGTGTCTGCAGCCCATCCCCCTCACAGGTGCTGTCTCTAAGCAAGTGCTCCCTTCTCCTCATATGTCAGAGACCTGTAGTTTTCGGGGCTGGAAAGCTAACGCCTGGTTTTAAGACTGTACTGCTTATCTGTACTCAACCACTGTCCCTTGTGCAGGAACTAAAGGAGATACAGCTTCAAACAGTCCTAGCTGAGATCAAAAATCAGATAGGGGCCCTAGCCAGCAAAAACTGACTCTGGAAAACACACATACAAAAAAAATCTGAGCTCTGTCCCACCTGGTTTTATGGTCTGGAAACTGCTTTGCCTCATTTCAATGGTGAGCTTGATAAAGCAACCTGCAGTGATGCCTCCAGTCTTAAACCTGACCTTGCTGCTCTAAGGAGGATCCCAGCAGTTCACAGTCACTCCAGGTGTCCAGCATGTGCCCAGCATCTGGAACAACCCATAGGAGCAAAGCCAAGCACAGGCATGAAGCTGTCCCGGGAGAACAGCAGGGTTATAGTCCCAGATTTACCAATGGTCTGGCTTATCCATGGTTTCGTGGTACAAGTAGAAGAGCTGAACTTTGGCCAGCATAGGAGGTCTCTAACCAACAGAGGCAGGAAATAGCTACAGTGAGCTAATAAATAAATGGTGCAACTGTAGCTCTGCCTTACATGGTCTTCATGGGGAATTTCCTTTGTTTTTTAGATCAGCTATTTATACCTTGAACTGTAAAAATGATGTCAATGAAGTTGACCACAAAGAAAACCAGCCCCCAAAATTTTTGCAGGGCTGAGAGACATCCTTGAGCAACTAGCTCTCAGAGACTGTTTACAAGACTGGAAAAGTCAGCAGGAAACCCAAGCTGCTGTGCAATTCCTGAGGAGTCCCCTCCGTTTCCATATGCTCCTTTAGAAGTCTGTTGCCTGCTGGTCAGGAGTCTAGTTTTCCCAAACTCTTCTAGGATATGGATCTGCCCCTGTAAAAGTCTGTCTTTTATCTCTGACAACCCCCCAGAACATCTCTGACTCTGCCAATCTGTCCTTTTCCCCCTTTTTCATTCCCTCTTTCCTTCTTTCTCCCACACTCTGTCCATGAGCAGCTGCCAAGGGATTCAGCTCCAGTGTCAGAGGTCCTCAAATACAGACCTGTGTGACCAAACACCCTGGCAGTGTTCCCCCTGCCCAGGGGAAGCAAGCTGTGGGGCTGGCTGCTGTCCTTGGAAAGCTGAGGAGGCAATTTGGAGACCTGAGGTTCTAGCCATGCTGTGCACCAGGAGCGAGAGAGCTATTTCCATGCACATGGGTGGAAAACCAAAGGTTAAGCCCAGAAGGAAAAGGTTCATCCATCCAAGCAGACTGCTTCGCTGGGGCTGTGGCCCAAGGATGTGGCAGAGTCCCATGTGTTTCTCCGCTTGTGCATCAGCTTGTGCATCAGGTGTGAGTGGCTCTTGTGCACTCTTGTGTGAGTGACGTGGCAGTGGTGGCAGCTTGCAGCTCCAACCGGCAAAGTCTGCTGGGCCTCACCAGCCGTCCTGCGTGCTCCTACCTCGCCGCCGTGGCGGAGCTGCCTCGCCACCCAGCCGCAGGCTGTGGGTGTCCTCAGGACCCTCCTGCCAGGTGTGCCGCTCCAGGTGGGCTGCTGTCACTCCATGTCTTGATCCTGTCTTGCTTCATCCGCACATTTCTTTTCTCCCGACTTCCAGCTTAACGGACAAGCACTTGTTTAACACCAGTTAAGCCGAAGTTTCACTATGTGACAAGGTGTTTACTGTCATGAGGGGCTGAATAAAGCATTCAAGGAGGAAGGAAAGAGGGAGAAAGGGGGACTAAAAAAGCCATTTTCGTCTTTTCCTTTTCTGCTGTGCGGGTGCCTCTCTGCAAACAACCAGAGCGGTGCAAGTGAGGCCCATGGCGAGTCCAGGAGTGGTGGGAAGAGCTGGAAAATACAATGTAGGTGGAGAGAGAAGTGAGCTGCCAGTTCCTGGTAGTGGAAGGGGCAGAAATGCTTGGTTTTGGAGGGAGCAGGAGAAATACCCGTGCGGTGCACGTGGCCGCTAGGTGCGAGCGCGCTCCTTTCTTCTCGCCGTGGTGGCCACGCGCCTCAGTGCTTGGCAAAGCTGCCGCTGCTGCCCCAGCACCCCCACGCAGGGCGGCTCGCGAGGGAAAAGGCAGCTCAAGTTCAAGGGTTGGCAGTGTGCTAGAGACTTGAGAGAAAAGCTCTCTCAAGCCGGTGACACATGCATCAGGTGTTCCGAGACGATAACAAAACCTGCCTGAGGTTATCGATATTTAATTAGCAGTGGGCTTGGTTAAGCATTAATCCCGGGGCCAGGAGGGAGGGAAAAAGTACTGAGGCCAAGTGAGATGTTTAACTCTTTGCAGAGAGGCAGGAGAGAGCGGGAAATGCACCTGCAAGGAGAGGAGCTTCTCCTCTTGGACCCGGTCGCTAGATGGGCAGAGCTGGAGCAGAAGCTCCGGGATGGCTTTGGTGTGCACGCACCTCCCGGGGCTCAGTGGCAAAGGGGCATTTTGCCACATGGAAATGAAACAGGTTAAAATGCTGTCCCCTGGGGAGGGATGGCGTTCGCTTGCCCGGTCCCCAAGCTCCCCATCCGCGCCGTGCCGGCGGCGGGGGCACCTCCGCGGTGCTTCCTCCCCGGCGGCTGAGTCACGGCCCCGCTACCTGTGCGGGTTCGCACCTGGGCGGCGGAGCGAGCGCCGCGGCGGCCTCTGCTCTGCCTGCTGTCTGCCCCATTTCCGCTGGCGGCGGGGGAAGCACGTTGCTCTGGGACAGCTCCAGGCCCTTGTGTCCCCTGCTTGCCTGGCAGGACCCATCCCACACCGCCCCAGAGCACCTTGGCTGTGCACGTGCACTGCCGACCTGCATCGGAGCCTGGACGGTTTCCAGCCACGACATCTTCAGCGCAGAGCGAGAGGGTTTCTTCTCTCCCCATCGGCATCAATCCCCATGCAGGGAGAATACCTTTGAGCTGCTCCTCGCTCCTCCGAGGCAGCCCCTTCTGCTCCCTGACAGCTCTCTCCTCCACCAGCCCCTCTGGGCTGCCCCAAACCTGACACCCATAATTACCCTGGGAGATCACAGGGAGATGCTGAAAGAGGGAGCAGGAGAGGCGAAGGGGGAACATGAAAAGCAGCCGCGGCCCCTGCCTACAGCCTGGCCCCCTGCCCTCCAGCAGCCCCCACGGCACCAGGGACACCTGGAGAAGCGTGTGTGAGGCAGCGGGAGGGGAAACCTGCTCAGGAGATTGGCTGCTCAGGATAACCAGCCACGGGCTCCTCCTCTATCCCGCTACGCGGAGAAGACCGCTGTGCTCCTTCCTCCCTCCTCCTGCTGCAGCACTTGACTTCCAAGTTGGGTAGGGGGCCTGGCTGCAGGGAGAAGGTGCTGGAAGAAGCGATCCCACAGATGTGGGATGTGTCCCTTCTTTCTCAGTGGCACTGCCATGGCCACCCGTCCCCCGTCTCCTCCCCGCGCTCCTGGCGGGCCACGGAGCCGTGCTGGGGGGATGCGGGAGCATGCGGGGGGAATTCCTGGCCAGGATTCAGAGGAGACTGCAAGGTGGCGGCGGTGGCCACCGCGGCCGCACATCGGGGCCGCGCTGCATCCCAGCGCCCTGCAGCAGCCGCGCGAGAAGCGCTGCACTGGGCCCTCACCATGGCGCCGCCAGGGACAGGACCCCACGTCCCTCTCCAAGCACGGGCAGCCAGGACAAGCCAGGGAGGCCCCCAGGAGGGGGAGCTCTAAAGGGCCTGGAGGGATCCTTCTGTCCAGCCAGAGTCTTCTTGAACATCTGGAAGAGATTAGGAAGCGAATGTGCCGCAGAGCTTTGTAGTGGCCGGCACACGTGTTTTTCCAAACCTGCAGTGCAAGACCTGTGCCAGGGACAGGTTTTGAGGGGCAGGGGGCAGGGGGACCGCAGGGCTGCCTGTGGGCCAGGCTCATCCCCTAAAGCATTCCCAGAGCAAAAGGGCCTTTGGGAAAGTGTCTGCACTGATTTCCAAAGGGTCCACTGCTGCGGTGGGACTTGAAGCAGCAGGGATGTGTCCCCCCTTTCCATGGGAATGGTAAGACGTGCTGTGGGCATTGCCAAGGTCCCCACCGTGCTGGAGACAAAGCTGAAGTGGGACGGAGCTGCGGCCCAGGTGCCCCGGGGGACATTGCACAAGCAGCGTGAGCAGAAAGGCTCCGCACTGCAGGCTCCCGGCTCCTGAGAGGAGAGCGGCAGGATGTGGGCTCTGCTCGGCCCGCAGGCAGGTGTTTGGAGCTGCGCTCTTTTCTCCCTCTCCGGCTTTTTATATGGCCTTGGGCAAGTGAGTCACCAAGGCTGGCGTTCCCCAAAGCCTCCCAAAGGTTGTGCCTGCACTGGGAGCCTGGCTGTGGTTAAGCAGCGCCCAGGCTGCCCCAGGGGTGTTTTGTCTGCACAACTTCTGCACCCCAGGCAAAAAGAGGCATGGGAACTGGATTGGGCTCCAAATGACGAAGGTCATTCAGGGAAATGTGGCCTTCTCCCCTTGGCAGACCCGTCTGGAGAAGGGGCACATTCCCACTGTGAACATGGGAGGAGAGCGATCCGGAGCGGCTCTTTGCGCTGAAAGCTCGGGGCAAGACTGGCCAGGACCAAGGAGTTTCACCCAAAACAGAGCCGGGTGCTGCTGCTTCACCTTTTTGCTCTGTCCTCCCTCGAGAGCAGGCTGGCATCACTGGATTTCTTCCCTTCCCCATGAGCAAACCCACTTCCCCTTGCCCACGAAATCTGAAGAGAGACGGAGTGAGGAAATACCCCACTTCAGGGCTGGGGCAACGGCAATGCCATCATTTCCTCCCACCTTCCGAAAACCTTAGAAAGCCTCGGCGGTGGGGAGGGCCTGCCGGCGCCAGGAGGTGCCTGGCGAGCCATGGGAAGCATCCTAGCCGGGACCGCCACCATGGAGTCGGGCGGCCCCCGCAGCCCCCGCTCCTCGCAGCAGTAGATCCTGGCTTGGCAGAGGGCAAAAGGGTCTGGAAAAGCCATTAGCGAAAGGAGCAGCTTCACTGGACACGGTTTTATGGAGCTCAGCGTAACGCGTCGCCCACACACGTTCCTCTGGCTTTGACGGAGGACATCCCGTGCAGGAGGCTGATGTCGTGGTGGGGGAAGGCTCCATAGGAGACCCCTCCATTGCAACCATGTGGGCTGCGATGGGTCTCTGCATCCAAAGATTGAGCAAGGGAGTGCGCCTGGCTCCAGGCAAGAGCCGTCCTCAGAGAGGAGCTGGATGCCACCAAGCCCATCAGGCCCAAACAGGGCCCAGATCTCAACACGGGAGGAGTATGATGTGAAGGAAGAGGCCGGGATGGGGGCATGGGACATGCCGGGGAGGCAGATGCAGGGATTTTGTCTGCGAGGAGCGAGGAAATGTCCTGGAGCTGTTTGATCTCATTGTATGTAGGGAAGTGAGCCTGGGCGTCCAGGCTTCTGTAACTAAACAAAGATTATAAATACAGCCCGTAATCGGCAGCGCCCAACAGATGCGGCCCTGCCGGCCCCCAGCTACTGGCTAATTCCCAAAGGGGAAAAATGAACTTCGGTTTTAGTCCAAATATAGGATGTAGCCCAAAGAAGAGCGGTGGTGCCTAAGGCAGAAGTGTCCCTCAATGCGTATTTGGAAAATTCAAGGGGAATTTCTCCCTCCCATATTTGGCAGGAGGATAAGTTTTTTTTTTTTTTTCAGAAGTGAGAAGAAGGGAAGGAAACTTCTCTTAAAAGCTCCTCTGCTGTCCGTCTTAGCAGCCGTGCACAGCGGGACCTGGCCTTTCTGTTTGGTTTTAAATTCAGTTTTAATGGTGATGTCAAGCGGGAAATTTGGAAAAAAAAAAAAAACCTTAAACATGACAGCTGGGTGTGAACTGATGCCTGAGAGAGTCTGAAGCAGCCCCCAAGAGCGACCTTGGTGGTAGCAGCCACCCTCACGGACCACCATGCTCTGCAGACACCAGACACACAATCCCCCCTGCCCCAAATGCTATCCCATGCTGATGCAAGCAGAAAATTATATATATATATATATATGGTTTTTTTCCTCTCCTCTGCATGAAAAGTGTCACTCCAAGCCAGGCTGCCTGGGGAGCAGGGCTTGCCGCGGCACAGCATCCCTCGGGACGAGCCCACGGCATGGCCATCCCTGCGGCCTCGCGGCAGCGTTTTGGGGAAGCGGGGCGGGCGGCAGGGGTTATATTTAGCCACCCCCGCTTTGCCGAGCGGCTGCTGCAAAAACACATGATTCCCCGGCACAGAGCTAGGCCGGGCGGGGGAGGCGCAAGGACTTCCCCAAAAGCCACGTGCGCTCCCGTAAAGCCGGCGCCTTGCCAGGGAGCGAGGCGGCTCCGTGGGGAGCTGAACCGCCAGCGGCTGGGGACACAGCCATGGGCACGTGCTGGTGGAGAGGTGGCCGCCAAAGCCACCAAGAAGCAGGCAAAATGCTGGCGTGGGAGATGGCAAGGGGTGACCCAGCCGCGGGGTGAGCACCAGAGGGGCAGAAGGCAGGAACAGGGGGGTGCTCGCAAGGCTGCCGTCCCCGAGCGGCGGCTGCCTCCCCCCGGCCTCGTGCAGGATGGCCTGTCCTCTCCGTGACGTTTCCACCCCATGGGTCACCAAGGAACTTCTAAGGCTTGGTGAGAAGCCAGGCAGGTACAAAACCCGAGGGGCTTGCACTTTTTTCAAGGAAAAGAAAATGCTTTAGGGGGCCTGCAGATCAAACAGCCGCCACTCTTGGAAGAGGCCCAGCCTCGCTGCCCCGTGAGCGTCGGGACGGAGCAGCAGCAGCTTCCAACCTGCCCGAGCTGCGCTGCAAACTCGCAACACGTGCAGGGAGACCCTCTGGATGCAACCTGTGTCGCGCCTGCCCGCGGGGCGCGCTCAGGAGCCGCTCCTCCGTGCAGAGCGCGCTTGAAGCTCCCCGCCTGTCACGCAGATCAAAGGCGGGGGCCGGGGCGCGAGGCGGCCCTGCCAGCTGGGCCGCTCTGTGAGGCTAATTGCGAGAGAGCCGAGACCTCCGACTTGAACCCGCGCGTTCCCCGGGGGTATCCTCGCGCGCGCGTCTCAGGTCTCCGCGCAAACTTTGCAGCTGCACCTCGTTTCATCTCCAGCGAGAGGAAGAGGCAGCTTCGGAGCCAGATGTGCTGCAGCAGGGCTATAAAAGCAGCCCCTTCGGGAGCGCGGGGTCCCAGGCCCTGCGCTGCTGGCAGCTGCGGAGCGTGGGGTCTGGGGCTGCCGACTCTAAGCATGGGGGATGCCAGGGAAGAAACGCGGCGCCGGCTTCCCAGGAACGAGGCTCCTGGGGGAGCCGGGTGGATTTCGGCTCCCTCACTAGCGCCAGCTGAGACAGGGCACGTTCCCACGTGGCCCCATGCTATTTCCAGGCTGGGGGTCAGGGCCATGCGCATCCCCCACGGCCGTCGGCAGAGGGGAGCGGCAGAGGGGAGCCGGGGGGGATAACAGAGGCTGGGAAAATCACGAAGCCCGCGTGGGTTCCTGCCCTGCCGCCGGCAGCAGCCTGGGCTCCAGGGCGGGGGAACCCACGGCGCGGGACTTGGCTCCCCGCGAGCAGCCCGCGGCTCGGGGCGCTGCTGGCCCCGCGGCCGCCAGCCCGGGCCCTCGGAGGAGGCTCCGCGCCCTGGGGCTCCGCCGTGCGCAGGGGCAGGAGCGCCACCTCCCGAGCCCGGGCGGCCTCCCGGCCCCAGCGCTGCGGCAGCGGAGAGGGCTCCAAACCGCTGCGGCGTTTTCCTCTCTTCACCGCATCCAGAGTCTTAGCAGCAGACATGGGACACCCGCCACATCAAAAGCAGGCAAATCGAAGCCTGGCACTAGGTCTCAGGCTGGAACAGCCCTTCCTGACAGCCGAGCACTGAGCATCTTCAACAGGGGTAACATTGCTTCAGAATTGCTTCTTTTTAATTAGGTGCTAATTTGACTAAAAGTTCCCTCCGCTGACATTACCGCTCTGAAATAAATTCACCAGCTCTCCAGGCACCGCAGAGCTCCTGCTGCTGAGTGAGATTTTGTAAACGAGAAGACTTGAAAGGTTTCTGTCAAGGCAGAATTAACGCGTAACTTGCTACAGATCGTTGGCCCTGACACCTCACCGTTTATCCTGATAGTCCCAGGACCTGCCACCAGCCTTTGCTGGCACCATCAAAGCAGCAGCCACAGACTAGGGCTAGTTTAGAGCTATGCACTTAAGCTAGCTGGGAGCCGTGCTTTAAAATGGTCAGACAGCAAAAAGACTGTCTAAAGACTACAGAATCATAGAACCATTATGGTTGGAAAACACCTTTGAGATCATTGAGTCCAACCATAAGCCCATCCAGTAGGCAAGAAAGCTCTTGCTCTCACTCTTCAAAGCTGCTCATAAAGTCCCAGCCTCAAGATGGATAAAGGTTTGATGTTGCGCTTTCCTACACAGAGGGGTTACTGATTTACAGCTCTCTCCACCACCTAACTGCCAATTTGAAAGAAATTAAAGAAGAAGAAAAAAAAAAAAAAAAAAAAAAGCGGGGGAGAACACAGAATTTG